>JAWWMO010000174.1:62548670-62567933 GCA_035047845.1 Dendrocincla fuliginosa | reverse complement strand
TCCCCTTCTCTCTTGGGGGTGGGGGTCCGTGTGGCCGGCCTTTGGGCTTGGCAGGGAGCCAACTCAAACCACCACAGATAGTTTGCTACAGAAATTAATTTCTAATGTGTAAATGAATTATTTTGTGCCTGTGGTTGTGAAAATCTCTGAGGTCAACCCATGACACAGCCTGGTCTGGATGTAAGTGTCTGAGCATGGAAATATCCAGGACATAAGTTGCCTGCCCACAGTGAGCTGATGTTATTTCCTCCAAGCAAGAACCCAGGTAATTCCAAAGAAAAATATTATCAGAGATCAGAGCGGGTAACTTCCAGATAAAAATAAAACTTTTTTTTAATTTGTTCCTCAGGTATGTAATGAGAACAGTCCATAGAATCACAGAATCATTCCATCTCAATCCATCTTCAAGCTGTCAATGGCACTTCTTTGTGAGAAGGGGTAAAAGAGGTTTCAAGAGATGGTGATGCCCTGGGATCCTCAGTGAGAGCCAACCAACACAGACCTGGAGCAGAGAGTGCTGCACAGGGAACAGAGTTTTCCCCAGTGCTAATTAAGTAGAATTTCTGTCTCCCTACAGATGTTTAAAATCATAGATTAGACTGATAGATGTGACGCTCCAAAGCTGGGAAGTTTTCAGTCCTGCTCTCGTGCCACATGCTGTGCAGTATCTCACCCATCACCGAGGAAAGCTGGAACAGGTTGTGGCACCTAAAACTTTACCTGCAAAGTCTGGATGGTTTTCGTAGGAGGAATGTGGGTGGGCTGTGGCTGAGGATGAATTCACTGCAGACACTGCTATCAGCAGAGTTTCAGTGGAAGTGGGAATTGGATGGGAATACAGAACTGTCTCGTGCATGTTCACACTGAGACGAGTTTAGGACTCCAACAAACAGTCATATATTCCATTACTGTATCCACACAGCTCTAATCTCCAGTAATAGACTTGACTGGATAATTGCAGACACTCCTTAACATGCAGCACGGCATCAATTAACTAAGTGAGTCAGAGCTGCTCTGCAGCTGCCGGGGAACCACAGCCCTGGCTGGAGAGCAGAGAGGGGGCTCAGGGGGAAACAGGAGTGGAGCCCCCAGGGCTGGCTTGGGGGTCACTGCCCATGGCCCAGCCAACCTGCCTGGCCTTGCTGCCCTTTCCTGACAGGCACTACCTGCCAGCATGAGGAAAACAGTGCTGAAAAATGTGGTTGAAAATTTTTTTGCAAAATAGTTTTGTAAATGTGTTTCTTTTTCAATATAAAATTTCAAACAAAACAGAAAAACAAGCAGAAAAATAGAAAACAAAACCCAAAATTGATGTCTCATACTACATAAGGGACATAACGGACTTTTCTCTATTAGAACCTGCTGCTTTCCATGCAAATTTTGGTGAAGATAAATATTAAAAAAAAAAGAAAAAAAGAAATGACATCAGCTTTTTTTAACGGAAGAACTGAAGATATTCCTCTTTTATTTAAATTTTTTTTTCATAAAGATATAAAAACGTGAGAAACAGAAGAGGTATTTTTGATTTCTGGATATGGAATGTTTGGTTGGCTCATTGCTGGCCCCCAGGGGCCCAGAGCTGAGTGAGCCCATGCTGAGGCTGCAGGGGTGAGGGCACAGGGTGAGGGAGGGGCAGGAAGATGCCCTCTTTGGGTGACTGGGATGCCAGGGCTCTTCCATGGCACCCCCTGCTCCGCCCTCACCTGCCTGGGCTGGGGGTTCAGTGTAATTCGGGTGATGCAGCCCAGAAACCTTCCCTCACTGGGACGGGCGAGAGGTGCAGGGCTGACACTAATGAGACACATATTGTACAGACTCTACACATGCAATTTTGGATGAATGCAGTTAAAACTAAAGATATCTGTCAGTCAGGGCACTCCTGCTGTCTCTTCCTGTCCCTCTGAAAAGCTCACACCCAGTGTGGTTGGCATGGGGCAGCTCACCGGTCAGGAGGGTTCAAACAGGCTGCTCACAGCAGGCACAGCAGTGTTGCTGCAGGAGGATCAGGGTCCATCAAAGATGTCCAGTTCTCTCTTCTTTGCACACAGACTGGAGCTGAGATACTGCAGAAACGTCCAGCACCCTCAGGCCCTCCACTCCCACCCATGGGACTCTCCTGAAGCTGGGGCCAAACTTGGCAAATGTGTGAGACTGTGTTTTCTGCAGCAAGGTGTCCAGAGGAGGATGAGGACAGAGCTGAGCCCTGGGGGCAGCTCCCACTCCCCCCACCCCTTGGTGGGCTGGGAACAGCCACTCTGCTCTGGCTTGGAAGGAGTTTTCTTTGCACAGACTAGCATTTCATTTTCCTTCCTGAGGAGTTGCAGGAAAGGGAATGTCTGGTTCAGACACACCTTCAAGGTCCTCAGAGTTCAGCAATGCCTCATCCTGCTGCTTCTGGCCACTGGCATCAGCCATTGCTGCTTGGCAGGAGGTGAGGGTGCAGGCTGTGCCCTGTCAGACTGCTGTCTGACCACCTCTCTGGCACCCTCAACCCTGGGGGTGGACGTTTCCAGCTCCTTCTGGATCATCTCACAGTACTGTTCCTTCTTTTGCTTAATCACCATTTTTCAGTGAACTGCCACATCTGCTATGCCACAGAAAAATGGCATTTTCTGACTTTGCTGCCACTGTTTATGCTTTTCTCACCCTGTTTTTAGTCAGGGCAGTCTCTGGTTTCATTGTCATGCAGAGAACACGCCGGTGTCTGGCTGCTCCCGCAGATTCCCTGAACACGATTTCCACGACTGATTGGTGTTTTCTAATACTCTGCATAATGGAGTCTTCCCAAAATACACATCTCTCCTTGATTTCTTTATTGAGGCTCTGTAATTTTACTTTCCTTCACATGTCTTTGAGTCCTGATGAGGAAGTTCAGGCTGCCATGTCCCCTGTGCCTGCCAGGAATGCTGATTTCCCTGCACACCTTGGTCCTGCCCTGTGCAACCTCCCGCTGCGTTGGCACTGGCTTTGCTGCTCTGGGAGCTCACACTGCTTGGGAAATTGCATAAAGGAAATGGCTCCAGTAAATCCTAGAAATAACATAAGTGGCAGTGCCTGAAAGGGCATGAACAGGATAACATGAGCACTCGCAGCCTCTGTAATTAATTGTTGCGATTCACTTTGGTCCTGTGTCAGAATTCTCTTGAAATCCTGCTCTGTGCAGTCTCAGGTGGTTCAATGAGCTCCATGAGTAATTCCTAGTATTGCCTAATTGAAGATTTCTGGAGGGGAAACTCATGGCAAAAGCTGCCTCTGGACCCCCGATATCTGCAGGCTCAGCAGCCCAGACCCCTCCAGACCTGGCACTTCCCTTCGCTCAGCGAGAGCCTGTTCATTAGACGGTGTCAGTGAGTTCTCCACAGATTCTCCAAGCACCACGTCTGCTCCTGTGCTGGGTTTTAAGACTCATTTTTCTCTCCAACAATTCCAATGTCATTTCACTGGGTCCTTCCCTCCTGGGTAACAGTCCTTCTGTAGGAGAACCGTGTGAGAAGACACTTGCTGGAGTGAGGGCTGTTTAGGAACACCCCTGTGGGGGCTGGTCCCGGGATGCAGCTGTGGTGTGTCCCCACACCATCCCACTGGACCTGCTTCAGGAGGGATCTGTGAGCCTGGCCATGCTCCCAGCCTGTGCAGGGCATAGCCCTACATGGCTCCTTCTGGGCTTGGATCATTCCTCCAAAGTTTTCCTATCCAGGCTGGCCAGTTTTCCTCATCACAGCTCTGGATCTCCCTCTGCTTCCATATCACTTATTTCTTGACCTTGTGGGATGATCAGGTTGGACAGGGCTTATATGTCATTATAAATGATAGAGATCATACATAGTACAGTGGTATCTTACATTGGTGCAAATACTGTCTTTACACACACATAGAGTAGTATATATCAACATAAAATTACAGAAACATACAATTATAATTACAAAATTATATAATTTATTACATTATATTCAGTTGTAATAGAAGTCATAATATTGTAATTGTATAGGAATATCAGTATCGAATACAATTATCATTTAGATATAGTATAAGAATTATACAATTTATATATATATACACAAACACACACACACACACACACACACACACACATACAAAACCCTTCCTTGGGTGAAATTCTACATCCAATCCATTGCTGCTTAGCCCCAGGTTTCTTGACAAGGTTGTCTGTGCCCATCAGGTGCGCTCCTGGGAATCTCTATGGGCACTGCACCTTTAGGCTGTATGAGAAATATGTTGCTTAACTGTGGGAACACATCAGCATGATAAATCCTCTCTCCAACCAACAGCTTGGTTGTCAGGGAAGATTCCGGCTCCCGGCTGATGACTTTGCCTTGTCCCAGCACTGTCCCTTGTGCGGGATGCAGGAGATATGCCATGTTTATGGAATGCTGGTGGGGCAGCCCCGGGCAGGGCAGCAGCTCCCGCCAGCCTTGGGCATCTTCCTCAGGTTGCTGAGGAAGGAAACAACATCCAGAGAGTGTGCTGGTGCTGGATATTCAGTACCAGAACACAGCAACTGCTCAGGGCCCCCAAAGCAGCCTCAGATCTATGTGGAAGTGTCCCACCAGGATTTCAGAGCTGTTGTGGTGGTTGATCTTTCCCCCCCCCGTGTACCAGGAGAGGGAATGTGATCCTGACCTCCAGAAACCAAAATCCTGACAGGTCCTCCCTGCTGCTTCAGCTGTGACAGTTTCCAGTGACAGGTTTGGGCTGGGAGCTTTATGGGGACACTCGCCTGGATGGGACAGGGATTTTCATTCCTCAGCCAAGATGAAGCCAGGCTGGCATTCCACAAAGGTAAGGCTTTGTACTGATTCAATCAGCAGATTAGACTGTGATACATTTCCACACTCCTAAAATCAGCAGAAATGGACAATCTGGAGAAAAAACCTGTATTTTCTTTTCTGCTCACAACATGTAAAAAGGAAGATTTGAGAAAATCAGTGTCTTATTAGGAGCTGAATATGTAATGATAAAATTATAATGAATTAATTAAATTTCATGGCAAATAAAATCCCCCACCTGGCAGAACTCTGTTAGAGCCGGGACCATCTCCTGCTGAGAGCTGTGTATAGAATCAGTGTTTTATTAATGCATTTGTGTCTGCAGAAAGGAGGCACAAGGAAGGCAACAATCCCTGACTGAAGTGACAAGTACCTGTGCAGAGGTGTGACACACTGGAAGTGTCCAAAGCCAGGCCAACTGGGGCTTGGAGCAACCTGGCATAGTGGAAGGTGTCCCCATCCACCCAAACCATCTTGGGATTCTGTGATTCAGGAAGCTGCATCCTGAAACAGAGCCCCTCTTCTGGGAAGTGGGATGATCCCCCAGCCCGGTATTCCCTAAGGGTGAGGAGAAAGAGGACAGCTGGGAGGTGACAGCATTTATAGGTGACAGACTTACATAGGTCACTCAGCACTAGAGAAGACATTGAGAAAACTACAAAAGCAGATTAAATGGACACAGGGGGATGTTAAAAAGATGTTGATGGTCCAGAAAGGAGCAGAGATGGAGCAGGGTGGCTTGTACATGATGTTGGGGGGTACTGGGAGGGACTGGGGTGGCAGCATTTGAAGGGGTAATTAAGAGAAGGTGTGATACAAATATAAATCAACCTCTCCATGTCCCCTCTGAGGGCCAGGGATGGTGTTCAGAGGCAGTGCAGAGACAGGCAGCAGGAGAAGAGAGATAAAGCTGCATATCAAGGCTTGTCCAGCTGCTCCTCAGTGGCTGGGATCTCCTGGATCACTAAAATGCTTCTGGCACATCTGTCTGCAGAGAGCAGACTGGCCACTGCTGGTATCTGGAACCAGGGTAAGCAGGTGCTGGATCCTCACCAGTAGCATGACCCAAAAACTCATCTGCAGTTTAAACAGGTTGTAAATGCTTAATTTTCCTGGACCAGTGCATGTCTGCTACATTTACATATCAGGGTTTTTTCTGTATTGATATATATGGAAATATGTATGCCTCAGTCTGGGAGGGCAGCTATAAAGACACACACACAAACAGACACACAAACACACACACACGCACACAGGTGTCCCCATTGGGTACCTGTACACACACATACATGTGCAACCTCCCCAGCTACTGCTTCCTCTGGACCGTGCCCATGATTTCAGGTAAGCTGCCATCCCAACACTATTTTCTCTCAGAAAGCTTCAGCTCTTCAAACACGCCTTGGAGGCCCCTCGCTTTCCTGCATGTGCAGCTGTGTTTGTACCCTGTGCTGGAGAGAAGGGGGCTGCTCTGCAAAACCTGCATCATACCAGTCTTCACTGGGCATAAAAGGGGAGATTGTTCTGGAGACCTTCTCAGGTGTGGGAGTGATGGGGGTCAGTGGAGGTGCCAGGGGTGCCGAAGGTGGTGGCAGGGCAGGAGGTTGGCACCGCAGGCCGGGGCATCGGGCGGCTCCTCAGTGGTGACAGCTTCATGCTGCAGTGCTTGGCCAGAATGTACTGCTGTGCTGCTCTGAGTCCACTCCTGGAACGCCTTGAGGACTAACAAACCTGACACATACAGCCCGTGCACCAAGGCTGGTGCCATTCATGTCCTGATGCTCCCACTGAGAGGACGCCTGCTCCTCCAGCCTGGCAGACAGACCCTGACACAAATCCCTCACTGCAGGTGTATTCCTTGGACTCCCTTTGCCTTGCTAGTACAGCCAGCTCTTCCCCCTTCTCCCTTAATAAGCTTGTTTGCCTCCCTGACAAGGACACTGTGATTCGTCTATTGGTGCCACATCCTGCGGCTGCTGGTTCCTCGCTTCAATTTTGAGATGAATTATTTCGCCTTCACAGGGCTGTCATCAGCATGGCTTTGAAGAACCTGTTAGCAGGAGGCAGGAGGTTGCAGTGGGGCAGCCTAACCCAAAAAGACATGTTTATCTTTATTATCTCACTCCCGTCTCTTCATTAACTTTCAGATATCTTCATGTTCCAAGGGTAGCTGTTGTCACATCTGGTGAGTGATGGTATTAATCTTCCCTTGCACCTCTGCCTGGGATCCCTCTGCCCTATGGCTTCCTTGGAGGTTTCCTGCTATTCCTCTAATCAGGTCAATATTGCGGTTCTGCAAAAACAAACAAATAATGTTTCTTATGAAATCTCATGAATTTATAATGATGGAAATTCTTCCCTTTTATATGCATGGTTATTCCCTGATCTGTAATTCCATGTTTCTGATGTATAGCAGGAGGGGTTGGAGTTGTTGTACCTAATTTAATCTCTTCTGCCATTACATTAACATTTGTTTCTTACTGAGGAATGTCCAGCTCACTTTTGATGGTGAAGACAAAACGACAGCCCATCAGGGCCACCTGTACTGAGAGGATGTGTCAGGGGGAAGGAGGAATTGAATGTGCCTCTCAGTTTTCCTCCACAGCAGCAGGAATGGTGGGAGCCTTGTGGGGATGCTCCTGGTTCCATTTTGGGCCTCTTCTCTGCCCAGACTGCACATCCCGCCAGCTGTGCCCTGTGGAAACACTGCATTATTCCCAAATGCTCCAGATTATTAGGAGCTGGGAGAGAGAAGCAGCAGCTGGAGGGCTGATCCCTCTCTGTGCTGCTGCTCATCAGCTGGGAACATGGAGCTGGGAGGGCTGGGAAGAGGTATCACTGACAGAGGGTGCCTCCTGGAGCAGGGATGAGGTCTGCAGGGGACAAAGAGGCCAGGAGAGGAAGGTGCAAGTTCTGCCAGGAGGGGAGACACTGAGGAGTCTGGAGGGGGGAGCTGGAGTGCCCAGAGCCACTGGCAGTGGCACAGCCAGGGAATTCTGTCCCCCTCAGTCCTCCTGCCGGGAGGGACAAGGGTTATGCTGGTGGGGAACGAGTGTCAAGGTAAAAACTCTGATCCCCCTGGGTCTGGAATCAACCCCAGTCTCCATCTCCAGGGCAGGGACTGCTTTCCCCAGGCTGCTGCAGGGATAGGTATGGCAGGAAACAGCAGCAGGCTCTGTGCTGTCTGTGCCATCCATCTTGAGGGAACTCCTGCTGCATCCCTCATCCAGTGCCAGGGCTCAGGCCTGTCCTCAGGAACATTTCAGTTCCCTGTCAGTCCCTCCTGGAGTCAGACACACAGAGCAGATGTGTGGTAGTGGCTGTGGTGCCAGAGCTGTCAGCAGGACTCACAGGAGCTCACGGGCTCCATGGTGACACGGGGGACATGAAACACCTCATTCACATAAGCTCTTTGTTTGGGAAGTGAAAGGAATGAGTGTTTGGAGCAACATCCATGTCTGATCCCATACACTGGGCATGGTTTTGTAGAGCTGGGTTGGCAACAAGAAATTACAGCAGAAGGTCAGTTCCAGATATGTCCAAACCCTCTCCAGGCCCCAACAGACCCCAGGGCACTGCCCAGACCTTCTGGCAGCTCCAGACCGCTTCTGGGATGCTTGGCCTGAACTGAGGGAACCGAGCCAGATCAAGCCAAGCTGCAGCTACAGGATGGAAACTCCCAGGTGACAGATGGTGAAAAGGTGGCTCCCAGATCTCACAGTTTGTCTCAGTGAGGAGCTTCTTTTGTATTAGATAAGGGCTAAAGCTGTGCAGATAGTGGGGGATCTGTGCGAGACCCACCAGTTCCTTCTGTGCCCACGGGGTCTTTTGCTCAACGTTCTCTAACCTGCTGGTTATTCAAAGACAGCTTTTGTTTTGGGAGTGCCAGGCTCTCCCAGCCCTTCTCCCCACTGCCCATCCCTGCCAGCTGCATTCCAGAAAGGGAGCAGAGCCATTCCCAGACCCAAACTGCTGTCCAGGACGTGAAGCTTTTCCCAAATGCTATGGCCAAGCCTGTCCACTTCCCCTGTCCTAAATCCACAGCCTCTTCCAGTGCCATCAACATCTGCCATGAGATGACAAGTTCCTGTAAGACAACAGAAGACAAATACGGATCTGTGCAAACAGAAGAGTTTGTTTGGAGTTTATTTGTTTTTACAAACACTTTTTTCTTTGTTTCCCAACCAGACAAGCCAGCGTTGTTCCTGCTCTTATCTGTGCCCTGAGCAGGATGAGTCAGTGTGTGTGTGCTGGTATCTGCATCACAGCCCTGACAGCTCCCGCAGGTGCATTCCTGCCCTTCGTGTCCTCAGAGAACATGGAGCCAACAGGCTCTATTGGGGATATTTTTAATTTTCTGTAACTCTAAACCTCCAAACTGAGTCACAACCTCCATCCCTGCCCTTTCAGAGGGATCCAAAATGATTATTGTATGTTTTATAAGCAAGGATTAATGGCAGCAGTTTATCAACAACTTTCTGATTTCTAACACAGCTTTAATCTCAAGAGAGCACAGGGATGGGGTTTGGGAACAGCAATTTCCAGCAGGCAGGGATTACATCTGCCCTCAGTGTTGTACTGAAAAACATGAGCTTGGTGCAAGAGAAGGTGCAACACTGATCCTTTGCATATTTTATCACAAGAACTCCCTCTAGACTGGGGAGACCTCGAATTTCTTATTTCCTTTTTTTTTTTTTTCAATAGATATTGCATCTTTAACGGGCAAACACAATTTAAATACAAAGTGTCTGCCAGGTAACATGACCTCCAGGCAAACCATTGCCCTGTCCACATCGTGCTCCTAAGGCGAGTTTTCAGGCTTGATTTTCATCTCAGGTGTAGGAGAATTTCCCTTCAGTGCAGGGAGCTGGAGACTGGAGTGAGGAGCTGGGGATCAGTGCAGGGGTTTGGGGATCAGTGAGGGGAGCTGGGGATCAGTCTCAGGAGCTGGGGGTCCCTGAGGGGAGCTGGGGATCAGTGCAGGGGGTTGGGGATCAGTGAGGGGAGCTGGGGATCAGTCTCAGGAGCTGGGGGTCCCTGAGGGGAGCTGGGGATCAGTGCAGGGGGTTGGGGATCAGTGAGGGGAGCTGGGATCAATATGGGGAACTGGGGATCAGTCTCAGGAGCTGGGCATTACTGAGGGGAGCCAGGGCATCTGTCCAGGCGCTCCTGGGGTGTGTTGATGGCAGTGACTCTCCCTCAAGAGAAGCCCCTGGAGCACTGGCTGGGAGACTCGCTCTCTCCAGGTCGGAGGTCCATCCACAGTGTTTTATTTGTGGAGTTACACAATCCTGGGCTGCCCTGGAGCATCATCCCCAGCCACACTGTGCACAGACAGGAAGGGCTGTCACGGCCATGGAACATCATACCCCACTTCCCCCCACCCTCTCCTTCCCTCTCCAGCCCTCACATCCCTGTGTGCTCCCTCTGCCACACGGGGCCCTGGTTCTGTGCCCAAATTAACCCATCTCCCAGAAGCCTGAACTAACTGTGCATAATCAGGATCTTGCTGTGCTGGCTATAGCCACAACCCAGGTTAGAAAATAATCTTATAAATAAATTACAAAGTGAAGCCACGGACTCTTTTAGTGGGTGTGTTAATGGGGGCTCTGTGGGAGAATCACTGGGTAAAGCATCTTCCTTCCCCACATCTGGCAAAGCTCCATGAGTCTGGTGGGTTGGCAAAATCTCTCCAGTGATCTTCAGCTGGACTGTGCAGATCCCCAGAGCTCACTTTTCTTTGAGATAAAAGCAGTAATTAAAGGTTTGGTTCTGAAATTCCTCAGTATTATGGAATGGTTGCAAAGGGAAGGAAGAAGAGAAGAAGGTTGTGTGAGCTGCCCCCGTGGCTTCCCATGGAGGAAAAACTCACAACAATTTTTAAACTCCCAACAATTTGTTCAGGCAGAAAGTCACTTTTGTATTGGCTTTGGAAAACTGTATTTGGTGTTCAGAACTGTGCTGAGCTCCAAAACCAGCCACTTTTCTCTCTCTTCTCCCTCTGTCCCCCCAAAAAGAGCCAACCCACAGTCATATCATTCCTGTCGAGTGGGAGGGAGGATGCAGGATTTTGTTCCAAAAAGGAGCTACTCCTGTCTAGTGCTGGGAGTTTTAGTGAGACATCTCCCGGCTCAGGGCACCATGGAGGGTGATCAGAGCCAGGAAGGGGAAGTGGGTGCTGTCCTTCCATGGGATTGGGGATGGGGTCCTCTGGGCAGGAGTACCCCCTGAGCCAGCCCCGCTCCCCAGGCCTCCACCTCAGGCATAGAGCATTCCAGCTTCCCCCAGGGCCATGTGTGCTTCCCACAGGGGAACAAGGATTTGGGGCACTCTGGTCTAGTGGAAGGTGCTCATGCCCATGGCAGGGGGTGGAACTGGTTGAACTTTAGGGTCTCTCACGACCCAAACCATTCTGTGATTTCATGATTCTATAATTCTGTGATTTCATGATTCTATAATTCTGTGATTTTGGTTCATTATTCACCAGAGCGAGGAAAGAACTCTCTGGCAGTTCTCAGCCTGTTCCCAGCCTGGGCAAGTCCCGAGCTCCCACGGCATCTCTTTCTGCTCCTGTCTCTTCTCTGAGTTTGCTCATGGAGGTGAGGAAAAGGCAGTGAAGGAAATATGCAAAAAATGAAATGATGATGAGTGAAACTTCTTTTTCATAATTAAAAGCGTGACATGGAAATGTGAAATGTCAAAAGGATCAACTTCAAAGCTGCAAGAAATGAAACCTGCACTTTGATTCCAATATTTCCTTATGGAGAGAGACATAAGAAAAAGATCTTTCTGTGTAAATATTGGAATTACAAATTGCAACTTTCATGATTAAAATCATACTTTGAATAGTACAAAAATTTCATACAACTTCAGAATTGGCAGAAGGGCAGAAGAGATGGATTTTCTTGTTGCATCATTATATTGGTAAGTGACACACAGAGCTTCTTGATGTCCCACCTTCCCTTTGGACACAACCTACACGAGGGATGTCCTGGCACACAGCACCTATGGCTGAGTCCCTCCTGCACGAGGGATGGCCTGGGACACGCCACCCCACTGCCATGCCACCTCCTTCCTCCTGCAGTTCAGAACTCCCCTTCTGTTGCTGAGGGACATGCACCTGCCATGCCTTGCTTTTCCTCTAGTAATGTTCTATCCTGACTCCTAAATTCTGAACCTCCAAAATGTTCTGGGGTTTTTATTTATTTCGAGCTTGCAACAAACCACAACAGACCCCTGAGGCTGCTCTGCTATGACTGTTTTCAACTAAAACACAGTTCTGGGTCTGCAGCCACCCCATCCCCACTGGATGGTGCTTTTCCAGGTGCCAGGGAGCATTTCTGGTCCCTGTGGCCCAGAGCTGTGACTGCCACAGCCACCCCTGGGGCTGGCCAGGCTGGTTGACTCTGCAGTCACGCTGTGGATATGTCTCTGCTGCTGCCATGGAATCTGCTCTGATCTCTTAAGGCAGAAAAAAGAAAAGTAAATAAAAGGGCTAATTAATCTTAACGAAGCTCCAGCCATGGGTTTGCCTCTGAGAAGCTAAACCAGAGAAACCTGGTGAGTGTGTTCTGGAGAAGAAATCCCCAAACCTCTCACACCAATGGCAGCACCTTCAGCACCGACCTGCAGCTCAACCAGACACACAGGAGGCTGCAACCTTTGGACTGAGGGATTTGGGGGGAAATTGTGCATTAATTGAAACACACCATGATTACAAATCAGAGCACATGCCCACACTAATCTTTCAAAGTCCTCACAGCATTGCTGAATTCTCCATTCTGACAGCTGAGCTGCCACATGGCCAAAATGGAAGAATCCCTGGGATTTATGGGAACAATCTTCCTTCACTACCGTGTCTATGCTGAGAAAATTAACTCACAGACTAATGTTCAATCAAAACCATCACATCTCTGATCCTTCTGCAGCCTCCACAGAGCAAAGGAAGACACGTGTTTGCATCTCCTTTTGCTTTCTCTGTCTTGCAAATTCTTGTGACTTTTGGGGTTTGGGTTTTTTTGCATTACAAAGCACTGTAAGGATGTCAGATCTGATGGAAAACTTCACATTTTGAGGTGGATTTTTGTTTACTTAGTTGGTTTTTTTTGTCCTCTGGAGCCACACATGTGAGGTCCCCACATCCCGGCCCCCTCAGCTCTGAAATGAGCTTCCCCTTCCAGCACTGCTGGGACTGGTGCCACACAGAATCCCGAAATGGTTTGTGTTGGAAGGGACCTTAGGCACCATCCAGTTACACCCCCTTCCATGGCCAACCTGGCCTTGGACACTTCCAAGCACTTAAGATACATTTCCTTGCTGGTGTCTGTGAACTTCCATGGGAAAAGATCACAAAACTTTTCATTGCAAGGAACCGACACCTGCAGCTGTTCCTGCCTCAGGCCCTGCCCACAGAACCTCCCTGCGTCTCTGCTGCTGGAGCATTGCCTCACTGGGAGCAGGGAGAGGAGCACAGGGAGATTTTCAGAGCCTGCTCATTTCTTAATATCCTGATTCTATATCGAGCCCATTCGGGGGATGCTTTTGTTTCCCTGATGACCTCAGGTGAAATGCAGGTCACAGCTGTAAGGAGGGCTGTAAGGCCACCCCTCTGTCTCAGCAGGGCAGAGATTAACACCACCTATGTAAAAACTATGGAAATATTTACAGCTGATTTCCGTTTGCAGCTCTCCACATTGTTTACTGGCCCATGTTTTGCGCAGGTGAGATCACAGCTCTCTGTTCACAGGCTCCTCAGGTTTCTGGAATGCTCATGTCAGGAGGAGGGAGCACATCCCTCCCCTGCCTGTGTCCTGCTCACACTCCATACACAGAGAAAAACTAATTGCTGGTAAATTTAGAATAGCAAACATGAAGACAAATTGAAAATTGGAGTTCCTTAGTCAGCAGAACACAATTATTTCAGAATGGATTATTTTAAGTCTTTCTGTTCACTCTGCATTCCATGGAAGGTGTCACTGTAGTTGGTTATAAACGAGCACTGTGGTCACGTCACCCAGCAGAAGACGGATGGCATCACGTGGATTTAAAATTCATCACTTTTATCCAATCTGAGACAAAGGTTTCCACAACAGTTTAGAATGAAAAAGTTAAAATTACTCTCCAGAGCATTAAATAAAATTCCCCAGATTATTTACTCAGTACAAACAATTAATTAGTGTGGCTGGGGCTGAAAGATGAACACTGACCTTCTGCCAGTGGCTGGAGCAGTAAGGTGCCACTGGAGGTCAGAGACATCACTGTGTCGGGGCAGAAGGAATCACTACCTTTTCATTTCACTACTCCATGGCCACTGTCTTGAGGGCAAAACCTCCTTTTCTCACTTCTGGTCATTATTAAAAACCATGTGTTTGGCACTGCCAGGCATTGGGAGCTTTCTTTGCTTTCAGAGGCTGGACTGGGCCCTATGCAGGGTGTGTCCTTGCTGGGATAACCTCACTGGGGGAACCTCACTGGGCACGGAGTGCTGGGCAGGTGGATTCTCAGGCTCAGAGCAGGGTTCTACACAGTCAGGCTTGCACAGTGACCTTCACTCAAAGCCCAGCTCAGCCCATCCCACCTTGTCTGCACAGGCCAAACCACGCTGGCTCTTTCCTTGTGGTCTCTGCACTGACCTTCTCCCACGTATCAAGTGACAAGACAAGAGGAAACAGCCTCAAGTTGAATCAAGGGAGGTTTAGATTGGATTTTAGGGATTTTTTATTTCACAGAAAGGGTTGTAAAGTCCTGCACAGGCTGCCCAGGGCAATGGTGAAGTCACCATCCCTGGGAGTATCTAAAAGTTGTTTGATTATGGTACCTGGGGACATGGTTTGGTGGTGAGCATGGTGGTGGTTGGACTTGATAATCTTTAAGGTCTTTTCAGCCTTAATGATTCCGTGATTTTAAGAATAATTCACTATAAGAAATGTGTAAAATCCTTCTTCACATCAAGATATCATCATCATCATCATATTTATAAAACATCCCTTGCTCTAAAGCTACAGTCCATTAAACATTATCAATTTCCTGATCAAATATTGTTTGGAGAGAAACAATTACCAAACCCGAGATTATTTCTCAAAGGAATGAAGTGAAATCACTGCCAACATTCCCATGTTTGGGCTGCTTCGAGGATGATTAACAGGACAACTATTTTTAGCCTTGGTCATTTTAGTAGTCTGAAGAGACTGTCCCTGGCTGATGGGTGCAAAATCACGCCCGGGGGTCTCCCGTGACTCGTGGCAGCACACTCAGGAGCACAGCCTGTTCCCACGAGCATCCTGCCATGGAGAGCCCAGGGGGTTCCTCAAGGACAAAGGCAGGATAAAGGCAGGGACAGCCCTGGGAGGAGGGTGTCCTGGTGCCGTGGCACTGCTGTGGGACAAGGTGCCAGGAGGGGCGCATGTTCCTGTTCCTGATAGTTTGGCTGGAAAAAAAGTGGTATTTTTCTTCTGGCTGGGACAAGCACCTCGGGAACTGATGCAGGAAATGGGTGAGCAACAGAAGGCTGGGATAGGAATGAGATAATATCAGGGATGGAGCAGGGGAGATTTTTGTCTCGGCTATTTATTTTACTAGGCTTTGGTTTGGGCTACTAATGCTCCTGCTGGGCTCATAAATTCACAGGAACAAACCAGAAATGGTTGTTTCACTGTGGTGCTCAAGGCAAAACACTCTCTACTGGTTACAGTGTCCAGGCATCCATCCATCCAATTATCCATCCAATTATCCATCCATCCATCCATCCAATTATCCATCCATCCATCCATCCATCCATCCATCCATCCTTTCAGGCTGGGCTGGACCTCTCCAGGAATTTCTCCACTAACATCTGCCTACGCCACCCAGTTTTAGTGCTCCCAAGCTCTGCTGTCCCTGCCCTGTTCCCAGTGCAGCCCTTTCCCCAGGTGTTCCTCTGGTGGGTCCTTCTCCCAGGACGGGGCTTGCACCAGCAGCTTGAGTGTGATGAGTCTCCTTCCAGCACCTCTCAGAGAACTGTGGCAGCTTTGGGGGGGGATTTTCCTTTGGAAACCAAATTCACCCAAAGAGTGAATCCACAGCAAAGACACTCTCTGGCTCTCTGCAAAATTCTGTCTCAGGCTAGAATTCAGTAGGATTCTTCCACTGCTTTTCCCATCCTCCTTGAGATGAGACAAATATCCAGAAACTGAGTGTAGTTTTTGGTAATTTAGAGGCTCCACGGTCTAGGCACAAAGGAAAGTCCTGCATTCAGTGAGCTCCAGCAAATGTTACTCTCAGGTGTGCACAGCTTGGTTAGTTTTCATTTTAAAGATACAACATGACCTACAAAATAAATGTACCTGTATTTAAAAACCTACCTGGAAGAAGGGGGGAAGGAGTCAGCTTGCAGGTATTCCAAAGAGCTTTAATGACCTCCCTTCAAACACAGAACAAATGGTTCTTCCTTAAGTCAGACCCAAAAAATTGCAGGATATGGCTTTGCATAGGATAGATTGAAAGAGCCCGTATCTTTTTTATTGACACAATTAGGTCTAACATTCTCATCAAGATGCTTTTCCTTTTCCTGCCCCTCTTGGCCAGCACTCTGCACCTTCAGCAGGGGTGTCTTTCCCTGGAGCTGTGCCTCTCCGCTCCTGCCATTTCCCATCAGCTGGCAGTGGTACGGCTCCTCCCCATTCCACAGGATCCATGGCTGTAGCTGTTTGGGAAGTCCTCAATGTCACACATTAGCCTCCCTAAGCCTTTCTGGTGGATGCTGAGGAGACATCTGGGCTGTTACAGGGCCTGAGGTCATACCCAGAACACCTGAGATACCACCCAATTACCAGCCCATCTTTGCTGGAATGGGAAGGGGAAAACACGGGCCAGTCTTAAAGACCAGCTGGAGACTTTTTTCTTGAAAAAAATAAGAAAGTAAACCTGGCTGTTGATCCTAGAAATATCCAGAGACTATTCTAGTTGTTACATACTTTTTAGTAGCTTCTGACCTCTCCAGCTCATGCCTGTTGTTCATGGACATCTCTGCAGTGGAATGGCCATTCCCAACTCCTGCACACCCTACAACCCCCTGACACAGGCGTGGAGCCCAGGAGGGGTTGGGCTCTTCTCCAGGTAACAAGTGACAGGACAAGAGGAAACGGCCTCAAGTTGCTCTAGTGGAGGTAGAGACTGGATACTAGGAAAATGTCTTTCCTAGACAAGGTTGTCAAGCACTGGGCAGTGGTGGAGTCCCCATCCCTGGAAGTGTTCAAGAAATGACTGGATGTGGCACTTGAGGACACGGTTTAGTGATGAGTGTGGTGGTGGTGGTGGTGAAGGGTTGATGTTTGGACTCGATGATCTTAAAGGTCTTTTCCAGCTCTAACAATTCCATGATTCTGTGGTCCTAACTGTGCCTGCCCATCTCTGCCACTGGGAAGGGTGAGGCAGGTGCGTGCAGGAGAGGCCAAGACTGAGGGACACCTCCACCCGAGGTGTGCTGGTGCTGCCACAGGCAGTGCTCCCCTTCCAGAACCTCATCCCAGGCAGCGGCTGTGGAAACATTCCCTTTGGTCCATGAACTCTTCCATGAACTCAGCCTTGCCAGGCATTGCTCCTCTGGGAGCTGTCACTGTCCACTCACCTCTGAGAGGATCACCTGGTGCCCAGGGACTGTCACCAAGGGGGGACACTGTGGCCCTGGAAAGGAGGAGTATTTTGCAAGAGCAAAATTTTCAGGGCTCAATCAGTTATTTGATCATCCATGACCAATAAAGGTTTGTTTTCTGGTTGCTGGCTGCTCTGCCAAGAGGGAAAAACAAACAAACAACAAATGAGCTCATTATTTTCTGCTGTGCTTTCAGAGAGGAACCATCCGTGGCTTCAGAGGGGATAAAATACCCACAGGGATTCAGCTCTGCTTCCAGTAGGGCTCTTCCTTCCTAATCTTTTAGTCTTGGGTTTATTTGTGCTGGGTCCAAAAATGCTGGTTACAATCACTGTTGCCTGAGAAGTGTAACAAAGAGAGAGGTTATGGCACTGGGAAAAAGAGAAAAAGGGAGAGCAGGAGACTCCTGTTTGGCTGCACATTTGTGTCCATTCACAGGGACAGGAAAATGTGAGGACATCCCTTTTCTTTTGTTCTAAGTGGGTTTAGAAAGGCAATAGGTTGGGACAGGGTAAAGGACAGTCCCTTGAGTGAAATGGGATTGAAAAGGGCTGAATGCAAATGATACTTAAAGAACAATTTTCTGGACTCTCAAAGAAGCTTGCCTTAAGTTGTATATAAACAGAAATACAGCTTCATTAATTAATACCAAACATATAAATACAAGTAGACATCAGAAAGGAAAAGTCAGTGTGCCCTGTTTCATTAACTTGCACCTGTGGACTCAGCACTGCCTCGAAGGTGTTAAATTTGAGCCTTATTAACATAAATTGAATGTTAACAGAGGCTTCAGTGCAGACACAATTTTGCCTTCTGTGCACAACACAATTAGTTTGTGGATCTTTTTGTCCTGAATGTGTGCAATTATTTGGAGTATATTTATATTTTTATTTTCCAAACCCTCCCATAGCTCTCAGGTCTGTGTTTAATTATGGATTATGTGGAAGAGCAGTTCTACTAATTAAACTCTGTTTTTACTTTAAACCCCTGTTAGACTATTTGCTCAGTGACCCCTGTCCTTAGGATGGAGAAACAATAAACAGTCGTTCCCCGGTTATTATTCTTTCATGCCATTCACCTTGAATTTTTTGCATCAGAAAACTATTTCAGATATGAAAATACAGATACAGTTTATCTGCTTCCCTGAGATGCCCCTGACTGCAAACACTTGGTCAGTCAAACACAATCCTGCAAATATGCAACAATAGGTAAAGCTGATAAATGTGTGAGCCACGTATTCCACCTGGGAATCACCCCTTCAGTCCTTCCCATTCCACAGCAGATTCCAGGTGGAGTTTCCATGGCTTTTTTCACCTGCTGGGAGAACAGTTTGCTCTAAGTTTTGCAGAGAAGTCCTCCTTGTGCCTGGGTTTGGGCTCATCATCTTAGGGATGTGTTACCACAACCAACAAGGGATGTTTTATGGGACCTGAGCAGTGGGATCCCTCTCAGGGATCCTTTGTGAGAGCAACAACGAGCTGTGGGGTACCTGTCACACAGTGACATCTCCCAGGTGCCTCATGGATGGCACAGAGAGGAGGCTGTGCCCTGCAAGGCCAGGACAGTCTCTCTGAAAGAAATGTTCTGAGCCCGTGGAGCACAGCCCTGTGAATTCACCTGGAGCACTGTGTCCACTTCGGAGCCCTGCAACACAAGATGGGCGCAGAGCTGCTGGAGCGAGTCCAGAAGAGGCCAAAGAGATGCACCAAGGGCTGGGACCCTTCTCCTCTGGAGCCAGGCTGGGAGAGCTGGGGGGCTCACCTGGAGGAGAGAAGGCTCCAGGGACACCCGAGAGCCCCTTGCAGGGCCTGAAGGGGCTCCAGGAGAGCTGGAGAGGGACTGGGGACAAGG
>JAWWMO010000174.1:62537197-62548570 GCA_035047845.1 Dendrocincla fuliginosa | reverse complement strand
CCCTGGATCCCTGGGAGTGTCCCAGGCCAGGTTGGACGGGGCTTGGAGCACCCTGGGCTGGTGGGAGGTGTCCCTGCTCGTGGCAGGGAGTTGGTATGAGATGAGCTGTAAGATCCCTTCCAACCCAAACCATGCTGTAGTTTTATGGTTTAACACCCATTTTCTCTGCCAGGTGCACATAAACTCAAGGGGGGCAGTGACCATGGCAATGCTAAAGTGTCCTTTTTCCCAAAATTATATCTTGATTTGCTGGAGTTTCATTTTCTCAAGGACAGGCTGGTTGACAGTTGCTTTCTTTTTCCACCTTTCCCCACTGTCAGCCAGAAGAAGTCATGTGTGAGCAGAGCTGCACCCAGAGGTGCCAAGAGCTGCTGTGGAGCCCCACGGGGGCAGAGTTCCTCACTGGGGTGGGGATGGATTCTCCCCAGAGGAATGGGGGTGGGTTGCTGTCATTGTCATCCCACAGCTGGCTCCCTGTGGCCCCAAACATCCCCCAAGCCCTCAGGGACTGGGCTCAGCCAAAGCCCCAGCTGAGCTTCAGTGTTTTCACACAAAGTGCTGCCTGTGGGATATGGCAGCAATAAAATGCTTCTGTCAAACACCTGAGTGCACGTTTCCTGAAATAAGCAGTTAATTCATTCTTTTCAGACAAATTTATTTTACTTGCCTTTGGTTTATGTATCATGAATTGCAAAAGGAAACGACGTTTAAACCATTTATTTTATTGCAAGTGAGCGCTGCAAATAATGGTAACTGCAAATGTCAGGAGGGACTGCTGAGGCTGAGGAGGAATCTCCCAGGCTTCGACTCCTGCTGAACTGGGGCCTGACGGGACATCTGTTGGGACACACAGGCCACTGGTGTCTGTGCAGTCCCAGATGGATTGGACATGTGGCAAGGAGAGCCAAGTGGCTTTGGGGGATGTGGAAAGCCCTGTGTAGGATTTTCTTTGTGAAGGCTCAGCCTACAGCAGGCTTTGATCCTGCCCTTGGTTGGTTCATCTGCTCCTGCAGGTGAGTTTTCCTAGGCTTGTCCCCTGCTCAGTGTCCCACCAGCCCCTGCTCCTGATGGGGTGGGTGTAAGCAGCACAAAGCAGAGCTCTATCACCAAACCTCCCAGCTCCTCCTCATGAGGCCTGGTGGGTCTGGTTGCCTCAGAGAGGGATCAGTGAGATGAAATGCAGCACTTCCCCAGGCTCCATTTCCTGCCCCCCCTGTCCCTTAGCTGCAAGGACCCAAGATCAGCTCTTGATCCCAAACCAGAAAATGGCTTGCCACCTTCAGTCATAGGGACCAGACCCGTCTCAGGCATGGCCAGCATGTGTCCCTGGTGGTCTCTTCTCCTTTATAAGCTGTTGAAAGAGAAGATGCTCTAATGACAGCAACAAGAGAGACCAAATCGTGTCTTCTCTGGAAGGAAATCATAGAATAACAGAATCACAGAATATCTTGCATTGGAACAGACCCCCAAAGGTCATCCAGTCCACCTCATGGCCCTGCCCAGGACTCCCCAGTCCCACCATGTGCCTGAGAGCCTTGTTCAAACACTCCTTGAGCTCTGACAGGATCAGAGTCACACTCACCCCAGGTCAGGGGTCTCCCCCTCCTCAGGCATCCTGAAGGGGCTGTGGGGAGCCACTGGCACTGCCTTGGGGCTTTACCTGGTCCTGTTTTGCTGCCAGGAACCTGCATTAACATCACAGCTGAGCAGCTTTGCCTTCCCCAGCATAATTCCCAACACAAAGTATTTGTTCCTCAGTAATAGGACATGTTTTGATTTAGTTGGTGTTGCTGAGGAATAGATTTAAGGTATATTGAAAAAGCTGCTTTATTCAACAGCAGTCACTACAGGAAGAGCTATAGTGAAATAATTACTTGAGCATGGTTATATGGTAATTATGTTGGTGTAATTGATGAACCTCCCCAGTACAGAAAAACCTGTACTGCTAATAGCAAAGAGAGATTGGAGTTTTCCTGTCCTCAGAAAATGGTTTATTGCCCAGTCAAAATACACAGGCAACCAGTTAGAGAGGGAGAGTTCGGCCAGAGGGGGAGAGATCTCCACAGCATAATTAATCTTGATCTATCTAGAGCCCCATGTGAAGGGCAGAGTAAATTCTGGGATATAATTAAGCTTCAGTTCAAAAGCCTAAACTGAAATTGCATTTCCTGCCCTGCTGTGCCCCTTTGCACATTTCACCCACAGCGCAATTAGGGCGTGTGGTGCTGACTTCCATCCAATACCAACTCTGGGGACTGTAGGGGGAAATTTTGCTCCCACAGGGAGCCTGATTCTCAGATTCCCATTCCAGAAGCTGGGAGCAAAGCAAGAGAGACCTTTCAGCCATGTTTGGAAGGAGTAACATGTTTAAATTTGGCTGCCTCAGGGGTCACACCACTAACGCATGTCCCCAGGTGCCACATCCACATGGCTTTTAAAACCCTCCAGGGATGGAGACTCCACCCCTGCCCTGGGCAACTGTGCCAGGGTTGGACAGCCCTTTCCATGAACAAAGTTCCCTAATATCCAACCTAAACCTCCATGACACAACTTGAGGCTGTTTCCTCTCCTCCTATCACTTTTGGAATCTTGTACCTGTTATTCCAAGTCACTTGGAGGAGCTTCTGGAGGACACGTACTTACTGTGCCAGGCAGGGAATTGTCACCACTGCTCCCAACCCTTCCATCTCTGCAGAATGAGGCTGGTGCATCACTGATGGGGGAAAGGAAGGGAATTTACATTTTCAAAGCAACTTTTCAGAGTTAGTTTAAATATTGATGCAATTTCCTCAAAAACTCTGAAATTAAATCTATGTGTCACAGCAGAAGGAGCACTAAGGCAGGAAAAAGGCCAGTGTTGTTTTACTGTAGAGACAACATCTCTCCCCACCCTGAGTTCCCCCACCACACACTGGGTGCTGGCACTGCCATTCCAGGGGAAAGGAATTAACAAATACATTACTAGAAATACCTTTTGTATAATCAGCAGCATTGTGTGCATGTTGTACATACCTGAATTATTACTGTCATTTTCAATACAATTAAACCCATTTATTGTGGAATTTCCAAAATCATGATGTGAAGCTGCTGTAACAGATGCTCATGTGTCATGCTGAAGAAATTTTGATAGAAGACAGTGACTAAAGGTGAATAAATTCTCATTACTGCCCACAGAAATGGACACAGAATCAGTTTTCTCATAACTGTAACCACAACTTCCAGGGCTCAGTCTGGCTCCATTTCAGCTCTCACTGGAGGCAACTGGCCAGTGGGTTCCACAGGATTGCTCTCTGTTCAGTTCTGCGAAGTGAGAATGACCAACAACTCAATATTATTCAGATAAAGAGGGAAGATTTCAGTCTCATTCATGGCATCTTCCCCCTCTTTTGTGTGTGTGTGTGTGTGTGTGCACGTGTGTGTGATTAGGACTGGAAGTTTTACAGGGGGAAACAGGCAAACATCCTTCCCTTTCCCAGAGCTACAAGGGCAAACAGAAAACAGCCAGAACATTCTAAGTCAAGAAATGTACTATTTGTTGCAAAGCTTTCTGTAAAATCTGTGTCCTGAGAAAAGTGAAATCTGTTTCCTAAGAATTTTCACAAGGCCAGCTTGGACTGGGCTTGGAGCAACTTGGGCTAGTGGAAGGTGTCCCTGCCCATGGCATGGAGTTGGAATTAGATGAGCTTTAAGGTCTCTTCCCACCCAAACCAGCCTGGGATTCTCTGATTCATTCTATCCTGGTTTGAGATTTGTGCCATTCACCTCTTTATTTTGTGCTTTTTCCAATGAAAAGTAGAAAAAAAAGTCTGTTCCTTGAAAAGGAGGAGCAGGCTCTGGTGGTTGTTTTGAAGCCCTCTCTGTATCACCTGGTACCAGATGATGCTGATGGTGCCTGGCCAGGGCTGAGGGACCGTGTTCCTCTGGAAAGGTCAGTCCTCCCAGCTCTAGCTGCCGACAGCAGCACTGCTCCCTTTGGTGTTCCCAAACAAGTCAGAGTCGTGCTGTACCTGGGAAGGCTCCACGGGTGACTGTGGAGACCCCAGAACTGCCTGTGCTGAGGAAGTAACAACCATCTGATGCAGCTCTTTCCTTTAGCAATGCAAAGAATAGGATTATCAGGAATAACCGGGAATGAGCACAGAATGCAGGCTCTGAGCTCCAACGGGTTGATCTCCTGAGATCAGGTTACACAAGAGCCTTCCGTGGGTACAGTTTGTGTCAGATGGGAAGAAAAACACAAATCTTCCCCTATTCATACTAAAAATGGAGAAATTGGAAATGCAGTGAGAAAGCAGAGACAGAACTGCCCTTGTTGTTCTTCACACAGCTTCGAGAGGGGAAAGGAAGTGAAGGGAAAGGAAGGCAAGGCAAGGGAAAGTTCAGGCTCTTCTGGTTATTTCAAATATATTTCGGTGGGTTTAATTAGAAGCAGGATCAATGCTGTGTCCTTGCCAGAGGCTGGCTCCTGCCTGTCCCTGAATGACCCTGCCCGTCCCTGCCTGCCCCTCCGGCTCACTCCTGGGGCTCGAGGATGTGAGGCCCTGTTGAATTTGGCTTCTTTGATATTTGCAAAGCAGACAGGATTGGTCCCAGAGGACTTCAGTGTCATCTCCTTCACCCACCCTCCCCTTCCCGCAGCTCCTCGCATCTGTCAGCATAAGCTCACTCCTTCCTAAATCATTCTCAGGTTTTGTATTAATTTTTTAATCATCTGCATATGAATGATTAATAAATGTTTAATAGCTCATAAAATATTAATTGTGTTTCCCTATGGTCGGCGCTCAATCTCCACGTGTTCTCACTCGTGGGGATGAGAAACCTCTCCGTGGCTGCCGAGGGCAGGGGCAGCCTCGGCTCTCTCACCAACTGCTTCTTTCCAGAATAGGAATTACCAGCTGGGAATGGGAAACCAGGTGAGGAACCCTGGGTAACTCTGTGAACACTGAGGCACAAAATTGTATGCACTGGAAGAACCCAGCTCTCCTGAAAACCATCCTGGCCAGGTGTTTGGAAGTGAACATTTTCAGGGAGTGAGAGTGAGGAGAGAAGGACGTGCAGGAGCCACGTGGACCTGTTCCATGGGAAGAACTCTTCCTGGAATGGTCATTCTCTTGGGATATTCAATGTTTATTTTGAATTCAGTTAGAATCACAGAGTGAATTGGCTGAGAAGGGACCGTAAAGTCCATCCAGTCCCACCTCCTGCCACGGGCAGGGACACCTCCCACCAGCCCAGGGTGCTCCAAGCCCCGTCCAACCTGGCCTGGGACACTCCCAGGGATCCAGGGGCAGCCCCAGCTTCTCTGGGAAACCCCCAAATACTGGAAATTCAAAATCTATGTATAAAAATAGGTGCCTCTTACCTGAGGGAATAGCAGGGTGGTTATTTTCCGGTATTTAAGTTCACTGCCTGTTTAAGTATCATTCTAGTAGATGATTTTAAAAAAAAAACATAAGGGCAAAGTAAAGCATTTCCCTGCACACCAGTTCAGTTCTGTGTGACATGTGCCACCAGTGGAGGTGGGACCTCTCCTCTCCAAGCATAACCATGAACCCAAACTCATTTAATGAGACTGAGTGGGCAGAACTGGTTGGGACTGGGCAGGTGTCTGTGGAGGTCTCGAGGGCTCCAGGGCTGGGACCTCCACCTTCTCCCCTGCCTGAGCATCTGCCAGGGGGACACAGCCCACCCACCACACTGACCAGGCCCTTATCCCAGCTGGATCTGCAAAAATAACCTGTAAGGGCTGTTTTCCAAAACAAAAGCTACTTTGTTTTTTTATCTATATAATGATTTTTTTCTTCTAAGATTAAGGAGTTGCCTATGAATGAGAAGAAGCAATGTTATATATTAATAAATAAATATAAACCATTATTGGATAAAACTCTGAAGAACCTCCCATTTGATATCACTGGCTTTTTGAGTAAAAACAGACGTTCCTCAGAAGAAAAAAAAACATATGTAGGAGACTTATCTGTGGCTAAATGGCATTCCCTCAAAAACACACTGCCTTTTAGGATTTCAGCACTTCCCTGGGATCAGAGCTGCCTCTCTGTTTGTCAATATGGGCAGTCAGTTCAATTATTATTTATCGAGGCTGCAGGGATGACAAATGGCTTTGCTTACTGCTGGATTTCTCATCTTTGGCAACTCAGAGTATCAATTACTACTCTTAAGAAGAAATAATTGCCCTGAGTGACACACCAGCCACAATCAAACTGTATATAATCGCACCCAGTACATTGAATTATGTCACATTATGTCAAAAAAGAAAGAAATCTGAGTCATGAACTGAAAGGCAAAGGCACTTCTGTGCTTTGACACACCAATGAAGGGCGTGTGCCAAATCCAGGCATTGGAAGTCGTTAGGTACAGGGAAAAATGATGATATTCCAGTGCCACCAGCAGCACTCCAGCCTCACCAGCATCCCTGGGGACATCACATGGCCCGGCCTGGGGGTCACCCTGCACCACCCTGGCAGAGCCTCCACTAGCCCAGGTTGTTCCAAGCTCCATCCAGCATAGTCTGGGACACTTCCCGGGATCCAGGGGCAGCCACAGCTTCTCTGGGCAAGCTGTGCCAGTGCTTCCCAGAGTCAAGAATTCCTTCCCAATATCCCACCTAACCCTGCTCTCTGGCAGTGGGAATCCATTCCCCCTTGTCCTGTCCCTCTATCCACTTGTTCAAAGTTCCTCTCCAACTCTCTTGGAGCCCCTTTAGGTACTAAAAGACTTCAATAAGGTCACCCCAGACTCTTTCTTTTCCAGGCCTAACAATCCCAGCTCTCTCAGCCTTTTCTCACACGGGAGGTTTTCTGTCCCTCCGTGCCCCAGTGTGCATTCAGGGCACCCCCGACACCCCCCATAACCCAGAGCCCCACCTGAGGGATGTAAGGAGTGCTCATTCTCCCAGCAGATTTTGAAGCTGTATTTAAAATGAGCAGAAGGTGGATCTTTCCCTTCTCTGAGGGTCTGTTGAACACCAACACCTCACAAAGCTCACTCCTGGCAGCCGGAGCCGTTCCCGTGTCCTCGGAGCACCTGCAGAAGGCAGCCGCCCACTGCGAGCTGTGTACAGCTTTTTAAAGCATCCCAGGAGTTCATGCTTTAAAGATGCTTCTACGAATTGTAAAAGATTAAAACTAAAAGCACCAAAGCAGGAAAAAGGAATCCCTGGCTGAATCCGAGTAATTGCAGCTGCCGTGCTGTGCTGGAGCAAAGGCCTCATGGCCCTGCAATGCTGGGAATGGCCTAAGGGATTCATTTTATAGAAAGAAAATGTAGGAACAGAACAAATGGAAACAAGCATCCCCAGGAAAAGCATTCTGTCTGCTCCCTCCAGCTCTGTGCTGATGCATCATCTCCCTCTGCATTGCCCCTCCTCTCCCCTGAGCTCCCACGGTCCTTCCTTGCACACTTGCAGCTCCCCTGCACCCACAGGTGCATCAAGAACGCCCTTTCTGGTTTTTAACCTCCATATTTTCCTTTCCACACCTGACTTTATGCATTTCTGCAGTTACAGCAGATCCATCAACCACCCTTTTCACAGCAGTAACTCAGAGATCCTTTTCCAGCCAGGAAATGAGCACTTCAGAGCCCTCCATCCCATTCTGTCCCACGGGCTTCCTCCCCTGCCCCAACCCCATGGGTAATTTCACCTGGTTGTGTTGAGCTGGGGGTTCATTCCTGTCCCTCACACCCCGGGGCTCCCCAGCTCTCCTCTTCCCCACTGCTCTCTCCCAGCACAGGAGTGTCTCATCCATATGACAGATGAATTTATTCATCAGAGCCAGGCCCAGCTCTGATCTGAGCGGGGGCTCTGCTGAGAAACACGCCTGTCACCCCCAGCCCCTCTCGCTGCCTCCTCTCAACACACTTCTCTACCTAAATGTTTTTAATTTCCATTCCCCATCAGTGCCTGAAATAGGGGGAAAAAGGCATCACTGTTACCCTGACCCATGTAGTCACTGGCCTGGGATTTTCTTACTGCCTACGTCCATTATACTAAAAATAACCCTGACGAGCTCATTTAATTTTAGCCTATGAGTGTTGTATGAATATTTATAATGCTCCCCATTAGAAATGCTGAAAAGTTCCAGAGCCTGAGAACACGGTGGTAGACCCTGGGGAATAGAACAGCTCTTCCTTTTTTGGTCCTATTTCGAGCCAGTTTCACACATCCTGCTTTCCCGATGTGAAGTCTCGCGCTGAATGTCTCAACTGCTTAAAACGCTTTGTGATGCTTTGGGCTTGATGAGCACGGACTGAGTTCCCCTGTAAGAAGAAGGGAGTGTTTCCAAAGGAATTCCCTGTGAATTTGTGCAAGAACAACATACTTACTGAAATGTTTTTCTGTTCACATCTGGCTTTCATGTTCCTCCATTTCAAGGCCAGGTTGGATGGGGCTTGGAGCAAACTGGTCTAGTCAAAGGTGTCCCTGCCCATGGCAGGGGGTGGAACTGGGTGATCTTGAGGTCCCTTCCAACCCAAAACAGTCTTGGATTCTGGGATTCGTTTCATACAAGAGCCAGTCAGAGCTTGGATCAGCCATGCATGCAGCCCAGCATGGCACAACATGCTCCCATGCCACCATCTCCTGCCCTAATGCACTGGAGGTGTTTGAAGGGGTTGCCTCCTTAAGTCAGTAACTGCGAGGTAAAGGGCAGCAGCTACAGTGTCTCTGCCTGGAGCCCAGTTTAATTGCAGGCAAAACACTTGTACAGAGGCTGCTTCAGATGTGGGTGGAGCTGGGCACACACAGCAGCGGGAGGTGCCAGAAATGTTCAGGAGTCAAACGTGGAAAATCTTGCCTTGGAAGAAATTTCTTCTAAACCCTTTTGCTGAAAGGGCATTTTAAGCCCTGCATATGAGGAAATACCCAAAGAACCACTTCAGATCTTCCTCAGAGGTCCCTACCTTACCAGGACATGCCTGCCTTCCGCAGGGAGCACCATCTCAGCCATTTCAGATCCTTTATTCCCCTTTAGAGAACGCTCTTGGCAGAGAAGAGCTGTGGAACTCTCTGTTACTCCATGGGTTTTACTCCTCCTGCTGCAGGGTGATCAAAAGGGGGATCAGCCTGTTGGAGGGAGGGGTTTAGCACTTCAGTGTAACAGCCAAGATGTGAAAAACTCTTGAATTCAAGCCTTTTTCTTTGGAAGAAAGGAGGTAAAAAAAGAAAGAAAGGGAGTGAGGGGCTGCTGGGCTCTGTGGTTCTGGTATCAGAAATGAATTCCAACACGTGAGAGCAGGATGTCGTCTGGGGCAGTCCTGGAGTCACTTTCCATCTACCTGGTGGAGCATGCGAGGGAAACACTGGGGCAAAGAGGCAGAGAGCAGATGCTGCTCTTTCCTCTCCTCTCTCCTCCTCCACCTCTGAAGTTGTGCCCAAGAGCCGCTGCAAAATCAAGTTGAAAAAGGACTGAAATGAGTCAACCTCTGATGCCAGTGGGAAGGCAGAGAAAAAGTCATCTCTAAGGGACCCATCAGCTGCTCTCCTTCATCCCTCCCCCAGCAGAGCTGGCATGGAAGGGTGGCACCTGGCCTGTCCCCACATCCCCCTCCTTCAGCCCTTGTGCCTGCTCATCCTGTCGCTCTGTCACAGCCCAGCTAGCACTAAAACCATGTTTTTCTGCTTGTGCTCCCAGAGACATTGGAGCACTTGAAGTGCCACTATTGGTGCTCCTAAGAGTTCCAGGTTTCTGTACCGTGAAGAGGATCGATACAAGCACCACAATAGGTGACGACGGCTCTATAGCTTTAGAAATTTTACATCCTTCTCCCTCCTCTGCTTTTCATTATGTCTAATTACCAGATCTATAGCTCCAAAGAGGAATCAATGGGGCTGTATTGCAACAAATTATTGTGAATTCTCTTTTTTTAAAAAAAAGTTCAGAAAGTGCTATTGAATATGACACTTCCAATTATACAAAGCAAATGAGCTTTCCATTGGAGCTGGTGAGCTGGGAGTCAGCTCATTACCAATGACTCAGGTTCACATTTTGCTAAGGGTAAAATCTTTTTATTTTTCACATACTTTAGGACTTTCCCCACACTTTTCTGGGGAGGCTCTGTATCCTTTGCACTGTGCCCTGATCCTGCTCTCCACAGGGTTTCATCCCTGTAGTGGTCCTGCCTTCATCTCAGGGGTAGCATTTTAATTAAGAAAATTCCATTATTTTGTTTTTTCTGTTAGACTGTCTTTGCCCCTTTCCATGGTCTCGCTCTGGTTTTCAGTTGTGCCTGAAAATCTGTCACTGCTGGAACTCAGCTGAAGGGAAAAATTAGGAATGTGGGCACCCTTTAATCACCCTGCTACTGTAGCAAGGGGGGACAGACAACAAGGGAGAAAAGCAATCTCAAAAATAACTGTGCTTTCAATGTTTCTATGGAAATATAGGGAAAGGAAGTGTGATGCACAGGCACACCACCTCATTTGGTATGCACAAGGCACACCATGCTGAGCTGCTAATGAGATAGCAATTTGGAGGTTTGGGAAGTACTGGCTATGCTTCGTGCCCACAAGAATCAATGAAAACTGAGGAGTGAAGGTTTGCAAAATTCAGTGTAAGAATTACAGGAGCTGTTGTGCCCAGATGAAGGGACAAGGCTGGGAATAGAAGCTCAATTCCTCACATAATGTCTGGATCAGCTTGAGTTTTTTCCTGAAGGTACAGAAAAAAGACACGTCTGCTTTCCATTTCAGAGCTGGAATTTCATAAATATTTTAATTTGCCAAGTGCCTGCTATTTAATGTTTGCATACTAAGGAAATGTGAGTGAACATCTCCTTGCACAAAGCTCTCGGAAAGCAAATTTGGGCCCCTTTGATTGCCTGTCCCACTGTGGAGCCAAGGGAGTGTTATCAGCCGTGTCCTGTCTGTTGTCAGCAAGCAGCACTTCGGGATTATTTGTATTTGCAAAAAACCAACCCCAGTACTGAACTGAGTACCTCTGAAGACAGAAAGTTTCGCTTTTGGCTATTAAAGGAGCAGAATAAAATAAATCACTTATGCTGAATAAATCATTGATTCTGAGTTCCATGCGAGTGCTCCGCCGTGCTCGCTCCCGGGTGAGACAAGTGGGACACGTTTGTGTGACTCTACTGTTGGATTTGCAGCCCGAATCTGTCCCAAGGGCTTCCCAAAAATAACTGTGTTGAATAACTGGGTTGCAAAACTAAGATAGGCAGGGACCAAATCCACAGCACAGGGCACTGCAGTCTCTGCCACTTATCTCTGTGCTGTGAGGGCAGAATCCCAGAATCACTGAGCTTGGAAAAGAGCTCCAAGACCATCGAGCCCACCCTGTGCCCGATGCCCACCTTGTCCCCCAGCCCAGAGCTCTGAGTGCCACGGCCAGTCCTGCCTTGGGC
>JAWWMO010000174.1:62525422-62535735 GCA_035047845.1 Dendrocincla fuliginosa | reverse complement strand
CTGGGAGTGTCCCAGGCCAGGTTGGACGGGGCTTGGAGCACCCTGGGCTGGTGGGAGGTGTCCCTGCCCATGGCAGGCTGTGGAGCAAGATGGTCTTCAAGCTCCCTTCCCACTGAAACTAGTCTGGGATTCTCTGATTCAGGGCTCTCATGTTCACAGCCCTGTTCTCCATGTAGCACGTGCCGGTTCTTCCACCAGCAGAGGAGAAACCCTGAGTGTGCAGGACTCCAACCCTGCAATCCACACCACACTCTTCCTGTGACCCTTATGAGGACAAGAGGATTATGTGATCCAGCTGGGACACTCTCAGTGTCTGCCATGCCCTGCACAGGCACATGTGGGTTGGAGTGACTTTTCAGAGCCCTCCTGCAGCGCCGTGCACAAGGGCAGGCCTTGGCTGTGTGAAGAGAGGGTTCAGTGAACAGACCCCGGCTCTGTCTGGGCTGCTGACCGTGGCCCCTGTGCTCACTCATACTCTGGGAGCAGTGGGCACTGTGGGGACACCAGGCATGTGGGCACTGTCACGGCAGCATGTGGGGTCTGCCCACAGGATGAGGGCAGGCATGGGCAAGCTGGGGGCCAGCACAGTGTTCTCATTACTCTGCCAGAATAATTCAGGAGGAAAACAGGTTTCTATGCTTCAGTGGCAGTTTTTAAAGATTTTTTTTCATGTTTTATTCAGCTTGAATTTGTATTTCAGCAACGAGTTCCTGGAGAGGAACTACAAATCGATCCAGATGAGCCGTGGCCGGTTCATCCTGGAAGTGTCCGTGTAAGGAATTGCTCTGCAGAGATGGAGTGCAGGGCCAGGCAGAGCTGATGGAAACCCGTGGGGGCTTTGCTGTTGGAGTCTGGCTTAAGGCAGCCTTGCTCTCCTCTGATGTCCCTGCACTGTGCTGGTTTCTGCAGCTCCACGCCAAGGAGCACCACGGGCCATGCTCCGGAGCTTTTCCCACTGCCACTAAAAGAGGAGTTAGTGGGGGAGTGACTGTCCCACTGAGGTTTGGGAAGCATGATTTTGGGAAGGATTTTGTTTAGATTTTTTTTCCTGACGTTTCAAAGGAACTGAGGGATGTGAGTTGACATGACAATTTTCTTGAAACTCTGCAATTTTTTCTAAAATGCATTTTTCAGAAAATGCACATTTCTTGTACTTCCGATATCTCCTCACCCAAATTTCCTCACAGAAACATTTCAGACTTGCATCTTTGAAACTGCAAAAAGAAATCAGTGTTGAAATATTGAACCTTTTCCCCACGCACATGTTTATTTATGTGCTTGACACGAAGTAGTTTGACAAAAATCGTGTCGCTGGTTTCAATTGAAATGCACATCCCGAGTGTTCCTGCTTTCCATTAGCACCTGGCAGAGAGGAAGGCTGAAATGTCGACTCTTGTGGTTTATTTCATAGACAATGGGTTTGAAACACAAATAAAGAGAAAAAAAATGAACAAACCACTGGTTTTGAATAGCAGCTGCCATTAATTCCAGGGTTAAAATGTCCTTGGGACCCCTCTGCTTGCCTGTCATTATTCACAAGGAAGAGGAAAGGATGAAAAGGCTCAGCACTCACGTCTGCAAACTCAGGCCTATAAAGGAATTCAATATTTCCTACATGTTAACTGGATGAATGAAGTAGAATGAAGCCCTGAACTCTATTTTTTCCCTGGGTTTGGATTTGCTATAAATGGAACTGCCCGCTGGAGGAGAACCTGGGGGTTGGTGTTTGTACAAACACAGGGAGATTTTCCTGTGTGTAAACCCACTCAAATTTAAACCAGCTGCTAAAGGTCTGTGTCCTTCCCAGCAGGAGGATCCCCAGGAATGCTGGCAGGTTCCTTCAGCAAGATCTGCAGGGCAGAGCCTCAGCTCACCTCACCAGGGGACACACTGAACCTCCTCCTGCTGCTACAAAAGAGTGCAGGGAAATGGCTCCAGAAGAGCCAATAAAAGTGAAAAGGCACATTCATAGTGATAATTTGGTACTATTAAATATATAGATGTATTTTATGTTTTTAAAATTACAGTTTATTTTTGGTAACACGCACTGTGTCAAAGGTTATATTGATATTTATGAATCTTAACATGAAAGAGAATATCACATTGAAAACAAATGCTCCAAGAGTAGGATTTTTCCATGGAAAGCTATAAACAGCTTGCAAAATCCACCAGTGTTAGCCCAGATTCTTGTAAATAAAATGGTTTGGGCAGAGGACCTTGGCTGCATCCTTAGCTGAAGCAGTGCTGGTACTGCCTGCAGAAAATGACACTGTGAGGATGAAAAACATCCAGTTCCCAGGGAGTTAGAGTGTGAACCTTTGCCCATGGCTCCTTGGGGGCTTTCCTTCCAGCTGTCCTTTTTGCTCCAATAGTTCTGTCCTTCTCCTCATGACTATTCCTGATGTGTTCACAGCTGTCAATCATATCTGCAGTTCAACCACTTTTTGCTGTGCTAAACAAGTCAGAAACTTTTTCCTCTCCCCTGTAAAATACTCCATCCATTCTCTTTGCCAGCTTGTAACCAGGTGACATGAGTTTCCATCTGATTTTTCCCCCTGCACAGGTACATACATTATTCCAGATGAAGTTCCTCCAGGGATTAATGCGATAGAATTACAGGGGAACATGTCCTGGTTGCCAGTTACCACCTTTCCACAAAGTATGTTTACAGAAGACTTCGCCTGAACATGAATCTCCTCTGGAACTTCTCTGGAACTCCTCAGGAGCCCAGCAAGGCCACCTGCAGAGGAGCAGTGGATACAAACACATTTTACATAAAGGGCCATTGACATCCCAGCAGTGGGAGCCCAGGATTCAGCAGCTCTCCATGGAATGCAGGATGCAGTCCAGTGTCCTTCCATCCTGCCCCAGTTTTATGTTGCACGTTCCCTCTGTTGAACAGCAGCAGCCCCAGGCAGATTCCACGTGCAGCCACACAACAGTTCCTCAGGATCCACTTGGTCAGTTCCTCTCATGACAGGCAGCCATGATGTGTTCAGCAATGCCAAAGCATCATTTTCAGGCTCAGGTGATGGGGCAGTGCAGCAGGAATCATAATTAATTAAGATTTACAGAGGGCAAATGAGTGTCTGCAGCGAGGTCGGTCTGCCTCCTAAGGTTGGCTCTGAGGGATGCTGTGGGAGGTCCAGGAGGAGCTGGGATGGTGGAAGGCAGCTGTTTCCTTCAGAAGAGACTGGGAGATCCCCTGGCCATTGCTCTTATTGCCTTTACACTTTGCAAAGTTGGATACCTGAGTCCAAACTGCTCATCCAGGCACTGTCACCAACACAGATTCATCCCAGTTGTCATCATTTTCCACTGTGACAACACCCTCAGGGAATGCATGTCCCACTCCATCCAACACAGCAGGAGGCCAGGGGAGGAATTTCAGAGAATCCCAGAATGCTTTGTGTTGGAAGGGATCTTAAAGCTTACCAAATTCCAACCCCTCTGCCATGGGCAGGGACACCTCCCACCAGCCCAGGGTGCTCCAAGCCCCGTCCAACCTGGCCTGGGACACTCCCAGGGATCCAGGGGCAGCCCCAGCTTCTCTGCCCACCCTGTGCCAGGGCCTGCCCACCCTCCCAGCCACCAATTCCTTCCCAATCTCCCACCCAGCCCTGCCCTCTGGCACTGGGAAGACATCTTCCCTTGTCCTGTCCTTCCATCCCTTATCTCAAGTCCCTCTCCAGCTCTCTTGGAGCCCCTTTAGGCCCTGGATGATGCTCCAAGGTCTTCCCAGAGCCTTTTCTTCTTGTTTCATTTGGAATCAGACAACTAACTTTGGATTGGCTACAATATAATAAATTATTTTCCCTCCTCTCCCCACTGATTCCCGCAAATCCTGCAGCTGCCCATGCCTGGCAGGGGCCCCTGGCACAGCCCAGGCTGCTGTCGGGCTGTGCTGTCCGGAGCTTTGCTGGCTCCTTGGCAGCTCGTCCCTGTCACACAAAGCTACAGAGCTGGCTTTTCTCAGGAAGCGTCTCGTATTGCCAAATAAATGTGGCATTAAAATGAAGACTTCTGTGGGCTGCACACCGGTATTGTTTTCAGTCAAAACTTCTTCACAATATTGGTTGTGTCTTGAAAGTAATTAATTTGGCAGGAAGTTAAAAAGAGAAAAAAGCTGAGAGATTTGAAGGCTGGTTTCCAGTTCTCATTCCTCTGCCTTTATCTCTCAAGCAAAGACTGCACACAGGTGTCAAATGAGAAGGCTGCTCATAATTACACTCCTTAGACACTTAATAACATTTTCTTAAATTAATATATTCCCCATCTGTGTAGCATTTAAGACATTCAGCTCATAATATTGCCTAGTTTATCAGTGTCAAATGACACATCCTCGATCCATTGGAGAATATTATCAACAGATAGAGGCTTAAAGCGCCTTATTGCTCATTCAGCTAATGAGTGTGATTGGAGCAGGGGCTGTAATTAATAACAGAACTCAAACACCAATTGCAGTGGGGATCTAACTTTGCCTCCTGCAGAAAAGCTGTGCAGAAGTCAAAGAACCCCTCCCCTCAAACCACACCAAAGGAGTTTCCCTGGGGCTGGGGCAGAGGGATGTGCTGCAGGGTGGCTCTGGACAGAATGGCTGTAAGCGCTGCCTGTGCTCCTGTTAAAGACCAGGAGGAGTCATGGAATCCTTTAGGCTGAAGAAGACTTCCAAGATCAGAGTCCAACCTTTGCCTGATCCCCACATTATCACCCAGCCCAGAGCACGGAGTGCCATGTCCAGTTGTTCCTTGGATGGGGACACCACCACCTCCCTGGGCCACCCCTTCCAATGCCTGACCATCATTTCTGTGAAGAAATTCTTCCTGAAACTTCCATGGAGATTCAGGGGCTCAGCAGTTGAAGGTTTTGCATTACCTTTTCCTGAGGGAAGATGGGGAAAGGGAGTCAGTGGTGCCAAGAGGCTGGGACAAAGCAGGTCACACACTTGGAAGACCTCGTGGATGCACCTGCAGCTCCTTCCATGGTGCAAAGGCTCTTATGCCAAAGAAACTCGTGGGACCAGCTGTTCCTCCTCTGCCATGAGGGGTGGCACTGATGCCAAGGTTGTGATGGACACTCGTGTGGGAGGCCCCAGGACAGGATGGAGAGCGGGGCAGCCCAGCAGTCTCCAGGCACTCGAGCGGAGCTACCGGCCAGTGCTCCTGGTAAATACCTGGCTGTGTCACTGCTGCAGCCTTCTGATCCTGAGCAGTGCCAGGGCCGGGCAGGAGAAGGGGCTGTGCCACCTCTGCTTGGCAGAACACAAAGTACTTTGTTTCTCAGCTCTGTCTGGTTGTGCTCTGGTCACTGAACAGAGCCGGGCATCCAATAATCTGAGTTTGTTTTGCCATCTCTCTGGTTGCTGGTTTGCTCTGGATCCTCAATGTAATGGTACCTAAAAGCATTTGTTTCTTAATTATTGATATCAATTTTGTAATTAAAATATCTGCTCATTCTGTCATAGAATTTCTATTCTAACTAGAGCAGTGCCTTGCTAAATAAAAGCATGTCTTTAAAGTGCTTTCATTTCCCTTTGGCACGTTCTGGCCTCGTTGCCATTGGCTTGGTTTTACAGGAGGTAAAAATGTCAGGAGTTCATCCAGCCACGACCCTGAGCCGGGTACTGGGTCGTGCTGCAAGTCCCCAGGCTTCCCGCTGGGATTAATGTGTTTCTGAGCAGCTGATGTGCTTGCAGGGCCCAGCCAGCTGGGAATCAACTTACTTGATTCTATTCAGTTTCCCCTTTCATTTTTTTTAATCAGATTTTAAGGTTTTGCAGCTAAAACAGCTCAAGCCAAGAGCTTTGGAGAGCCCAGCCTTTCTCCCCTGTGGAGGGACAGGCTCAGCTCCTTGCAACCCAGCTTTGCTCTCATTAAACATCTTCTTCCCACATTAACATTTTATGGGATCTATATATCACTTTACTAAACATAAATAATCAATTCAACCAGATTTTTAAAAAGGAGACAAGCTGTGCAGCACTGGCCAGCCAGTTCCAGAACTCTGGGAAAGGGTTTGATCTGAAAAACCAGAGAAAAGAGGATGAAAAATTCAAAAAGGAAGAAAGAAACAAGTAAACAGTCAAGTGTCCCTCACCATCAAATCTTGATAAATCACTGTGTTGTTGGCCATTAAACTGATAAATCCCAGTTTGGTATCAATTTGCCATGGTGCTGCTTCTCCCCTGGGAGTGCTGTGGGTCACTGTGCCCGTGGTTTGGATGCTCCAGTGTGGGAGGGAATGGTGTGGGGTGGCCAGAGCAGACAGGGCGGGTGTTAGCCCAGGTCAGGCTGGCAGTGGGATGCCATGGACGGGCTGTCCCAGCAGTGCTGCTGCCCAGGCAGCCCCAGCCCTCTGTCGGGCACCCAGCACAGCCTTTCTGGCAGGAAGGAGCAGGAGAGGGAGGAGTGGTTTGAAACCCCAACTCCAAATGAGAGTCAGTCTCCAAAATGCTTGGATGCACTTGGATGCTGCTTCTCTGCAATTATGTTGTGACAGTAGACGTTCTGGAAGGCCAAATAGACCTCAGTTTTGATTTTATTTATTTTACTTTTTACTGCTCTCTACTCTGAACTCTCCTTCCCTCATATTGCTGATCTGATCCTTGTCAGAAAAAAAAAAAAAAAAAAAATGCAAGGAAGAATCACAGAGAAATTGGAAAACGATTTTTGCCTTGTTTTTATTACTGGTGTTTTGGGGCTTTTTTGTTTTGTTTTGTTTCTTGGTCTGTAATTGCAGACTCTTCACTGCTGAGCACAGGCGCTGAGCCAGGCATTGTTCTTTCTTTCCAGCTGACAGAAATTTTTTGTAACCACATTTTAGTCCAAGGGGAAAAGTTAAATATAGGCAGGATGAGGAAAATTACTGTGCAGTGTGGTGAAGAAAGTGCTGACTGGAGCCTGTTCCTGAGCAGAGGCAGCAGTGGTTTCCCGGGGTGTGGGAGCCCAGAGAGCGGCTCTGTGGCTCCCAGCACACCTGCAGGGCCAGCACATCGGGGTTCCCCTTCCACCCCCAGTGCTGGGAGCGTTGGCCACCGCCTGGGCACTGCAGCAGCCTGTGAAACGCTGTCAGTGCAGACACTCCCTCCTCTGAGGGGCCGACCTGTCCTTCCAAACCCACAGCATGTCCCTGGCAGGCTATGGGTGTCTCCAATCCTCAGTAGCCTTCCTGCTTTTGGGGTGACTTTGGAACACATCCCCCAGGCTCTGATGTGTGGTTTGGAGCATAACACTGTGGGGATGATTCTGATGAGCTGAGCAAAGCCTGAGTGTGCACTTGGCTGCCTGTCCCTGCTGAGCCGGTCCCAGTCCTGACCCCTGAGCAACATCACTGGGCTCCACTGGGACATGGAGCCTTCGACCACAACTCTGAGAGTGTGACCATCCAGCCACTTCTTTACCCATGGAGTGGTCCATCTGTCAAACCCACATCTCTCCAGTGTAGAGACAAGAATGCCATGCAGGACAGTGCCAGATGCCTTGCGCAAGTATAGGGAGATGATGTCAGTCCCTCTTCCCTTACATAATAATAAATAGGAGAGCCAGTGATTAATGTTTGAGCCCAGCAACTGCCAGTCTAACATGGCTTTTAGGTTTAATTTAAATGGCAGTTTCATGTGGGAATTACTAGAGATTTGTCAGGAATATACATGACATCATTACCTCAAGCTGATGCTTTGTGTGACAGTGGGGTGGGTGGTTCTCTGTGCTGGCCATGGGCACTGCCAGGGCTCAGAGGGCTTTGCTTGACACATTGCCAGAACTGACAAAGAAAATCCCCAGAGGGTCAGGGGTCTACCTGCGTGGTTTCCATTTATGGAGTCTGGTGTACTGCCTTCTCTTCCCATGCTTTGGAAGCACACAGAGATTACCTGCTGTGCTAATGAAGTAGGTCGAATCACCTTATTTTATTCTTTCTGCAAGATCTCATTCCTCTACCAGGATATTCTTGACAACCTCCCAATTCCTCCTCCAAGAGATGACTGGTTTTTCTCACCCCACCAAATCATAGAATCAATGAATCATAGGATGGTTTGGGTTGGAAGGAACTTTAAAGCCCATCTTTTTCCACCCCCTGCCATGAGCAGGGACACCTTCCACTAGACAAGGCTGCTCGAAGCCCCATCCAACCTGGCCCTGGGTACTTCCAGGGATGGGGAGGCCCTCTGTCAGTATGAAGCCATTCCCCCTGTTCCTGTCTCTCCAGGCCCTTGTCCTTCTCCGTCTCCCTTGGAAAAAACAGCAGAAATGAAAACTAGTTACAACCACAAGATGCTTTTCTTCTGAGTAGAGCCTGAGAGAGAGGAGACAAGGAGTGGGGGAATATGTGGAATCGATGAACACATGTAGGGCTTGAAGAGACGTGTCAGAGGCTGGGAGAGCAGCCGTGAAGTTCAAACTCCCTCTTGCAGAGTCTGCAGTTTGCTGGGGAACCTGCTGCTGCATTACACTGTTCAGGCCAAGAAACCAGTATAAATATAGGCCAAACCAGAGTTTCTATAGATACTGATACGGATTTCTGGAGAACAGAATCGAGAGTCACTAGCAAAAACCATCAGAGTGAAACCAAAAGCGAGGTGAAGGAAACACATCTGACCTTACCTATGAGTACATCACAATCTTTTCTGAATTGGCTCCTTTGTGCCTTTTTCCTGCCCTGTTTCACCTCCAAGCACCTGCATTCCCCCTCCTCTTTTTCCTCTTCTCAGGGCAGTTTCTCGTCTGCAGTGTAGGCAGTGCTGCCTGTGTGGGAAAAATCTGTAAAAGAAGACAAAAATTCTGAGGTCACTTCCACTTCACTGCTGCTGCTGCTGCTCTGCACAGTGAAGAAACTTTGGGAAACCTTGTCTGTCTACCTATTCCTGATGTCAGTGGGGATGAGCAGGAGCAGAACACAAAGCAGGGACTGGTGGGCAGTACAAATACAGCCCTGGCAGGGGCAGAGGAATCGATGGCATGAGCAGAGCATGGACAGGGCATGGGGAGGGGATGGCTGTGGCAGTGTCTGGCTGTGCCTGTACAGCTGGCATGAGGCAGAGACCCCAAAGCTCTCAGGTCACCAGGAAGGAGGTTTCTGAGGGAGCCATTCCCACCTATCTGTGCAAATACTTGAATCTCATGGCTTTTAACCTCTGTGCAAGGATTCTCCAGTCAAGGTGTGTGGGGAGAGATACACCTGCTCTCAACCATCCCTGTGTGAATTTGAACTTCATACTCACACACACAACTTACACAGGCTTTACACCATCAGGCATTGTATTGCATTTTGTGCAAATATCCCACATAATATTGTTGTATAATAAATACACCTACAAATGCCAATTTACTCTGACTTTTTTCCCTCCAAATTCCTAAATGAGCCAAAGGACAAATTAAAAATTAGGTCAATGACTCACTCAAACCTCCTTGTAGCAAGTGACAAGTTTTCAAATCATCAGGGGGTCTGGGGGATTTGAAAGCCTCATGATGTGTGTCTCCCCTTTTTTAATTTATTTTTCTACTTTTACTTGAGGAAAAGAAACGTGCAAGGACAGCTCAGCCTAACACTCAACAAAGGTTTTCTTCCACCAGCATTTAGAGGACTTTGAAACACTTGACATGTGGAGGAGGAACAGTTTAGGGACTTCCATTCACTCATTTGACAACAACTTGCTTGATGAATGCTGCAGTTGTTCTTCACTACTGTGTTGTTTTAAAGAGGCTTGTAAGGAAAAAAAAAAATCAATGGATTTTCCCATTTTTCTGCTTCGTACAACAAACTGCCTCCACTGCAAGAGGTGCTGGAGGAGCTGCTGGAAGCAACACTGACACAGCCCATCCATCTCCCCTGTGCAGCCCTCGCAGCCTACATGGGTTCTGACAGGGGGTATTTCAGCCCTGCAGTGATTTGTCTGCTCAGACCTGAGGAGCTGTGAGCGAACAGGGCAGGGTCACAACTGGAGCTGCTCCCGCCTCCTCAGCTGGTGCTGACACCCCCTTGGCACAGGGATCACTGGGGCAGGGGGCTGTGTGCTCGGGCACAACAGTGCCCAAGGGCTGGAACTGCTCTGGAAGGATCCCCTGAGCACCTGATGGGGCAGAGGATCTTGGAATGAGCACAACTATCAGCGTCTCCTCACAGAATCAGAACTCAGTCTTCTACTAGAAGGTGTCCACTGCCAATAATCAGAGAATCCCAGAATGGATTGGGCTGGAAGGGATCTTAAAGCTCATCCAGTGCCACCCCTGCCATGGGCAAGGACACCTCCCACCAGCCCAGGGGGCTCCAAGCCCCGTCCAACCTGGCCTGGGACACTCCCAGGGATCCAGGGGCAG
>JAWWMO010000174.1:62467035-62488942 GCA_035047845.1 Dendrocincla fuliginosa | reverse complement strand
AGTGTCCTCCTCCTGCCCTGAGTATCCTCCCCCTGCCCTGAGTGTCCTCCCCCTGCCCTGTGTGAGTGTCCTCCCCTTGCCCTGAGTGTCCTCCCCCTGACCTGAGTGTCCTCCCCCTGCCCTGTGTGAGTGTCCTCCCCCTGCCCTGTGTGAGTGTCCTCCCCCTGCCCTGAGTGTCCTCCCCCTGCTCTGAGTGTCCTCCCCCTGCCCTGTGAGAGTGTCCTCCTGCCCTGTGTGAGTGTCCTCCTGCCCTGTGTGAGTGTCCTCCTGCCCTGTGTGAGTGTCCTCCCCCTGTGTGCAGCTGTCTCTGTGTTTGCTGCTGTCATGGATCAAACTGAGGGGAGATCTTGGAGCACACTCTGTGCTGCTGCCCCATCTCCCCAAGCCCAGACTGTAGGGGCTGCAGAGCTGTGCAGGCTCAAAGCTGCTGGGAAAGGGACGTGCTGAGAGGGACCTGCTCCATCTCATAAGCTGGTGGTGATTTTGGAACCAGCACAGAATCCCTGAATGGTCTGGGTGGGAAAGAACCTTAAAGTTCATCTCATTTCACCCCCTGCCATGCGCAGGGACACCTTCCACTATCCCAGGTTGCTCAGAGCCTCATCCAAGCTGCCTCCAAAGGGGCCACAGGGATGGTGTACGAGGAGCCTCTGGGAGAGCCTTTGCTGTGCTCCCCAAGAACATCCTCATGGCCTCACTGGGGAACTGTATGGGACTGGAAACCAGGAGAGCTTTGGGGCCCAAAGTCTTGCCCAGCAGTATGAAATGCAGGGGGTTAGGAACAGTGTCCTTTGGGACAATTCAGGAGAAGAGGTGCCTTCACTGGAGATAGGGCTGTTCCCTAGAGTGGGAACGGAGCAGGGATGGGAGCTGCAGTGGGAACCAGTAGCACCCAGCCTGCTGATTGGGGTGCTCACTCCTCAGTCAGTGCGTGACTCACCTCTGTTACCCATGAGCTGAAGTGCTCTGGTTTCAGACTCTTGTATGGATATCACTTTTTTTTTTCTTCAGAGTAAAAGTTCTAGAAGCTTTACATAAAAATCTAGATGAAAAAAATTCCTCTCTGAACTGAGTTCCTCTTCATAATGATGTGCTTTGTACTGAAGGAGAAATGTTAAACCACAAGAATTACTACCTGTGTTTTGGAACAAATCTCTGAAGATAATTAACGTACAGAGACAATTTTTACCTGTGATTATTCTTCCCAAATATATGGCTGTTCCTCTTGGGAAGGAAGGTTCTGCATTATAAAACTTGTGTGTGATGGTGATTGCTGGTTATGAAGGAGAGATGTTGCCATTTACTCAAAGAATTCCAGGAATGCCAGAGGTCATGGTGACCAGGATGTCACTTCTCATGGATGATGTGCACAGAACATACCTTTGTGTGGGCAACGTATTTCAAGTAAAAGATCACTTCTATATGAAAAGGACAAGTAAAAAAAAGGTGAATCTCTTACACTCAGGCAGCACAGAGCAGTCTGGAGAAGGTGAGAGCAGCTTGGCAGAAAGTGTTTGAAACCACTCCAAGGGTCAGGAAAGTGCTGGCTAAACTGCAGGGAAAGGCAGGCTGAGAAACGATGCTCAGCACCAGCACTGCTGCTCCTGCTCTGCCTCTGCACTTCCCCTGCAGCCCTGGGAGAGCTACAGGGCAGGAGAACTTCAGGGGTAAGGGCAAAACCTGGGCAGGGAAATGCTGCTGTCTCTAAAGAGGCTGGAACTCCATGACCAACTTTGGGCTTGCAGGAGTGTTGTTAATGTTGTGGGTATTTGTTATCAGGCCCAGAGCAGCTCAGGCCTGGCCGAGGAGCCAGGACAGCAGAGCAGAGGGGTGGGATGGAGCCCGAGCCCTGGGCTGGTGGAGGGAGCAGCTTGTTGTGTGGTGGGGTCAGGGCTGACTGGGAACAGAAAAACTTGTGAAATATCAGTACCCAAATTCTGCTCAGCCAGTGACCTTTAAACAGAGCAAGGTGGAACAGGCATAGCAGTGTTGGTTTTCCTTTTACCTAAAAACAACAACTTGCTGAGGAAAGGCAGATGGGGCCATTCCTGGAATCCCAAAATGGTTTGGGTTGGAAGGGACCTCAAAGACCATCTCGATCCACCCCCAGCCATGGGCAGGGACACCTTTGGCTGGAAGCAGGAGGAGAAGCACCCTGAGCTGTACCAGCTGCTGGTACAGGGAGGATAAGAGTGGGCCACTTGTTAATGTGCTTTATTAGAAGGGCAGAATCTCTGGAACAGGAACACATTCCCTGGTGTAAATAGAGGAGACATTGCTGTGACAGAGCTAATTAGGCTCCTGGGAGAATTTATGCAGAGCTAATAAGAAGCAGAACTAAACGCTGTCTTAATTTACCCTCAAGCTCACAAAAATGTTGTTCATTCATGTTGCACTAATTAAGCCACTAGTCATTAACCCTTTCTTCAGAGATGGAGACCCTTGGCACTGAGAAGGAATTAAACCATGAGCTTTCCAGTGAGTAACTGGGTTTCTGGGAGTATTTGAGCAGTTAACTGCATCCAGTGCTTGGCTTCAGCAGTGCTGCTGAGCATGGAGAGGAGTTGCTCTTCTACCCTGCCTGACTACAGCTGTGGGACTGGAATGTGCTGCCCAGCATCCCATGTGACACTGAGGGACATCCCTGCCTGCAGCTGGGCTGAGTTTGGAGCTCCAAGTCCCCACAGCTCTATGAAAATCCATCCTGGGTTTGAGCCTCTGCTCGTGGCACAGGGTGGGTTTGGAGTTTGACTGTGTTGGTCAGGACAGGAGCGCCAAGGGCTCTGCAAGTTCTTATGCAAGACTTCTGGAAAGGATACAGAGTGATGAGACAAGGGGAGGGGGATTCATACTGCCAGACAGCAGGGTTAAACTAGATATTGGGAAGGAACCTTTGATGGGGAGGGTGGGCAGGCCCTGGCACAGGGTGCCCAGAGAAACTGGCTGTGCCACCCCTGGGAGTGTCCCAGGCCAGGCTGGACGGGGCTTGGAGCCCCCTGGGCTGGTGGGAGGTGTCCCTGCCCATGGCAAGGGGTGGAACTGGATGGGCTTTAAGGTCCTTCCAACCCAAACCATTCTATGATTCTTTCCTCTTAAGAGCACGGGGAGATCTACAAGACATGAAGCAACTGCAGGAGCAAAGGGCAGAGCAGGGCAGGATGTGCTCTGCTTGGTGCTGGGTCACCACGCTCGCCTCTGCTTTTAAAGCACATGAGCCCTACATAGCATTATGTGCTCTTTTCATCCCCTGATCACTCTGAATTCTTGTGATGCTCCTCAGGAGCAGGGAGAGAGAAGCTGAGCTCTTCTCCCATTCCAGTCAGGAAAGCTGGATGAGCTGCTGCAGGAGTTTGCCAGATAAAAGGGACACTGCAAAGGCAGCAGGCAAAGATCAGGCCTCTGTTTCTCAGATTACTCTTAATCATTGGTTTTCACCCCTTTGTGTGTGGAAAAGGTTGGGGAGGGGGAAGGGAAAACCCATTAAACCTCCCTTCCTCCTTACAGCTTTCCCCTTTCTTGCATTTTTGAGTTTATCACTCACTGGCAAACCGTCAGAGGTGAGTGTCTGTCCAGCAATGATCAGGGCTAAGCCTGAACTCAGCCAAACACTCCCAGGCTGAAATGCTGCCTAAACCTTTACCCAGACTGTTCCAGAGCAGAGACTGCAAACCTGAACCTGAAATCTTGTGAGAAGAGTTTGGGCAAGATTTTTATCCTGTCAGGTGTATCTGGCAGTGAGCTGGGCTTGAAAAAGCTCATTTTGCAACAGTTGAAGTCAAACACAGTCTGAGAATCAGACTGGTTTGAGTTGGAAGGGATCTTTAAATCCAACTCATTTCACCCCCTGCCATGAGCAGGGACACCTCCCACCAGCCCAGGGTGCTCCAAGCCCCATCCAGCCTGGCCTGGGACACTCCCAGGGATCCAGGGGCAGCCCCAGCTTCTCTGGGCACCCTGTGCCAGGGCTCACTGTGCCACCACAAAGCACTGAGGTGCCCCAGACCAGCTGATCTCGGTGACCCCAGAGCTGAGAGCTGTCCAGGTGCACTGGAATAGGGAAAGGGTTTGGCAAAAGAAAGGAGAGGCAAGGAAGAGATGTATTTCCTCTTTAAACTCACGAAAGAGGGAGCAGAAGGAAGTAAGTTAAGGGATTCTCTTAAAACTGGATTAGTGTGACGTGACTCAACATATTTGGGAAGTGCGGATTGAAAGGTGTGAAGATCAGGGCAACCAGGGTCAGTAGAACTCCAAGAATGAAAAGCAGGGGAAGAATGAACCTCTCTCTTGTGATTGTGGTTGGACCTGCGAGCTGGGAGAGCTGCAGCTGGAATGTGGAGCGCTAGTCCAGACTTTCAGGGACTGTTCCTTAGATTGTTTTTGTTTCTTCTTTCCCCCCTTGCAGTCCTGCTAATAATTTTTTCCTTTAAAAATCAAAGCTAATTTTTGGAACATCCTATTCCTGGCATGTTTTCTTAATTACACCATTGGAATCCAGCAGCGGGTGTTGCTGGTGCCCAGTTGGGGATGGTGCTGGCAGTGGCACATCTGGGATTCTGGAATTCATTTGCCTTCCCTCCTGCTCTGGGTTTTCCTGGGGGCATCCATTCCCAGGCACACTTCTGTGGAACACAGATCAGTTTAACAGTCCATTTGTTGGTATTTTGCAACATGAGGCCTCACAGGAGGTCTGGAGTCACAGCCCTGTGCAAGGTCTGCATATGAGGGAACATTTCTTGTTGTTTCTTCCATCCCATCAGTGGGAGAAATGGCAAAACCACATCAAACAAGCCCCAAATCCCAGGATATGCCTGAGGTGGCTCCCTGAGTATCACTGCTGCTCTCACCCATCCTGCAGATAAGCAGTCTGAGCTGGCTCAGGGCTGAGGACCAGGCTGCAAGGTCAGCTTATTATCTGTAAAAAATGGGGGGAAGACCAGAACATGGGGGCAGATCATGCACGAGTTACACCTCACCCTCTGAGAAGCCAGGAAATGCTCTCCCTGCCTGGCCACAGATTTCCAGAGACTTTTAGGAAGAAAATGAAAGCCAGCAGCTGAATAGCTTTGAGTGTGGAGGTTAATGTCAAATCCAATCCTTGGGAAGAGTAGAAAGGACGTCTGTGAAGAGAGATGGCAAATATTCCACATGGGCGGGTTCCTGCTCCAATCCCACCATCCTTCCATGAGTCTGTGTATCCTGCTACTGCTTCTTTGGTTTCCTGAGGCAGGAATTTAATGTCTCAGACAAAGGGCTCAGCCATCTGTTGAGGTCACCCCAGACTGGTGATTGGGAAGCTTTCCTTTAGGACACCCCAGCCTGCTGGCTGGAAAGCTTTCCTCTGGGAGGATGGGAGAGCAAGGAAATTCTGTCGGTTGGGGAATGTGTGAGCTCTGCCTTTCTTCCTGCAAATGCAGAGTGTGCAATGGATGCAGCTGAATAATTCCTGTGAGTCAGTCGGATCCTGCCAGTTCAGGAACGCGGAAGAACAGACCAGTGGGTGACAGCCCAGCTGGCTCTTACATTTTCTTACATTTCTCCTTTTCCTCCCACCTCTGCCCCTGTGCTTTGCTCCAGGACCACCCCCCTTCCCATCCCAGCTCAGAGCAGGTTGCTGTGCAGACACAACCCCAGAGCAGGACGGGTTAATTCACCTGGGAACAGGCTGGCACAGAGGGCCTAGGTCCCAAAATTCCTGCAGCTTTCCTCCTGCCTCCCTTGGCTCTGATCACTCCCATCAGCTCCCTCCAAACCTCTGGTCAAAGAGTTGCTCTCAGCATATGCTGTAGCTTTAGTTCCCAAACCAATTTTTGATGTGTTATTGTGATTTTGCTTATCCTGTGAAAATTTGTGGAATTTTGTCTTTTTTATTTTTTGAACAGAAGGTGTTTTTTTGACAGAGATCTCTCTATTGTGTGTGTCTTCACAATGATCTTGTCTTTCAGGAACACACTGACTTTGGGTTTATTCCTCTTCTGTGGTACTTTCAGCTTCCTTTGGGGGAAAAGTTTAATCTTCAATCTATAATGCAGAATCTTTAAGCAATATCTGTTCTGCTGAGAAGAACTTCTAAGGGTTGGACTCAATGATCCTTGTGGGTCCCTTCCAGCTCAGGATATTCCATGAGTCTAATGATTCTAATATTTTTTTTTCTGATTCTTCTCTTTTCCTTCTGTCAGCTTAGAACCCCCCTGGGATGCTGTTCTCAGAGTGGAGGCTGTGCCTGTGCCCCAGGCCATGGGGGTGCTCAGTGAGGGAGCTTGGGGAAGGTGGTGGGACCTTTGGGTCAAGGTTGGGCAGAAACAGAAGTGAAGGACAACCGAGGTTTCCAACCAGCTGTAAATCCCCTGATTTGGGGTGTTTCATAGGCAGAAATCCTGCCAGTGCAGCCTCAGTGGAGATCTCAATGAAATCTGCAGCCCTCAGTAATGAGACCATTCATTTTCTGCCTGTCCTGGGCTGGAGTTTCTTGGCAGGGGAAACCAAAACATAAAACCACCAGCCACATCTGTTCTGTGCCCAAACGTACCAGTATTATTTGCTGTAAAGGAAAGGGAGTCTCTCAGCCACAGAGGTTAAACTGCAAGTGCAGCAGCACCCTGGCTTGACTCAGAATCTGGGGGAAATCACAGGTTTCTCTACATTACAATGTCCAATTTATATTTTTTTCTTGCTCGTGGGTATCCAGAAGTATCTTTGCCTCTTATCAGTTAACTTCAAGTTAAATGAAAAGAAAGGAATAATCTGAATAACACAGACTCATAGAATCAGCTGGGTTGGAAAAGACCTCTGAGGTCAAGTCCAACCCTTGATCCAACCCCACCACAGTCAGTAGACCATGGCACTGAGTGCCACATCCAGTCTCACCTTACAAACCTCCAGGGGTGGAGAATCCACCCCTTCCCTGGGCAGCCCATTTCGAGGCCTGATCACCCTCCCTGTAAAGAATTGCTTCCTAATATCCAACCTAAACCTCCCCTGGCAGAGCTTAAGACCGTGTCCTCTTGTCTTATTTCTATAATAAAAGAATAAAAGGAGCAGCTCCAGAGGGCCATGAACTTTCTCCGATTTCCCTCGAAAGCCTCCCAGCCCTGGAGCTGCCCCGTTCTCTCCCATTCCAGCCCCCACTGCTAATGCCAGGACAAATACAACCTCCCACTGTCAAACTGCTGGTTTTGTGCTTATTATGTAACCCATGAAAGAGAAATATCTCTATAAAATGCTTGACATATGTTCTTACATATGTTTTGCACAAACCTTTCTGAGGTGACAGTGCTGCTGCCCTGGCCCCCCCCGCCCCTCCATGGCAGAGCTGTTCCCTCTCCCCAGAGCCCAGGGGTGTTCCCTGCACTCACTGATCAGCCACTTCAGGGCCCTCCTCAGCGCCAGCCTGTCCACCCACCACAGCTCCTGCTGATGAGGTCGTGCTTTCAAGGAGCAGGTAAGAGTTTTGTTTGTTGGTGTGCTTTCCAGACACAGCCTGGTTTGTGGGAAGCACCTTTTATTCTGCTTTGGATGTTGTCAGACTCTCTCTGGTGGAAGAGCAGGCGGGGGTGGGTGAGGAGGGGGGTCCTCTATTGCTGCAAGAAGCATCACGTCCCTGCTCCTGGAGATTTGGAGTCTTATTTTCTGGGATTGTTCTGATCTTCACTTTCCAAAGAAATGCTTCACTTCTCAGCTAGAGAATCCCAGAGTCATTGAGGTGGGAAAAGCCCTCTGAGACCATCCAGTCCAACCATTCCTCAGTGCTGCCAAGGCCACCACTAACCCATGTCCCCACGTGCCACGTCCACAGGGCTTTTGAATCCCTCCAGGGAGGGGGACTCCACACCTGCCCTGGGCATCTCTTCCAAGGCTGGAAAACCCTTTCAGCGAAGAAATTGTTCCCCAATATCCACCTTAAATCTCCCCTGGGACAACTTGAGGCCATTTCTTCTCATCCTGTCCCTTGTTCCCTGGGAGCAGAGCCTGACCCCCTGGGCTCCTCCCTCCTGTCGGGAGTTCTAGAAGTCCATGCTGCTCTTTGAGGCAGATCATCCAGAGTGCTTCAGTGCAAAGACCAGGTTCATTAGCGGGCAGGGCTGTGCTTGGGTGTAGGTTCCTGCACTAACACATCACGGAGCACCTGGAACCCACTACACTCTGCTAAGGCCTCCTGATGGTGAAAGCAGCAAGATGCATTTCACCCAGGGGGACTTAAGTCCTCCCACCTCCAAAGGCAGGCCTTTTGGACCAGCTGTTTCTGTTACTGGGCAGCACATCCCACCTCATGGACAGAGCTGACCCTGCTTTCTCTTGGGAAGCAGGTTACAGATGTGACCATGCCACTTTCCAGGCTCTGAGCTGCCGAGAGCAGCTGGACCAGGCGCAGGTCACAGTCACCACCTGCCGCCCCTAATCCCTCATTATTAGCCCTCAATCCCTTGCCTTAAATGACAGGGTTTCCTCAGCCAGGGTATCCATGCCCAGCTCGTGTGCTGTGCCTCGCTGCCATTCTGCTGGGGAAGTGCTGCTTTAGAACCTGACAGGGCAGAAATGAAACAGTTTTGTGCCAAACAGCATCTTCTGACAAGCTCACCGGATGAAAGGCTTCTTCCTTTCGTCTGACATTTCACCACCTCCTTTTCTTCAATATTTCTGACATCTTTCCCATTACTGGGATGAAGTTCTAAGGCAAAAAGCAACTAATAGTTTGCTCTTCTTACGGGAAGGATGAAAAGGGAATGCAATGAAAATTAGAGGGGAAAACAGCTAAATTGTAGTAGTCAGCTGGAAGATGTTGGGCTGAAGAGTGGTGCATGTGTAGATGTGAGAATAATTAGCATGAATGCTGATGGTTTAAGATCAACTGTGCAAAGGGATTATCTAGAAAAACTGCACCCTACATCCCCAGCATTGGCTCTGTTTTCTGAAGGGGGAGCTGTTCCTGAGTTATGTGTCTCAGTTCTTGGTGTTTTCCGCCAGGAAGCTGAGTCTGGGCTACAGTTGAGCACCCTGAAATGCAGATATTTAGGCATTCCAAATATAACATGTCTGTGTATCAATGCATCTGGTGTGCAGAGCAGGACTGGTGGAAAAATCCAGTTTTGTTGCCATTGCCGTTGTGGCAGCCACATTCCCGGTTTTGCACAGCTTTCATTCTCCTTCAGGGTCACTTTGCCACATCCCCAGGGCTCTCATGGGACAGAACTCCCTCACCAGGCTTTGAAAGCCATCACCTTTCCAGAGCTAAATCACCCTCCACAGAAGTGGGAGAGTTTCTTTTCAATCTCCTTTATCACATTTGAATGGTTTGCTGTGCGAATGTGCTTTAAATATCTGCCTGTTGGCTCCTTTAGTTAGATTTGGGAGGGGACAGCTACGTTCTTTCAGTTTGGTTTTGTTTAGTGACGTGCCAGCAGGTCACAGGGAGTGGGCAGTGGCAGTGTCATACCCAGGTCTGCCTGGGAGGATTCCTCTTCTTGACTTCCCTTTTGTCTGTGGAGCATTTGCAGGGTCAAGGGGCCAAGAGCTTCAGGCAACTGGGGAAAAACTGGGTCAGTCATGCCAAGATAATTGAAAAAGAAAAAAAAGGAATCTCAGTGCAGGGGCAAGTGAACTATTGATCGTGGTTTCTCGTGCCACAGGGAGTCTGGGCAAAGGCCCTGCACTAACTGAACAACAGCAATTATTTAATAACTGTACAGCAGCAATTGTTTTGCCCCCTCCCTGGAAGTGTTCCAGGCTAGGTTGGACAGGACTTGGAACAGCCTGGTCTGGTGGAAGTTGTCCCTGCCCATGGCAATGGGGTGGAATGAGATGGTATTTAAGGTCCCTTCCCACCCAAACCATTTTGTGATTCTGTGATTTAATAAAATAACAAGGTTCTTTGAAGCTTTCTCCCAGATTTATAAAGATTTCCCCAAATGCAGGGGATACATTGCCCATACAAAGACACTGCTGAGCACTAGTTCTCTATAGAATCAGAGAATCCCCTGAGCTGGAAGATGTAGCTCATCTTCCTCATGCTCAGTGAAGTTTCTGGGGGCTCTCAAACCAGTCTGTCCAGTTTTTAATTAAACTGTACTTCAAGTGATCCGTTCTGTGGGTTTCTGTTGTACTCTGCTGGGGCAAGAGAAGGATGCTCATATGCTTGAGCAGTTCCTAAATGTTCATTTAGTCAAATCCCGCACATTGAATTTGACTTTCAGCAAAATAATTGTGATGCAATTAGTTATCTGGATTAGCACAAAGCCTCCAATGTTGGATATTTGGAGAACACAAAGCCAGCACTGTCATTCCCAGCGGGTCGCAGTTTAATAAGGATTTGCATCTCTAATTTCACTCTCAACTCTTTTTAAAGAGCTTCTACATAGGTAAAAATGTAGGGGAGAAATCTTGCCTGTGCTCTCTATAAATGTACTGATTATAGAGATGGCCATGGTTACTCAGATCATCCTTTAACTCACCCACGGAAGCATCCAAGATCAGGTTGGATGGGGCTTGGGGCACGCTGGAGTAGTGGAAGGGGTCCCATGTCCCATGGCAGAGGGTGGGACTGGATGGGCTTTAAGGTCCCTTCCAACCCAAATCATTCTGTGGTTCCACGACTCTGTGATATCCTTTGATCATCATATAGTTATTTTAGGCACCTGAACTTTTCACTTTCCACTACTCATGGAATTAATTCTAAGGATGGAATGTAGTGGGTTTGGTCTGGTTTATATTTTGGGCTCAGCTGTCTGATGCTTTACCTTCTGTGCACGGTTTTTCTTTGGCATTTGGGAAAGAAAAACAAGCTGAAAAACAGAAGCAGCAAACAGAACACCAAATTATAAAGCATTTACTGGGTTTGAGACAGCCTGCATTCTCTCCAGTCATCTGCTTTGTCATGTTGAGTTTTAATACCCAGGTAGGGAATAGGTCCTTGAAATACTTTTTTCTGATGGAGAATTAATACATTTTAATGCAGTAGATATTTTTTTATTATTATTCCTGCTTTTCATTGAAATACTGACTAGACAAATTTCCATTTGCAGTGTAATGCTTATATAGGTAAGGGTGGGGTTTGTTGTTAATTTTAATGGCATGTTTTAAAGTTTCTAACAGGAATGTAAAAATGATTTAGTTTATGTAATTAACACTTTCTGTAGTGAAATATTGAAAACATGTATTAGCAGAATGCTGATCATTGCTCAGAATTCTCATATGAAACCCCTACTTGCCTGTACCTGTTTGTGGCCATACACCTGTAAATATTTGCACATCCCCATATCATTCTGTTTAACTTCTTGTCTCTCGGGGCTGAGAGCCGCCTGCAACGAGCCCCAGAGCAGCACAGGGGGGTGTGAGATTCTCCCACGTATTATATGGGGTCCTGCTCTAACTAGGACAGCAGCTGTGCAGCCCACTGCCTTCCCTTCCTGGGCCATGCGTGGCTGCTGCCCAACCTCCCCAGGACTCTTCAAAGAATCATCTCCAGAGCTCCATCCCCTCTGTCTCAGGCGCAGGAGCATCAGCAGTGGCATTGCCCTCTCAGTTTCTTGGGAACATTTTTTTTCTAAGCATTTTGCTTTCCAGGAAACACAGTAGAACTAATTTCAATAATCACTTTGGTTGTATTGATTGCAGAGACTTCTTATGTTCTAGAATTTTGATTAACAAGTAAAACCAGGAAGTTCCTTTCTGTATGAACCTCTCTGTACTTTTATTGACCCTAATTGTTATTGACTTCTTCACTCAAACTGTGGTGTCCACAGTCACTGGAGCCCCTCACATTCTTGGCTGTCACATCTCATAATTCCTCTTATGACTTCATCAGCTTTCAGCCAAATGCTCATTTTTCTGGACCAGCTGTTTTGTGTCACAGAGGATCTGGCTGCAAAGAAAGTTCAAAATGTACCCCAAGGGCAGGCAGGGTCCATCCCATCCAGCATGTTCCTAATGATCAAAATAACTGGCAGTTACTTTTCAAGGACTCTTCTTGTCCAGTGTCTGGCAGAGAACAGACTGTATTTCCTTGGGATGCTGTGGGAAAGCCATGGGGGATGCTGTAAAACTCCAGCCATGGTCGTGAGACACCATCCCAGTGCTCCTGGCCCACCCCTGAGGGCACTGCTGGAGTTTCCTTGCACTTGGTGCCAAAGCAGCTGGATTTGCTTTCAGTGACCTGTACCAATGTTTCTCTGCCTCTCCTTAATAAAACCCGTTTTCTACTTTTATATTTGTTCTGATGTTAAGCCTGGTCTAGCCATCCTTTACCTGACGCTGCTGGGGAGGGGTGAGCAGAGGGAGGGGGCTCAGGACAAAAGTGAGGAAGGTGGAAAACCTTCTCCACATCAGGATACACTGGAGAAGGTTTCACTGCTGCTGGGGCTGTGCTGGGGCTAAACCAGGGCTGGGCCAGGGCTGTGGGGCGGCTGCTGGGGACGCCAGTGGGGACCAGTGCCCTGGCTCGTCCTGCCCAGGGGCTGATCACTCCAAGGTTCAACATCTCAGGCAGGTGCTGAGTAAAACCCACACAAACTCTACAGTCTTGTTGTTTGTTTTCCTTCAGGAGCTGTGAAAAGCAGGTTGGAAGCCTGGAATGAGACCGTGAAGTTAAAGTGGCCAACACGAGGTAAATGATTGTCCACTCTGCTTTGTGCTGGAAGATCAAGAGTTTAATTTGAGCCACGTGGGGGCTGATTCTCCTGACCAGTAGGATTTGCCATGGCCCCTGGTAGGAACCAAAATCTGAGCATTCCTGTAATACATGTCCAGAATAATTTATCACTAGGGACTCAAAAATATAAACCATTTTTTGGTCAATATTGGATTGATTTAAATATCTTAAATAAGTTTAATGGAGTTTAAATTACATCTAGCACCCACTTTAACTGTTCTATCAGGATGGAAAAATTGTGAAAAACTTGATACAAGAATAATTTATGTGGCTGCTTTATGCTGTGATGTGCAGTAAATCAGTGTGAATGGATGGAAATGATTTTTACAACTCCTCTATTTGAGGACTATTACAATGAAAACTACTTTTGAAGGTCAGCAGGTGGTTTTAGTTCAGCCTGTATCAGTGTGTTCAAGACTTAAAGCTCTTAAATGGCAAAAAACAAATTTAGCTTTTCTACAAGGTCTGTATTTTAAATCACCTTAAATACCAGGAGAGATTTATTCCAGTTTGTGGGATCTCATAATTAGTGCTGTAAAATAGAGAAACCTAGGGGTTTGCTAGGCAAGAACTGGAGAGAGGGATGTGCCTGAAATCCCAAAGAGAGGGATGTGCCTGAAATCCCAATTCTTGATGAAATTCCTGAAACCTTTAGTTCATTTTGGATCACAACTGGAGCTGGAAGCACAAGTGATTCCATGGAATGTGGGTGAGTTGTTTTTCCTTTTTCCTCTCTCTGTCCTTTGCTTCTGTTGTGTGTTTATCCATACACTGAGAGAAGCTGGACAAGAAGACATTTCTGACATGCCAGTTGATCTTTTTGGAGGGCACTTTCAGCCTAAGCCACAACCATCACCTCTCTGGACCCTTCCTCTGCATTGTGATCCCACTACCCCCATAGTCCCAGGCAGAGCAGGAGGGACTCCCAGCCATGTAGCCCTGCCAGGGGCAAGTCCTGCCTGGGGCTCCTCTGACCACCCGTGTGCAGTGAGCCCCGGGGGGGACCCACCCAGTGAGCCCTGCGATGTGCTGGCACTCACACAGCGATGGATGCTCAGCATTCCTCCAGCTGTGATCTGTGCCAGGTCTCTGTTTAACTGCCCAGGAGCTCCTTCCTGAGTGCAGGCTGAGCAGCCTGGGTCGTGCCCAGTCCTCATGGTGTTTCTCCAGGACAGTTGTACCTTCCCCTATGAGAGCCTGGCCCCAACAAGGACCTGCATCCCCAGGAATGGGAACAGCAGTTGCAGGGACTCCTTTCCACCCAGGACTCATCTGGTATCTCTCAGGATCCGGCTGGGCATGGATGAGGAATTGCTCTTCCATTGATCTGTGCTGACAGGGAGCAAGGGCACCCAAGTTTACCCACAAGCACATGAGGAGACTCCTGGAAAATGGCAGTTACAGGAGGGGATTTCACATCTTTCCTCCTTCTATTTGCTGTGCTGTTCTCATTTCAAAAAAAAAAAAAAAAAAAGGAAAAAAAAGAAAAAAGTTTCTGTTGAAGTGAGCTGTGTGTTCTCATTATGCAGGAGGAGAACTGGCTGGGTCACTGTCAGCAGACGTCTCAGGAAAGCAGAAGGTTTGGTTGCAGCCCCTCAGAAGATGAACAACCACTGGCTGTCAGGGCCCCTCTCTACAGACTCTGCTTCACACCTGCCTGGACCATCCTTTGAATAAGATACCTCAGTACTTCCAGAAAAAGAAAAATAAACACCTTTCCAGAGACTTTGGGAACTTCATTCCAGCAGGGAAAGGCACAAGAATCAATTGAAAAATCATGTTCCAAATTAGAAACACAGTTTTACCAGCAAGGTTGATCAAACAGAGCAAACTGCTACGGAAATGGGGGGAATTTGCCCATTGGCATCACTGAAGCAGGATGGATTTCCCTTTCGGATGACAAGCTTGATCTCAACACAACCTGTCAAGTGTGATCCAGGGCAAGTGCTGGAATCAACCCCCCTGTCACCCAGCTTGGCTGGCTGGCTGGTAACAGCTCCTTCCTGCGGGACATCCAGGCAGAAGGTGGCTCCGGCACGACAAAGCTGTGAGTCAGCCCGCTCCCACCTCGGCTCCAGGCTGGGAATAGACACACTGTCTGCTTTGGGGGTTGTTGGTTCTTTTTTCCCTTTCCCCATAAACATTTGGAGGAGTGGGCAGAACGCAAAGGTTCTGTGTAAGGCAGAGCAGCCTGAGCAAAGGGATGAAGAAACGATGCTGCAAAAAGCCGGAGGCGGTGGCAGACCAAACCCAGCACAGGGACTTCGGGGGACTGGTTGGAGAGTCCTGCCATGCTCCATTCCCACCCAAAGTGCCTTGGGCACGGGGCCGGGACCTGGGAGGAGCCCACATTGCACCCAGACACCCACCTTTGCTCGGAGCAAACACTGGAGCCCCAGGGCAAACAGCCCCTGTCAGCATCTGCCGGGGGGGAAACAGCCAACCTGGGCAAGGACAGGGGAAAATCCTGTCCCAGCTGCAACTCCCCACCCCATAACCCATCAAAACAAACCACCTGAGGCCAGCAGACTTCAATGGGACACTTTTAAATATATTCCCTTGGATCGTTTAGTGATGTGGGAAAATTGGAAGGAGTGCAGCACCAGTTCCAGGGAGCACAAATGAGCTGGAGCCCCGGGCCCTGGGGCTGCTGTGATGCTGCAGCTGCAGCTCTGCAGGCCAAGGCTCCCATCCCAGCCTGGGGCTCCACACAGCTCTGAAACTCCTGAGCAACTTTCTCCATATTCTTATATTATTAGTTGTTTGGGATTTTTTCTTTCTTGAAAAAAATTTCCTGTTTCTGTTCTTATCTGCTTCTTCCATGGTACCCTTTCAGAATCTGCATTTACAGATTTATGCTCTTCTTGATGGCCTGTAGAGCTTCCCAAGAGCCTTGACAGAGGGGCACCCTCCAGATAAAATAATTATAATCAAATAAAGAGAAATAGCCATTATATAAATAGCCAATACAAATGCAGAACCTTTCAATTTAGAGGCTAAATGACAGGCTTAATGATGAACCATGTGCACTAATTAGAGGGTTCATAACTCATTAACATCAAACTGCAGCAATGTTTTAAAGCCACACAAGCTGGTCAGCACATTCCCACAGTCCCAGTGCCCGCAGTCAAAGAGCATGGTGGGTCTGGGCCAGTCCTGTCCCATTTTAAACCAGTGTGTGTGAAGGTGTGAGTGCTGGCCCCAGTGCTGCTGGGGCTCCGTGGGGACAGGGAGCAGCCCTGGCTCATCCTGCTGAAGGACCTGGTTCTGCTCCTGCCCATCCCTCCCTGCAGGTCCCTTCCTGCCCACACGATGTATGTGAATTATCAATGAATCACTTTATCCTCTGGACATCCCCTCACCAGGGCAGGGTCAGGCCCACCAAATCATTGAGCAGCAGCACCACAGCCCAGCCCACCAATCCTCTCCTGGCTGGGGAGCTGCAGGCACTGCCCAGTCTGCTCAGCTCTGAAGAAAAAACCAACAGAACCCCCCAGGGACTGTATTCCAAAAGTTCTTGGCCAGGCAGGAACCATTCTATCTGCTTTGCTTGTTTTCATTTTGGTGTGCAAGCTGGTGTGAGGACAGAGTTACCCACAAAGACTAACAAAGAAACAGAGGACACACAGGAATGGCTGGGACTGAGATCTGGAATGCTGGGATTGAGATCTGGAATGGTTGGGACTGCGATCTGGAATGGCTGGGACTGAGATCTGGAATGGCTGAGACTGCAATCTGGAATGGCTGGGACTGAGATCTGGAATGGCTGGGACTGCGATCTGGAATGGCTGGGACTGAGATCTGGAATGGCTGGGACAGAGATCTGGAATGTTGGGACAGATCTGGAATGGCTGGGACTGAGATCTGGAATGCTGGGATTGAGATTTGGAATGGCTGGGACTGAGATCTGGAATGGCTGGGACTGAGATCTGGAGTGGTGGGACTGAGATGTGTTTGAGGAGATGCCCCAAGAGCCACGGCAGCAGGAGCCTCTGCTTCAGCCAGGAGTGGGATCCTGCGAGGACAGGACAGAAAATCAAGTGAACCCTGCCCACCCCACCCGGTGTTTGCATATCCTCCCTGGTGGATATTGCTTTAACCTTCCTAAAAGAGAAAGGGAGCTAAATCCTGCTCCCAAATTCACTCACATCACTGAGGGTCAGTTTAACACCCCTGTGAACAGAACAGGTAAACACCTTGCAAAATTCCTGTGCTCGGTGACCTGTTGGGACAAGGATTTACAGGATTTTTTCCATATAATGCATGAAAAGCAAAGTCTTTCTTTTGCTGTATGTTGATGGATACAACAAGGAAAATTGCTAAACTCATGAGGCTGAGGCCATTTATGAGGATTGGTTCCTCGGAGCTGAAAGAGTAGGATTGTGTGACTCAGATGTTTTATCTTCTGCCTCTCTCTCCCTCTCTCTCTCTATCTATTCATCGATCTATCTTACCCACTTATTTACTTACCTCTCTGCCTGTTTTGTGTGTAGGAGCCCTACAAGGAGCTGGATCACATGAAAGAGTCATTTGAAGCAGCAAATTCCCTCTGCCTGTGACCAAACCCAGTTCCCCTGAGCAGACAGGGCCAAGGCAGGAGTTCAGGGCATCCCACAGGACGTTGCAGGTAAAACTGCTGGAAGGTCTGCAGCAGACACACAGAATGAGCCACGTGTGGAGCCCAGGTTTGCACGTGTGGCCCCCAGCCCGGGGTGCTCAGCCAGGTGCTGCAGTGCCAGGCTGCTCACACAGCGACCTCAGCACCAGCCCCAGGAGCAGCATTTGAAATCCCGCAGAGCTTTCACTGAGTGCAGGAAATCTCCTGCATAATGAGAAGATAAACTTGGAGATTTGCCTTGCTGAGAGAAATCCCACTGATTTGGAGTTGTGTGTTTGGGAGAGCAAAGCCTGAATGGACCCTTTTGCTCCCGTGGCAGGTGATGGCAAACGTGATGTGCTCAGGACTGGGGTCCCTGGCTCCCCCCCCTCTGTTCCTACAGCACTGTGCTGATCCGGCTGCTGGGGGGAACTGCAGCTGTGGAGGGGTGTGGGGCAGGCACATTGCCTGGCACTCTCGGGCAGACACACTGGGCACACCTGAGCAGGCCCAGCAGCCTGAGGAGCTGCTGCACTGCTGACACCCAGAACTTGAATGGCACAGCCTTTCCTACACCCAGTGACTCTAAGACACATTACCGCGGAAAGTAAAAACACAGGGATTTTCTATAAATTAAACATAAAAAAGACAGAAACATAGCGCAGAGTCACTGCCAGCTAGATCCTAATTTTATATTTGTTTAAAAGAAATGCTGTTTTAGAATTATTCTGATTCTCTGTGATTCTTCCAGCTTCTCTCTTCCTGCCCACAGAGAATTGACTTCAATAATTGAAACATTCTTTAAATCCTTAAACCTGTAAATGCTTCTTCTGGTCTGTGGTGTCACTGGAATACAGATCTCCACTCCTCTAAAGGGGTAAGAGTCAGAAACTGCAGCTGTGAATGGTGCCATATCGGCCAAAATGGAGCCCCCTCCAGCCCCCCCCCCCCCCCACTTTTGTTCATTTGTTTTGGTTTTGTTTTGCCTTTTTAATAAAATTACCTGCCCCCTCAAATTCCTCCAACAGGGTGACCTTTGAGCGTGTGGCCCTTGAGCAGAGAGTTTTTGTATGTTTAATGAATAGCCATTGTGAGGTGAGTGCTTGAAATTCTCTGTAACATATGTAGAAATGTGGAGAGATAAAACAGCCTTAAAAACACTGGAAAGACACCAAAGCCGAAGCAGTTGAATGGAATTTGCTCCCCACAGCTGTTCGGTGCAGCGCTGCTGGCGAGGGATGCTCAGGCACACGGTTACCTTTCCTCAACCCCACTTTGAGCCGCAGCAAAAATAACATCAAAGAATCCTCATTAGCCACAAACCTCCTTGTTTGCATGCAGATCTGCGCATGCATTTGCATATGAATGATCCACTTCTTAGACAGGGCTGGGCACAGACTCATCCTTGTGGGTGCTCGTGGTCACTGCAGAGGGAGAGATGTGCTGGTCAGGCTCCCGCAGGGCAGCTCTCTGCGCTGGGTCAGATGTTTGGGAGCATCACTCTGCAGTGTGAGCAACTCTAGCCATGAAACAGAGCATTGGGACCTTGGGAAGACAGTGGAAACCTCAGGTATTCCCACACTGCATCTCAGTATTTCAGCCAGGACATGCTCTTGCAGTCCGAGCTGGAGCCCTTGCACGTGACTGATGAAGGACTTCTGGTCTCAGAACTTCCTTTTCAAAAGGAAAACAAGAAAGTTGACTCCTTATTGCTGCAACACCTAAAAAGCACTATCTGACTTCACTTCTATTCCTAACGATTCCAAGAATGCTGATTTCACATTGTATCCCAGAATCCCAGAATCCCCGAGGCTGTCAAAGCCCTGCCAGCCCCCAGAGCCCACCCTGTGCCCGATGCCCACCTTGTCCCCAGCCCAGAGCACTGAGTGCCACGGCCAGTCCTGCCTTGGGCACCTCCAGGGCTGGGCACTCCAACCCTCCCTGGGCAGCCCCTGCCACGGCCTGACCACCCTTGCCAGGAAGGAATTCCTCCTGAAATATTAATGCACTAGTGACATCTTTGATACAGTGATCAATCACTCCTTCAGTCATCCTTCTCCTCCCTTGCTATGTAATTTGGCAGCAAAGATCTGTGCCTAATTTGGCAAGGATCAGTTTCTCCCTTGTAGAGTTATTTCACTGTTCAGCACCATTATTTTGGTAGTAAATTTCATTTACTTTTGACTGTTGACCAACAGAGAATTGATACATATCATTGTCTTTTAAACACCATTAACCCGGTGATGTAACAAACACAGAGAAGCCCATTAATTCAAACATACATAATCAAAAAGTCATACAAGCTAAATTAGATATACAGTTAGAGCAAGAGCTACCATCTGTTCAAACTTTCTAAGGGCTAAAGTAACTGAGATGAAGCCAATTTTGGGAGCAATAATAAAATTATGCTGCGGAATTACAGGCTCTGTGTCTCACAATTTATTCCCCCTCTCTCAAATTATTATCCTAAATCACATGAATACAATCACCTTCATCCATACATTGTTCTGCTTTTCTTTTGACTGTTAAATCCACCAACCTCTGTCAGTGAAATGTAGAATAGGAGCCTTAGAGCTGCTGAAACAGTGCAAGCAAATGTGTCATTAATTCCCGACAGCAGTAATTTCAAATATTTTATAGGCTTTCTTCAAACGGTCACCACTTGTTCAACACAAGGCAAATCAGCGTTAAATTATGCTGGCAACCCTTGGGTATAATCCCTGCAATGCTGCTGGGTTTGTAGATCTGATGCTGTTTGACAAAAATGCGGAGCTGTAACTGCTCGGCACCCCCACGGCCCCATCAAACTGAGCACTTGGGAGAGTCCTGAGCCAAAAAATATTGTTTGTTGTTAAAATAATTCCATGCTGCAACCATGCAAAATGCCAGACAAATAAAGAGCCCTGAGTGCTGCTGCCAGGGAGGAGAAGGGGCTGAGGCTCCCCCGAGATCCCCAAGGGCTGAGTCATGGCTGGGATGAACCCCCCAACCCACAGCACGGCTGGGCCCCCAACTCGGGTCCTGTGCCCTGTGTCCAACACCCACAGCATGGCTGGGCCCCCAACCCGGGTCCTGTGCCCTGTGTCCAACACCCACAGCACGGCTGGGCCCCCAACCCGGGTCCTGTGCCCTGGATCCCATACCCACAGCACGGCTGGGCCCCCAACCCGGGTCCTGTGCCCTGTGTCCAACACCCACAGCAGGGCTGGGCCCCAAACCTGGGTCCTGTGCCCTGGATCCCATACCCACAGCAGGGCTGGCAGCTCCTGTGGCACCAAGGGCATGTGGGACAGTCCATTTTTAACCAAACACTCCCCACTTTCTGCAGGGAATGGTCTTGGCTGTGCAGGTGTTTTTGGTGATGGAGGCACTGACCATGCCTGCCATGGGAGCTGTTCCAGCACCCACATGTGAACCAGTGTTTATCACCTCTCTGAACTGGTCTGGGCACAAACTGAGCAGCCTCTTGGGTGGTGCTGGGGCAGTTTGAGGTGAGGGCAGCACAGGGTTTGGGTGTTCAGGGTGAGCAGCTTTTGGGGTGCTCCCATTGCAGGACTGGTGATGCTCCCGCTCCTCATCTCCTCACTTGCTACATCAAAGCACCAGTGCAGAGATAAGGATATCTGCTTAAAAACCTACTTACTGCCTGGAAATTAAAGCACAGATCAGGAGCCTAATCCTCCTCTGTTCAACAGTGTGAGAAAGGGCAGGTTCCCTCATATGGGTCATAGAATCATAGAGCTCTAAAGGTTGGAATAGAGCTCTAAGATCATCAAGTCCAAGTGTTAACTTGGCATCAACCTGGGTGCCCAGTCTGGGTTTGGTTTTGGCACTTGCCAAGGAACCCCAGGCACAGCCTGGGATTTGGATCAGGGTGGAGGAGCAGCCAAGTGCTCCAGAACAAGGCACGGGACAGGGGCCGCCCCCAACCCCAGGCATGGCATTGAGTACTGAGCATTTTGGGGGAAAGATTTCCATAACACACCAGGGCAGTGATGTCTTGGTGGGTGAATCATCCCCAGACTGTCAAATAACCACCCACGGGAGAGAATTTCGGTAGCCACCACCCAGAAGGGGCTGCACCAGAATCCTGCATTAATTGGTGGCCTGGCACAGCAGTGAGTGGCATTTTGAAAGGAGGGAGAAGCAGCCACTTGCAGGTAAGCAGAGCCAAGTGTGCACGCTCTGGTTTGGGAAAATCTGCAAGACAAGAACAAATACAAATGGAAGGAAGAGACCAACAAAAGCTGTAAGTGAAACAGAGCAGAACTTAGGCTGAGAAGAGCTGCAACCTGTGAATAAAATCATAGAGTGACAGAATTGTTTGGGTTGGGAAAGCCCTCAAAATCAGTGAGTCCATCCATTCCCCCAGCACTGCCAAGGCCACCACTAACCTGTGTCCCCAAGTGTCACATCCACACAGCTTTTAAATCCCTCCAGGGCTGGGGACTCCACCCCTGCCCTGGCAGCTGTGCCAGGGCTGGACAGCCCTTTCCAGGAAGGAATTGTTCCCTGATATCCACCTGCCCCTGCCCTGGCCCAGCCTGAACCCGTTCCCCCTGCTCCTGTCCCTGTTCCCTGGGAGCAGAGCCCGACCCCTCCCAGCTCCCCCCTCCTGGCAGGGACTTGCAGAGCCAGAAGGTCCCCCCTGAGCCTCCTTTTCTCCAGGC
>JAWWMO010000174.1:62234294-62250176 GCA_035047845.1 Dendrocincla fuliginosa | reverse complement strand
GTGGCACTCAGAGCTCTGGGCTGGGGGACAAGGTGGGCATCGGGCACAGGGTGGGCTCTGGGGGCTGGCAGGGCTTTGCCAGCCTCAGGGATCCTGGGATTCCGTGATTCAACCCCGGTCCTGGCACGGCCGCGGGTTCCGGGCCCTGCCCGGGCGGTTCCAGCCTTATCGGGGCCGGGATGGGCAGAGCTCACTCAGATAAGGCCCGCGGTCCTGCCCCTGCCCCTCTGGGCTTTCTTGCCGGTTTCCCCTTAGTTCATTCTCATTTATAAGCGGCAGTTCCGTGTGCGATCCTCGTTTGCTGGAAACGGGCTGAATAATACATGCTGATATCAATTATTTAACACCAGTGTGTGTAGGTGTCTCATACACCCGATCGGTTTTTTAGCCCGAGGGGTGTAAAAATTCCTGGAATTAAGGTAGAACCCCCGGTATTGGGTAGGAAACCCTGGAATTCAGGTAAAAAGCGCTGGAATTAGCTCCCCTGGTGTGCCCCAACCTCGTGCCCAGCCGCGTTGCTCCCCGGGCTGGAAGCGTTTGGTGGCCCGGGCATGGCCCGTCCCGTTGGCTGCTTTAAAGCAGGGATTGCTGTCAGATTTTGGGATCCTCCCCGGCTCCAGGGGCGGGCTTGGAGCAGCTGTCAGGCAGACTTGGAGTCAGTCTGAAACCTCGTGGGCAGCTCAGACCTCGTGTGGAGATCCAGTGCTGCTTCTCCCCCTTTCTTGTTTTCCCTCCCAACCTGAAGATACCTGGTTTGGTTTTTAAGATGGAGTATGTCTTCTGAACCTTCTAGAGGGGGAAATCAGCTGTACAACATCGGAATAAGTGTAGGCCATAAATTATTGCATGTTGAAAACGATTGCAATAGAGTCATGAAGGTGGATCACGAAGTCCAGCCATCCCCCAGCACTGCCAAGCCCACCACTAACCCATCTCCCCAAGTGCCACACCCACGTGGCTTTTAAAGCCACACCCATGTGGCTTGATGTTTAATGTCTTAACTTAGAAATTATGTTTATTCTCAAAATAATAGAATCCCAGACTAGTTTAGGTTGGAAGGGACCTTAAAGCCAATCTTGTCCCATCATGCCCTGCCATGGGCAGGGGCACCATTGGATAGCCCAGGTCATTCCAGGCCCGTGGTCTCCAGCTGATTTATCCAATGAAGAACAGAAATATTTCAAAAAAACAGTTATTAGAAAATTGTAGAGTAGACCACGTGGACTCTTTAACATTGTGCCAGAGTTCCTTGACTTGGTGAACTCCTGGGAAAATGTGAACTGTTATCCCAGGTGCTGAAGCTGCTAAAGATAAGAGAGAGAGATTGTTCCTTTCTGTAAAGAATTTACCTCCCACTGTTTTACTGGTGGTTTTTCTTTGTATTTGGTGAGGCTTTCAGTGGGAAAGAACCCTGGGCAGGCAGTGGGATGGGATTTTCCCTTTTCTCTTTTGAATCCAAAACGTTTGTCCCCTCCTCCAAGGAAGCCCCAGGAACCAGAAGTGGTGCAGTGTTTGAGGGTGTCATTCTCATGCTGTCCTTACCCCAGGTGGACTCACAGCTCTGAGCTGTTGTGTCCTGGATGTTGTTGTTCCCTGGGATCCCTTAGCCATGAGGGGCACGGAGAAGGCTCAGCTGAGTGGCTCTGGCTCCAGCTGCAGGAGGGAAGGCCGGGATCAGCCGAGGCAGGGTGGCACACAGCCAGGTCAGGCTGGCCTGGCACGGGTGCAGGAGGGCAGGGCTGGGCAGTGGCTCTTGGCAGGGAGATCAAAGGCAAGAGTGGGAGGAAGAAGGAGTCTGTCCCAAGGGGTGGGAGGAAGTGGCTGGCACTGGGTGTGGGTGGGGGTGAGGGGCTGTGTCAGGGGCAGCCTGAGCATTTCTTTGGCACTCTGGTGCTGGTTGGTTTGTTTGGACACAACCAGTGGGGACTGAGTCTGGTGCTGAGTAATTCCTGTCTCTGCAAAGTCATCGCTTGAGCAAACACTGAGGGTGTGTTTTACCACCTCTTCATTTTGCAGAGAGATTACTGACTTGTACTAAGTTGGAGAATTGAATGACTTTAGGGACATGGGTTAGTGGTGGCCTTGGCAGGGGTAACTGGGACTCAATGGTCTCAGAGAGCTCTTTCAACCTGAATGATTCTATGACATTTCAACATCATTGTTTAGAATAAACTCCCAGGACTCGTACAGGAAAACTGTAATGATTCAGTTTTCTACTTCAGTAGCTCCCTGTGATAGTTTTTCAGAAAACCCACGAGAGTTTGTACACACAGATGTAAAAATCTATGACTGGTATTAATGATTTTTTAGTGGTGAATAAAGCTTGTGCATGAAGCAGGTGTAATTAGGGGAGTGGTGAAATACAGGGGTGCCTTGGGAGAGCCCTTGGGAGGCTCTGAGGTGCTGCCTCACCCCGAGCTCAGTGTGAGTCCTGGCTGCAGGAATACTGAGCCCTTTTCCCCGTGCAGGATCCAGCAGCAAACCCTGCGCCATGGAGAACGCCGAGAGCACGGAGGGGGAGCAGCCCACTGTGGGCAGTGATGGCCCCGACACGGGCGCCGAGCCCGCGGCCGAGGAGCAGCACATGGACTTCAGCACGGAAATCATGAGTGTCACCGAGATGGAGCAGTCCCCAGACAGCTCCCCCGACCTGAACGAAGAGAGCACGCAGGAGAGCGAGATTCCAAACATTGAGAGTTTACAGACCACAGATATTGAGGCTGGCTTCCCTCCAGATTTTGACAAGTTCTGGAAAGTCGTCGAGGACAACCCCCAGGATTTCACGGGATGGGTATATCTACTCCAGTATGTAGAGCAGGAGGTTAGTACCTGCCCCTTTCTCCTCGGCCTTCCACAAATAAATAAAACTAAAACAAGTCATGGGATTCCAGTGGCAAGTGTACAACTGGACATCAGGCAGTCATGGGTGCTGTCTTAGGCAGCTGCCCTTGCCAGTGTTGCCACAGAATCATAAAATCCCAGATTGGTTTGGGGTGGAAGGGACCTTAAAGCTCGTGTTGTGGGCAGAAACACCTTCCACTTGACCAGGCTGCTCAGTGTCAGCAGAGATCACAGAACACAACCAGTTGTTTTAGGCCAGTGTTAATAATTGTGCTGTGAGCAGTGGGAAAAGGGAAATGGGAAATGGGAAGAGGAAAGGGCTGAGTGTTCCCCTTGTGTGTCCCCCCCAGAACCACCTGCCGGCGGCCAGGAAGGCCTTTGACCGGTTCTTCACGCACTACCCGTACTGCTACGGGTACTGGAAGAAGTACGCGGACCTGGAGAAGCGGCACGACAACGTGAAGCAGTCTGACGAGGTACGTAGGGCCGGCAGCGCCTCCTGCCAGTCCTGCCAGCCGGGCACGGGGTGCCGGGCCTGCCCTGTGTGTGCACGTGTCACGCTGTGGCATCTGGAGCTAATGTTCTCTCTCTTTGTTGGCAGGTGCGTTAAACCTCTACAGTTTGTCAAGCTTTGCAGTGCAAGCCTCTGTATTACACTGCAGCTTAACAAGTAGGGCAGGGCTTTTCTGTCACTTCCATTTATTACTCATTTCAAAGCAATATAGTTGGTTTGCTGGTCACAATTGCTCCATCTTATTGCATTTTTGGTCAGACGCTGTCAATGATGCTCTAATGGGTCTGTGCCCTATGGTCTGTACCCCAAAGCCTGCCCACACAACCTGGTCAGAATGCAGGGACCGCTGCGCTTTGAAGATCAAGACTCTGCACGTGGAGATCAGAACATTGCCATGTTCTATCCAACCTCCACCCGAATGGTAATGGTAGATTATTTAAACAAAATTCCAGTAATTAGTATTTCTAAGGTTCACCGGATAACACAGTGTTGCCTCTCTCTTAGGACACCACTAAGGATTTGAAGTACAGTTCATATTCTCTTCATAGGTGTATCGCCGAGGGCTTCAGGCAATTCCTCTTAGTGTTGATCTTTGGATACATTATATAAATTTCCTAAAGGAGACCTTGGACCCTACTGATCCCGAAACTAACAGTACCATCCGGGGGTGAGTTGGGAGCAGACTGGGATCAGATTGATGTGCTGAGGATGAGGGGAAAACTGGGAACAGCTGGGTGTTACTTATGGACTTCTAGGAGATGATGGAGCCACATTCTGTTAGGAAGGGGAGACAGTACACTGGGGTGCAAGGGGCACAAGTTCTTGCTTGAGAGCTTCAGACTCCATGTTAGGAAATCCTTAATGCAGCACTGGAACCCGCTGGATTTTAGGAATTTAATTCCTTGGAGGTTTTCAATGGCTGGAATGTGTGTGAGTTCTGTGGCTGGCAGTGGTGCTGGTTAGAGTCAGAGTTTGGAGTAAAGTTTGATCAGAAACCTTAACTGCATTGGAGCTGAGTGGAGCTGCAGGTTTGCTGCACAGCTCTGGGTGTTAAACTGCTGCAGTGGTGGGGCTGGAGTGTGTACGAGATGGAAGTGGCAAAGATGGAGAATTTGCCTAATACCCTGTGCTCCTGCAAGTGGCTTTTGCTGTTGCCTTTATCTGTTCTACTGTTGTAGTGCTGGAGGGAAAAAGTGAGGGAGACTCTCTAGAGACTGTGCTACAGATACCTGGAAAACAATTGGAAGAACTTAAATAATTAATTATTAATCAATTATTAATTATTTTAAGTAAATGAGGATGCTCCTAGTCTTTAGTAAGAGCCAGAACCTCCCTTCCTTGTTGTGTCACCGCACCCAGAAACAACTGATTTCCTTTTCCAGAGCCTATGAACATGCAGTGCTGGCAGCTGGGACAGACTTCCGTTCTGACAGACTCTGGGAAATGTATATAAACTGGGAAAATGACCAGGGAAACCTAAGGGAAGTCACATCCATCTATGACCGCATCCTTGGAATCCCAACGCAGCTCTACAGCCACCACTTCCAGAGGTAAAGGGAGCCTTAGTTCATGCCATGGATTTCCTGAGCACACCTTGCCCTCCTTCTGGAAGGGGGAAATGTTCCCTCAGCATGAGAACTTGGAACGGTTTCTCAGTTTTATGCAGTTGTGTCCATCCTTCTGTACTCATTGTCCATCAGTTTAAAGTACTGATGAATGTTTCAGGAATTTGGTTTCAGGTAAATTCACAGGTTCTGCTGTGGAATAAAGACAGGCCTTGGAATTGTGAGGAAGAAGAGAGGGTGTCTTTGAGAAAATGGAGCAGTTGTGAACTTTAATTCCTTGTGCAATGCCCACACGTGGTAAAACACTAATTTTAATTGACCAAAGAGAAATACTGGTGAAGTTTTAGATGTTGGAATTCTGCTTTGGTAGGGGTCGGTGAGCAGGGAACCAGCAAGCTGAGTTAAATTGCACACAGTCATACCTGTGATTTCTACAGGTATTTTGGCTTGGGAGAGAAAGTATTTCCATCATAGCTGATCTTGTCCTTTGCCCTCTGTCTTACATGGCCAGGGCTCCCTGAGTCCACCGTGCTGTGGGTTCCCTTTGGAGCTTGGCCCTTCAGCAGCCTGAAGGGTGGTGGCAGTCGCTGCCCTCTCAGGGTAACACTGGAGTGATGGAGAGGAGCCCCCGGGGACTGATTTATCACCGTGCCCTGGGTGGGCAGGGCGGGACAGCACGGCCATCAGGTTGTGCTGACTTGTCTCTGGCTGTTGGCAGGTTTAAAGAACACATCCAGAACAACCTTCCCCGAGACTTCCTGACCACGGAGCAGTTTGTGCAGCTGCGCCGGGAGCTGGCGGCGGCCAATGGGCACAGCGGGGAGGACTCGCAGCCCGCCGAGGAGCTGCCCTGCGGCACCGAGGACATCACCGACCCGGCCAAGGTGACAGCACCGCCCCCGGGGCCGGGGCCGGGGCTGGGGCTGGGGCTGGGCAGGGCCCGCCCCCTGCACGGCACCGCCCCCGGGCTCCTGTGCTAAAGGGACAGCCCCTGCAGGGGTGGTGAAGAGCGGGAACAGAAGAGGAAGGAAGGGATGTACAGAACTTGGGGAATGAATATTAATTATTCCAGGGTAGCAGACTGGGATCTGTTGTCTAAGAAAGCTCATCAGCGTGGGCTGGGCAGGCTCAGAGCTGTCACAGGCGTATGAAAGCCTGGAGCTGTCCAAAGGAATTGCTGATAGGGAAAACACGGACGTGCTTAAACCCAAGGTTGACTTGGATCCAAATCCATCTTTAATCTCAAATCAGCTTTAGCATAAGACAGAAAACCAGCTCAGCTGTGTGCTAAGGGTTGTAGCAGCATGAGGCAACATCCCAGCCCTTCCCTGGCTGCTCAGGGCAAGATTTCATGGATGTGGGAGGATTCCTGCAGGTTACTGACACACAGTGCAGTTACAGAGGGGATGCTGTGCCTACCTGTGTTACATTTCTAAAAATTCTGTTCTAGCTGGTCACTGAGATAGAGAACATGAGGCACAGAATCATTGAGATCCATCAAGAGATATTTAACCACAATGAACATGAAGTCAGTAAGAGGTGGACGTTTGAGGAAGCGGTAAGTTGGGGTTGGTGTGAGGCAAGAGGTCTGGACACAACACTGGCAGCTGGGAATTCTGTGGGGCAGTGGGGCCTCAAACTGCTGGGGGGCTTTGAACAGACACTCAGAGTGTGAACAGGGTTTGAGTTCTCTGCCATTTTTCTCGTGCAGAGGCAGCTGTCATCTGATGATTTAAAAACCTGTAAGTGGTACTTGGAAAGGGGCAAGGTGAAGTATTGTTCACTAAGCCAGTAAGTCCTGTGAGTTAGTGCTGCCTCTGGGGTGTTGCAAAGTCATAAAGGGGATGGAGGTGATTCCAGGTGAAAGGTAAGCCTGTGCTGAAAGGACAATGCAATTTGCACACTTAGGCCTGAAATCAGGTAACTTGTTTTCTGTCAGTGGCCATCACAACGTGCACCTCCTACATATAACATACTAAAAGTAATTAATTAAACTAATCATTTGTTCACAGTAAATATGCAATTTTTTTCTCTGTAGATTTAAGTTAGATTACATTTAAAGAAGCCAACCTGAGGTTTTCATCCTCAGTCTTTATATTTTTGTTCCTGGCAAGCATGGTTCTTGTTTTAAATTTATTTTAATGTCTGTTTTAAAGAGTACATTGTATTTACCCAGCTGGGACATTTTCAGAGACTCTTTAGTGGGTCAGGTGATGCCAGAGCTGGTGTGTGGTTGATTGCACTTGGCTGGACTGGGCCAGGTGCCTCGCCAGCCCCAGGAGCTGGAAGCGAAGCAGGGAGCCAGTGGTCAGGGACTTGTGTGCTTCCTACTGGGGCAGGGGCAGCTGAGGTGGCCCAACAGCCCTGCCCTGGGAAACCTGAAGCTAAAATCTGTGGAACTTGGGAGAAGGCTAAAACTGGGGGCTTGGGTAGGAAATGTGTGAGAAACTGCATGTCCTCTTGCTCCTGGCCATAAGCAATGCTTTTGCTACCAAGAGAGAGCATCTGCTCTGTGGTGCCAACATGCTGGACCTGTGAGGAGCTGGGAATGTAAAGTTCAGTGTCTTGTGAAGGACAGAAGTGAGGTGGGTGGACAGAGATGTCACCAGAGGCTTGGGAACAGCTTAGATCTGTTTCACTGTTATTGAGCAGGAACAGGGTGCCTGTGAGCTGGTCAGAATGGCAGAGTGTTGGGTTCTGTACCAGAGGCCAGTGAGGAGCATGGGGGGGATTGGTTTTAAATTTCAGGTGGCTTTGAAGAATTGGATGTTTCTCCATCATTACTGTAAGTTCTTCATCCATTTGTATGGGTTTGGATCTGAGGGAATTGCAGTACAGGAGAGACATAATCAGGTATAATTAAAGATGGTGAGGAGAAGCCAAGGATCTCTGGCAGGATGCCAGACAAGGACAATTAAATTTGAACAGAGCAATGTTTAAATTGTCTGTGCTGGGCTCTGTCCCTCCCAGTGCCTCTTGTAGCTGTCAGTGATAATGTGATCTTGCCAAAGTCATGAACGGGCCATAACCAGCTTGATGTAATAATAGGAAGTTCAGTTCAGTGCTCTGTCATTTCTTGTCGTGGTTCTCAACCTAATTTTGAGTTTGATGTGTGGGCTGGATGGACACTGAGTACTTTCCTTGTATGGGGGGAGGTGGAGAATATTCAGTTGTTAAAATGTCACTGTACAGGTTTGCAAGGGATTACCCACAGTGGGTTCCCTCCCAGCACCTGTGAACACCATCACTCAAAAAGCTTTCTGGAACAACAGTGTACCAGAGGGGTGTCCCTGTCAGGAAATGCCTGGGTGTGTCCTGGGGTGCCCTGGGGAGGGGGTGAGGAGGTGCCACGGCACCCCGAGCGCTGCGGTGGTGCTGGGGGTGTGTGTGGTGTGGGCTGTGGGAGCACCCTGTGTGTGTTTGTAAGTCACCCGTTGCGTCCTGTGACTCTTGCAGATCAAGAGGCCTTACTTTCATGTAAAACCTCTGGAGAAAATTCAGCTGAAAAACTGGAAAGAGTACTTAGAGTTTGAGATAGAGAATGGCACTCACGAGCGAGTCGTGGTCCTCTTTGAGAGATGTGTCATTTCATGTGCCCTCTATGAGGACTTCTGGATCAAGGTAAGGGAAGCAGCTCACAGCTCTCCTGATGCACACCTTGACCTGGTGACTAACCCTTGTACCCTGTGGAACGTTGTTCATCTATAACTATATCTGTTGCATTAGGAGATGGTCTGCTTGCAACCAGATTTGACTGCTGCATATGCCAACTGCGTTGCCTCTCTACGTCCTTCCTTACAGAAACTAGTCTAGTGGTTCCATAAAGGTGCTGAATGGGTTTAAACAAAAGAATTTTATCGTTCTGGCATGTTTTCAGAGACAAATACAAGCTTTAAATTGGCCTGTCTCTGCTCTGTTTCCAACTCTAGTACGCCAAATACATGGAGAACCACAGCATTGAGGGCGTGAGGCACGTGTACAGCAGGGCCTGCACCATCCACCTGCCCAAGAAGCCCATGGTGCACATGCTGTGGGCGGCCTTCGAGGAGCAGCAGGGTAAGGGCGGCCTCGGCGCGGGGGGCGCTGCCTGGGGAGCCTCTCGTGTCCCCAGGCTCACAGCTCTGCCCTGCTGTTCCAGGCAACATCGAGGAGGCCAGGAGGATCCTGAAGACCTTTGAGGAGTGTATCCTGGGGCTGGCCATGATCCGCCTGCGCAGGGTGAGCCTGGAGCGCAGGCACGGCAACATGGAGGAGGCGGAGCAGCTGCTGGAAGAGGCTGTCAGGAACGCCAAGTCCATCAGCGAGGCCTCCTTCTACGCCATCAAACTGGCCCGGCACCTCTTCAAAGTGCAGAAAAACCTCCCAAAGGCAAGAAAAGTGCTGTCAGAAGCCATAGAACTTGACAAAGTATGTGTTCCCTCTTCACTGTCTTACCAAAAACCCAACCCATCCTGCTCTTCTCTCCTTCTGAACCATTTCTTAAAACCATGGCAACAGTGATGACAGGAATTGTAACTGTATGGAATGTCCCATTACTGCATGGAGACAACAGTCCCTCTAAACTGACGTTGCCGAGTTCCCAGCTTGGAAATGGGGAAGTTTGCACTCTTTCCTCCCATCAGAAGCACAATGTGCTTCATACCTTCATTTTCCTGTTTAGATCTTAAATGTTGTTGGTGTGTTCATGTCTCAAGGTGAACAGAATTGGTGTGGGCAGTGCTTGGGGGTGGTTTGGGGTAAGCACAGGCATACCTGGCACTCCAGGTCCTGTGAGTGAGGTGCCACTCCTGGGCCTGTGCTGTAGGTCACTTCAGCTCTGGTTGTGACACAGACCAGCCCGGGGGGGAAGGAAAATCTGCTTATTGCCTGCTGTGTGTATTTGTGGTGTGAATGTTCTGGTGTGTGACTGGGAACACACACTGAGTGTCCAATGCCAGGTGTGCCCCTTCTAACACATCTTTTGCACAGGAAAACACCAAACTGTACCTGAACCTGCTGGAGATGGAGTACAGTGGGGACCTGAAGCAGAACGAGGAGAACATCCTGAGCTGCTTTGACAAGGCTGTCCATGGAGCCCTGTCTATCAAAATGAGGATCACCTTCTCACAGAGAAAAGTGGAGTTTCTGGAAGATTTTGGGTCTGATGTGAACAAGTAAGATGTGATATGTGCAGTGGGGTCACTGAGTGGGTGCTGGTAGGAGCTGGGAAGGGGTGACCTGGAGGCATCTGTCAGATGGTTTCCTTTGTGCCATCAGCTCTTGGCCAAGGAACAGCTGCTTTTCTAGGCCAACTTTTGGGTTTTAAATAGGCATAGACTTTTGAATAGGAATGTCTTTCCAGAAAATTATCCCTTCTTTTCTGAAATGCCAAACTCTCATAGAGCACAATTTCACTGCCTGTCGGGTTTTACTGCAGTTCCTCCTTGCTAAGCCCTGTAAAGGCAGGAGCTCCCCAAAGAGCAGGTGAATGTCTGTGACACAGGTGTCATTTGAGACTCTTCTCTGGGACCTGCTGCTTGAGGTTTCCAAAACTGCACTGATGGGATTTTTCTGTGTTCAGCACTATTAACAACTGCACACTCAGGGGAGGATACCCCAGCAATGCATGTTTTTAATTCAATACCACATGTACTTTTTCCTCTTCTTTCCCTGTTGTGAAGCAAGCTCTTGTTTCTGTTTCCATTTTGCAGCTCAATAACTCGCCAGGACTAACCATGGGTTAGTTTTTGTGCTTTGTGTGTTTTTAGCAGTAGCTGTCCCCAGATGCTGCTGTCCCTGCGTGGCAGGCAGGCCCTGCAGGGCGGCACCCGAGGCAGACCCTGCACAGGGAGGGGCCAGAGCACTGAGCTCACCAGGGCAGAGCTGCCAGGAGCAGCAGGGTTTGGGTGGGTCTGGGTGCAGCAGGTGGAAGGGCATCTCAGTGTTTGGGGGAACGTCAGCCAGGGCTCTTTGGTGCTGCATTAGCCTAACCCTAACCCTTGTTCCTCCATGCCAGATGGGGAACAGTGGGAGGTGCTGCTGAGGGATTGGAAGGGTTTTACATAATAGTAACTTATGGTCTGTAAATGTTGATTCTCAAATCTCAGTCCTGCTGTGGATCTTGAGCGGGCACTGAAGGAGCAGCAGCATCACGAGTCATTTCTAGGGAACTTCTCTGTAGAGGAACAAACTGCCTCAAGTGTGAGGAACGTTGAGCAAGTTGGGAATTTGAGCTGCTGGAATAAACTAAACCTTTTGGCTGTCCAGTCTCATGGTGGGTCACTCATTCCAATTCATGACGGGGTTTGGTTGAGAATGTCATACTTTGACAGTTTCAAGAAGAGATTTTAAGGTGATTGCCCAAGTGTGTAAAATGTTTGCCTGGCAGTGCTGAGCAAGGCCTGACTGCCCTGTCCCCACAGGCTCCTGGACGCCTACGACGAGCACCAGGCACTGCTGAAGGAGCAGGAGACGCTGAAACGGCGGGCGGAGAACGGGTAGGGCTGGGACACCCTGGGGACAGTGACCAGGCATGGGGACACCCTGGGGACAGTGACCAGGCACAGGGACACCCTGGGGACAGTGACCAGGCACGGGGACACCCTGGGGACAATGCCCAGGCATGGGGACACCCTGGGGACACACACACACACAGTGACACTTATGTGGGGACACACACACACACACACGCACACAGTGACACCCCTGGGGACAATGTCCAGGCACGGGGACACCCTGTGGACACACACACACACAGTGACACCCTGGACACACACACACACAGACACACACAGTGACACCCTGGGGACGGACGGACACACACACACACACACACACACACACACACACACAGAGTAACACCCCTGGGGACACACACACGGTGCCACCCTGGACACACACAGTGACACTGCTGGGGACACACACACACGCACACACAGTGACACCCTGGGGACACACACGGTGCCACCCTGGGGACACCCCCCCGGCTGCAGCTGGGACAGAGCGCTGTGGGGATGCTCTGACAGTCCAGGGAGCAGCAGCCTCAGGGCCTGGGGGTTGTTGAGCCTGTGACTGTTGTACGGCTGTTTCGTGGGTTTAGACCCCCTGATGCAAGAACCAAATCACTGCTTTTTCCATCATTTGTGTACTAAGTGGAGCTGTACAGCTGGATTGAATATTCACAGAATCAGGGAATGGCTTGGGCTGGGAGGGACCTTAAAGGTTATCCCATCCCACCCCCTGCCATGGGCAGGGACACCTCCCACTGTCCCAGGTTGCTCAGAGCTCTGTCCAGCCTGGCCTTGGACACTTCCAGGGGTGGAGACACGTCCTGGAAAATAACTTTCTGAGTTACATTTCACAGAAGAGCTAAACGGGGCTGGTCAAATAACTCGGGCTCTAAGCAGAAACTGGGTTTTGCTGTCTCCGTGTGGGGACCAGGACAGTTTAGACCCGGCTGTTGTTCTGAGGGACATTGCCAAATTCCATGGCCCTGCTTGGACAGGGCCCCAGCTGGGAGTTCGAGGTGCTCTAACAGGGGAGTCCCAGAGTTATCCAGGACACCCGTGACAGGCTGTTGTTCCCCCAGCTCCGAGGAGCCGGACGAGAAGAAGATGCTGGCGGAGGACGCGGCGCTGGCGTCGGCGCAGCTGATGGACGGGGACATGCAGGTGAACCAGGCGGCCTACAACTACAACGCCTGGTACCAGGTACCTGGGGCTGGGGCTGCGGTTGGGGTTGGGGTTGGGCTGCCAGGGCAGGGGCAGGGACAGCGTGCAGGGAAATGCACCTCGCTGTTCCGCCACGGCGTGTCCCTTTGGAACGGAACAGGACGGGTGAGGCTGGACCAGCCACCCCCAGCACCGCCCAGGCCACCACTGACCCGTGTCCCCAGGAGCCACAGCCACGTTGTTTAGATCCATGGAAGTTCTGCAGTGGTTTAATGAAAACTGGTGTTGAGACTGTGCAGGGCCCGCAGAGCAGGGATGGAGCTGAGGCACAAACCACCAGCCCCCCGGGTAGCCGTGGTTTGGCATTTCCTAAATCCCATCAAAGTTCATTGTTCCCTGCAGTCAGGCCAGGAAAAATGCCCCAGGTTCCTACATGGAACTGCAGGAAGGGCAGACTTGGAGCTGTACCAGGGCAGGCTCGGGGGGGATCTCAGGAAAGGTCCTTCCCCCAGAGGGTGGTGGGCACTGCCCAGGCTCCCCAGGGCAGTGGGCACGGCCCCAAGGCTGCCAGAGCTCCAGGAGGGTTTGGATGATCCCCTGGGGCACAGGGGGGGATTGTTGGGGTGTCTGTGCAGGGCCTGGATGATCCCTGTGGGACCCTCCCATGGTCACCACAATCACGGATCCCCCCCAGCTGCCCCAGGGAGCAGCAGGCCCTTCCCGAGGGAAGGAGGGGGCAGCTGTCCCTGCGTTCCCGGGGGTGCTGGGTGGTCTGCGCTGCCTCCCGACTGACCCCAGCCCGCTGTGTTTCCAGTACAACTACCAGAACGCCTGGAATTACGGACAGTATTACCACACGACCTGATCCCCAGGGCGAGGAGAGTTCACTGTGCTTCGGTTTCAACAAAGATGGAATAAAAAGAATTCTATTTTTCTAACTTTGGGCTGTGACAGAACTGTTGTGCCACCTGCTTTTGGTCCTCTGCATGTGAAACGAGCTGCTGCTCACAGGGTATGTGTGAAGCAAGATTTGTGTGCTGGTTAACTGATAAATGGTCTCTGTACAATTCTCATTTACCATAAATGCATTTTTTAATTCCCTGCACTAATTTACGGAGCTGCCGGCAGAATTCCTGTCAGCCCCCCGGTTCCAGACTGGGTGGTGGAGCTGGGGCCGTTGGGGTTGGTTCTGCCCCCGAGCTGCCCGGCTGGAGCCCAGGCCGTGCTGCTCCCACCAAAGTGTCACCACGGCCGTGTGTCCTGCTGGGGCTGAGCCCGGAGCCGGGGCGGGAGGCCCTGGCAGAGCTGTGACCGAGATCTGTAGTCCCTGAGGGGGGCAGGAATTGACCCACGGTGCAAAACCACCTTTGTTCTTTTTTTAAAAAGCACAAACTGTTTGGGATGGTTTTTGTATTTAGAGTTTTTCATGTACACGGTGTGAGCAAAACCTTTTTCATTTTGATCAAAGTGATCATTCCCATTTTTGTAATAAAAGCAAGGAATTCAGTAGTGCTCTGAGCCTTCTTGGATTGCTTCTGTTGAGCCAAGAGGAGGGACAGGTGGTGCTCCAAGGCAGGGCTGTGGCCGGGGTGCCTTGGGAACGCCTGGGTCTCTGGGGCAGAGTGCCTGACACTTGTGTGGATCGCTCCAGAGAGGAACGGGGTGGGGACAGTGTGGCGTTCCGCTCCACAGGAGGTGCTGCCGGAGGGAGCGGCGCTCCAGCCCCTGTCGGCAGCGCCCCGGGCTCTGCTGCCACTGCCGGGGGAGCAGGGACACAAAGAAGGGACGGCACGTGCAGGTACAAACTGGTTTAGTGGGGGTGTCACTGTACAGCGGGCAGGGACAGCACACTCGTTTGCACACCGGGCCCCGCTGTCACTGCATGCCGGAGTTACAGCCCCGCCGGGCGGGAGCAATCCAGGCACAGTTCCCAGCAGCACAGGGAATTCACTCGATGTCCACCAGCTCCACTTCAAAGAAGAGTTTGGCGTTCGGTGGGATCCTGGGCACACGTTAAGGAAGCTCAAAAACCCAAACCCCCGGTCCCCACGTCCCTCCCGGGGCAGGGAGGCACCAGCTGCTCCCCTGCCTCGTGTGTGTCCCTGGGATGTCCCTGACCCCTTGGACACCCTGGATTCAGCACCAGCTGCCCGGGACACACAGGGCCAGCTCTGCAGACACACCATCGCTGACACACCCTGCTCCTCATTCCCATTCCCGAGTCTCCAGGTTCGGGAGTCCTGGGGAGAACGGTGTCAGGGCAGCCCTTTGGATTACAGGACTCCAGCACCAGAGAACAAGCCCTTCCCTTCCTCCTGAAGTGCTGGGAGAAAGGAGCCTGACTGTGTAAAGCACTGTGGGATCGCTCCTGCATCCCGTATTTCAGTTGTATCCCAGAACCAAACTCGACTGCTGCCCCTGCAGTTGCAGCAGGTGACCTTCCTCCTGCTGCCCTACCACACTGGTGTATCCGTGTCAATAATGAGCACTTGGAAGCAGCTGGAATAAAAGTGCAGGTGGAAAACGGCAGGGAGTTCTGCCTGCACAAGGACAATCCCACCCACCCTCCAAGGGCACCACCTTTGCTCAGTGTGAACAATCTGAGCCTGCTGTGTGTAACCCCCTGTTGTATCCCTGTCCACAGGGTGCTGTACCCCCCCAGCACTCCCAGGTTCCTGAAGGAGTCCGTGGTGTGGAAGGATACTTGGCGTCGGGCTGCCCCTTCTTGCCATAGGCCCACTCGGGTTCTATTTCCAGCTGGGCCTTCTCTCCTTTGCTCATGGTCAGCAGGGCTTCATCCCACTGCAAGGACAGCACAGCACGGCGTGACAGCTGCATTTCCAGCCCTTCCCCCGTGCTCCCAGGAGCACCCACGCAGTCCCACTGCTCCCACTAGCACAGGTGGCTCCAAGCCCCGTCCAACCTGGAGTGGGACACCCCTAGGGCTGGGCAGCCACAGGTGCTCTGGATCAGCGGGTCCCTTTGTTCCAGGCTGCTCCTGGACACCAGCACCTCCCAGCGCCTCCCAGTGCCTGTCCCTCCCTGCCAGAGCCCACACCCAGTTCTGTGTCCCACAGGCAGCTCCCAGGGGCACCGTGTCCCAGCTCTGGGAAAGGCTCTGGCACCCACCAACACGGGAGACACGGAGAAACATGGACAATGCAGCGCTGGACACGGGCCAGGGACGCTGCCCCCTTCCCTGTGCCAGTCCTGGCCCTCGGAAAGGCCTCTTCCCTGCTCAGCCTGGAGAAAAGGAGGCTCAGGGGGGACCTTCTGGCTCTGCAAGTCCCTGCCAGGAGGGGGGAGCCGGGGG
>JAWWMO010000174.1:62210566-62229378 GCA_035047845.1 Dendrocincla fuliginosa | reverse complement strand
CGGGGCTTGGAGCACCCTGGGCTGGTGGGAGGTGTCCCTGCCATGGCAGGGGTGGCACTGGGTGGGCTTTGGGGTCCTTCCCACCCAACCCATTCCACGAATTCATGTGTCTGCCAGCCCTGTTGGCCCTCTGCTGTCACTCTCAGATCACAGACTGTGCCTTGTTCTCAGCTGCACAGCTCCCTGATATTATTTCTTTGATTTCCAGGAGGAACCCAAGCTCTGGGCCGGCGGGAACTGTGGAGTACCAAGAGAGTCCTTTTCCTTACCCCTCAAATAATGGTCAATGACCTTTCTCGTGGGACCTGTCCTGCTGTGGAGATTAAATGTTTGGTTATTGATGAAGCCCACAAAGCCCTTGGGAATCATGCCTACTGCCAGGTATTGCTGGAGTCACTCCTCTCTTCTCTCGTAGTCACAAAACCATTCTCCCAGAATCACTGACAGGATCCCCATAAGGTCTGTCAGTGCTGTGGGGGGCAGTGTCCTTGGGGTCTTTAAGTTTGTTTCAAAGAGAACAAACATTCCTGTATGTTGTCAGTGCCTTATTTTTAAGTAATATCTGTAAGGTGTTTTTTCAGTGCCTGAACTAAATTGTAATTTTTGTTTCAAAATATCTTTTTTACTGTGACAATTAAAAGAATAGTGGGCTTTTTTTGGAGGGTTCTTTAAATAAGTAAAATCAGGTCAAATTTTCTTTTTAAAACTGAGGTTTGTGTTGATTTTCTTGCATTATTGTGGGTTAGTCTCCTACTAGGAATAAGTGACCTAAAATTTATGTATTGAGGAAACTGATTTGATATATGTGCAGTTCAGATTTCATGGGACTAGTCATCCAGGATTTTGGGGTTTTTTTGAGTTGTTCTTCAGACTTACTTTTTGGCAGCTCTCCTGAGTTAGTGTGCTGTTAATCTTGTTAAATCAAGTGAGAAATCATTTCTTGATTGACCAAGGCTGTTCATGGTATGCTTCCAGGATGTCCCATCCCTGGGAGTGTTTCAGGTCAGGTTGGAGGGGGCTTGGAGCAACCTGGGCAAGTGAGACGTGTCCTTGCCCATGGCAGGGGGTGGAGTGGGATTGTCTTTATGATTCTTTCCAACCCAAACCATTCCATGATTCTATGACTGAATGTTTTTAGAGTGATTTGTCAAGCCTTTCCTTCTTGGTGGGTATTTTCCTTGATATAGTTTGTATAAGGAAATAATCTCCTTTAAAGGTATTAACAGAAACTCTGCTGCTCTTAGGTTGTGAGGGAACTAAGCAAATACACGGATCAGTTTCGGATCCTGGCCCTCAGTGCCACCCCAGGCAGCGACACAAAGGTGAGCCAACTCTGTGTCTGTGGTTTAAATAATCAGGTTCCAGTAAAAGCATGTTTAATACCAGCTTGGGGGTTCTTCAGCTTACTGAGCTCTGGTGGAATTCCACATCAAAACTGAATGGCTTTGCAGTCCATTGCTTGTTCATGTTTGTCTTTTTCATGCTATAGATTCTATGCTATTTATTTGTGGGGGTGGGCAGGCCCTGGCACAGGGTGCCCAGAGGAGCTGGGGCTGCCCCTGGATCCCTGGGAGTGTCCCAGGCCAGGCTGGACGGGGCTTGGAGCCCCCTGGGCTGGTGGGAGGTGTCCCTGCCCGTGGATGGGCTTTGAGGTCCCTCCCATCCCAAACCACTCCATGGTTCTATTTCCTGACCTTTCTGAAAGGCTTAGGTTTTCGGCCTAAGACACATGGACACCCGAAGTCAGTCTGAGTTCCTCACTCCAGGTTACTTCTCATGAGGAATTTTATGGTGCACCTGAAGCCAAGGGGAGAGTTCTGCCCTCCAGCCCCTGTGCCATAACATGCTTTTTGTGTTCATGAACTCCCTGTTTTGACTCTTGGCATTTTGCTTGAGGTTTCTAAATGAAGAGTCTTTTCATTTTCCATCACAGGCAGTGGGTACCTTTTCCTTACAGTTTTATTCAAGCACCACTAAAATATAGAAATATAACTTCTTTTTTTTGTGGCCTCTCTAACAGGCTGTGCAGCAGGTTATCTCCAACTTGCTGATCGCTCGGATAGAGGTGTGTGCTGAGGACTCCCCAGAAATCCAGCCCTATTCTCATGAGAGGCAGGTGGAAAAAATCGTTGTTCCACTTGGGGAAGAGCTGGGAGAAATTCAGAAGATCTACATCCAGGTGAGAGGGTGCATTTCTCTGTTGGTCAGTGGCTGGGGGCAGGAAATACTTCAGTATCTCTGCCTGGAAAGGCAACACTTCCCTATGCAGGGAGCTTTGAGCGTGAGGCAAGGAAAAAAACATGCTCTCAACTCCACCTGTACCTTGTAACTTAAGCAGCTCAGGTGAAAAACTTTGCATGGGAGTTCATTTTCTCATCCTTTTTTAGGAGTCCTTGCAAAATTGACACCAGACCTAGACTGAGGGTTTCTACAGTTGGCTGAATTTAGTGGTATTAAGGTGCAGAGAATGCCATATGAAATCTCTGTGGACTGGACCATTTTCCCATTCTCTCTGATTAAGAGTATTCTGTAGAGCTTTGACTCATCTGTAAGTGTACTTACTTCTCCTTGATTGTTTTTTCGTTTGGTTGACTAATTACTCTGAGAGTCTTTTTCTTTTTTTTAGCCAATATGTAATGTTCAAATACAGAAGAGATTTTCAGGGGCCAGAACTGTTGGCCAGTCAATAATGACCTAATGGTCTGTGTCTTCTCACCAAGGTACTTGTAGGCAAGTGGTGTTACATAAGATACCACTATGAAAAGCTGAAAATGTGTACTCTTTCTTTGGTAACAGGCATAAAAAAACTGGGATTAATTTAGTATCAGACTGTTGGCCTCAGAGTATGGCTTTGCTGAAAGTTTAATGATTTTGGTGTAGTTATGTGACAAGTTCTGGAAGGCAAACTTGTAAATGCATCAGGTGTTTCCAAACCAGTGACCTGAGAGCGTATTTAAATGAGGAAGTTTCACTCATAATCTTTCAAGAGAAACCTTAAAGATAGTTTTGCATCACTAGAGGTGCCTCTGAGTGCTGGGGTTTATTTTGAGGTGCTTCTCTTCAGATTTGTTTGGCTGCACAAACCGTGCCCGAGGTGGCACTGTCGTTTCAGTGGTTACTGTTTCCTTTCTTTGATCTGGTATTTGCATTTGAATTGCTACCGATTGACTTAGAAAACACAATTTGCAGCAACACGGAGGGTGTGAAGGGATGGGCTGCTTGTGCGGACCAGCCAAGCCTTAACCTTGGAGGCCCCAGCGCTGTAGAAAGTGGCTCCTGTACCTCAGTTTCTGTGTCCTAAAGTGACCATTTCAAATCTGGGGTTTAAATGCCTTTTGTAAAATCACATCAGCAACTTGTGCTCCTGCTGTTGCCATCTGAAGGCGGGAGAGCGAGGGGAGCTGTGTGTGTGCTCCAGGAGTGAGTGCCAGGTGTACTCTGCACAATAAAATCATTCTCTTTAATTCTGACAAACAGCACCAGTAAACAAGACAACATTTCGGTGACGAGAAGGGCAGTGTCAAACAGCACAGCGCACCAATGCCAGAAAAACTGTTTATATGTGTTTACATACAATAAGCAAGGCCCTGAGTATCACAATAGCTGGAATAAACCTTTTAGGCACTAATGCTTGTTTGGAAAATACACAGTATGCAGGACAACACTGATCTGTTAAGGCTACATCATTTAATCTTCCAGGAATAGGGGTGAATGCTGTTTTATTACCTCCTTTGAACAGTGGAAATCTAATAGCTTCAAATTAAGAATGAAAATCCATGAATGGCTTCTAAAGTAGAGCCACGGATGGATCATGACTATCTGTTCCTAGGTCATCATGCTTGATGTGATGTTCTCAAATCTGAGTCATAGTAATGTTTGCTTGGCATTCACTGGTGTAACAACTAAGTAAACATTGTTGTGTGCCAGTTAAAAGCTGGAATTCTTGATCCCTGTGCTCGTGAGGGCCAGGTGCAGCCGTTGGTACCGTGTTCCTTAGCCATAAAGTGTATCTTCAAACTGGAGGTTAAATAGATTTTTCTCAGCAGCAGAAGCCATCTAACATAAGTCAAAATAAATAAATACTATCTGGGAATTCACAGTGTGACACAAACACCACAGAACACTTGGCTGCAGCTGGGACATCAGCACACTCATGTCTCGGGAGCAGGGGTGTTTCTAGAACGTTACCCACAAGGAGCTGGGTCACAGGAGGGTTTGGGCTGCCTGGGGGAAGGGACACCAGACACAGCAAATGCTTTTTGCAGGGGAGGTTTAAAATGTAAACTATGTACAGACTGGTGCTTCGTGGTGGGAGGATTTCACTGCGGCCAAGGACTACTCACATCTGTTGTGCCAAAGCATTAAGATAATTTCTCACACTGGCAAAGGCAAAAACTCTTGTCAAAGATGAAAGTTATTTTTATTTGCTCTTATGAAAGTCTTGGGGGCAGAGGGAGTGAGGACAAAATCTTTTATTTAATACTTCCTTGGGCCCTCTATTCAACTGAATTTTTAAAACCTTTTTATTGTTTACCTTAACCAAGAGTTTTTAGTTTAATACTGGCTGGCATTTTTTAATTTTCCTTTTCCCAGGCTGTGATCCTTTATTGCATTTTTGTTGGTTTGTTGTTTTTTTTTCCTCCTCACAAGGACTGTTGGTTTATTTGCATTAGAACTAAGGCTTTTCTCTCTCTTTTCCTTTTCTTTTTTCCATTTTTCCCCCCACCTTGCTGTGTCCCCAGGAATCTGCATGCCCAGCAAGCACCAGAGGGCACCTGTCCCAGTTAAGCCAGGGCCAGCTGCACTCTGATGCTGCCTCAGGGAGAGGCTTTGGGTTCAGCTTAAAGCCAGTGCAACACAGAGCCCTCTGGGACTAGGAGGCTTCAAGTTCTTCCAGGAGTACTCCATAAATCCGTGTTTGGAGTTTTTTCACTCTGCTGGGGGTTAGCAGCCACTGGCTCTGGTTGCTGATCTGTACACTGTGATCAAAGAGCACAAAAGCTCTGTTTAAACCCTAAATCCTGCAATCAGTAAATAATGCTGGTGATGTACTCAGTGAATTTTATATAGAAAGACTTTTACTTCTATTAAGAACAAACTCTACCTTCCTATCAGCACGGGGAGACATTAAGGAGGGATCTTTGAGAGCCAAACTTTGCTACCCCAATTCTAGAGTGCAGTAGGTGCTCTTGGACTGTGTGAAATGGTGTGAGTGCTGCTCTCAGCCCTTCTGCAGGGCTGGCAGCTCTCTGCCTGCACAATTATCCTATGGGTGAAGGGCAGAACAAACCAGGAACTGGGTATTAGGCGGGAAAAATTCTCACAGTGAGGGTGGTCAAACACTGGGAGAGGGCCCAGAGAGGTTGTGGACTCCTCATCCCTGGAGCTGCTCAAGATCCAGCCGTGTGAGGCCTGGAGCAGCCAGCTCTGCCTGGCCCTGCTCTCAGCAGAGGTGACAGCCACAGGGCACTGCTAGCTGAGATTTTTTTCTGTTATTTTGTGAATATTTGTGTCATCTACGACATTGATGGTGTGACAAAGGGACTGAATAAATTACTTCACTGCAGTGTTTTAACATCCAGCAAAGTTGTGAGAATAAAGTGTTCAGAAAACTGGAGTTAAAAATAACCAGTGGCTATTTAGGAATGCCAGAGATAAGTCATAGGATTCCTGGGAGTGTGGGATTAAGGTAACCTGTAACTTTTGCTGTCAAAACTTCAGTGAGCATTAGGACTGCTGTGCCTTTTTGTTCTCTTCTCCAGACTAAGAGTGCTTTGGTTGGGTGCTTTCTGAGGTAAGCATTAGGAATCTGCGTCAGGGATGATGACATCTAAAGCAGTCAGCATTAGCCTACTCTTGCTCCCTGGGACAATCCCAGAGAGCTAAATGGGATAGTTCTCTTAGGAACCTGTACCTGGACATTCTTTTTCTGCATGTGTGAGGTGGGTTTGGTGTGTGTCCCACTGAGAGCCCCAAAGGGGTCTGTGTGCAGCACCAGTGCCCAGAGCAGCAGCTCTGGCATCTCCCCAGGGACCATCCCAAGCCACAAGCAGTCTAGGGATGCCAGTAAGTGGGCAAGGGGAGAGGTCTCTGCCTGCCTCAACTTTTAAACAAAAGACAAGGTGAACTAACTTTTAAAGTGCTAAAAACCTCCATTGACATCATGTAGAAATGGTCCAGGCTGACCCAGGGGACTGTGTTTGGGGCATGGCCTGGGCTCGGTGAGCGAGCTGGGGGGATTGCCTTCGTGGCAGGGCTGGAGGCCCCACTCCTGAGCTCTGTGGGGGTTTGAGAGCCGGCCTGTCCCGATTCACCTGTGAGCCGTGCCGGGTGAGGAGGGCGGTGCGGGGCGGGCTCAGGGCCTCTGCAGGAACCAGACCTCGTTGTGGCGGTTGGCGGCGGCCGGGTTGGTGTAGCCCGCGATGATGAAGGTGTCCTGCAGGCACAGCTCGGGGCTCTCCAGGATCGCCGCCAGCAGGTTGATTTCTCTCATGATCGAGTCTTCGTTGGTAATCCCTTGGAAGCTCCTGCAATAACCAACTTAATATGAAGTTGTTTTTAAGATCCAGTTTTTCCAGAGCCTTCTAAATTATTTGGTTGATGCTGACTGTGGTAGATGTGAAACAGTTTTGTCTTGAAATTTTCTGTGCCATGTTGGATGCTTTTTCCTGACTACACAGGAAGTCTGGTGGTGTTTTATCACACATTTACCAATCCATCATTTTGCCAAGTGATTTGTAGAGTCATGGAATATCCTGAGCTGGAAGGGACCCCCAAGGATCATCCAGTCCAAGCCCTGGCCCTGCACAGACACCCCAACAATCCCCCCCCTCTCCCCGAGAGTGCTGTCCAAACCCTCCTGGAGCTCTGGCAGCCTTGGGGCCGTGCCCACTGCCCTGGGGAGCCTGGGCAGTGCCCACCACCCTCTGGGGGAAGGACCTTCTGCTATAAACTGGTAACCATTATTTCCAGGCAGTTTTTACAATTCCCAGAAATCAAGTTTTGCCATTTATCACCTTTTATATATTGGTTGAAAAGACGTTTAGTTTGACAAGGTCCCCTCTGCCCAGTTTTGGCAGAGCAGAGCTCCAGCAGCTCAGCTCTCACCTGCTGTAGACAATGGTCGAAGGCCACTCCTCGATGATGATGTCGGAGTCGAAGGGGTGGGGCGGCTCGTCCTGCAGCACCTCGGGCAGGTAGTAGGCGACTGTCACCGCCGGTGTCATCGCAGACTGGGACTCGTTGGTGTGCACAATGGTCACGATGGGGATGGTGATCCCCAGGTACAGCCCTGGGGACACACAGGAGGGTGTGCAAAACACAAAGGGAGGTTTAACCACTCTGCTTGACTGCTGAACTCAGACTTGAGTCCTGTAATGGAGTACCACAGAGTTACTCAGAGGATATTTTAGGCAGTGGGGTTGTGTATTCCAGGCTGGAAGTAGCAGTGAGGCCCTGGCACGGGGTGCCCAGAGGAGCTGGGGCTGCCCCTGGATCCCTGGGAGTGTCCAAGGCCAGGCTGGACGGGGCTTGGAGCACCCTGGGCTGGTGGGAGGTGTCCCTGCCAATGGCAGGGGGTGGCACTGGGGGGGCTTTGAGGTCCCTTCCAAACCAAATTATTGTGGGATTCTCTGCTGCTTCTGGCAAGGCTATGTTATGGTAAAAGCGTCCCTATAGCCAGGGTGGTGGATTTGGGAAAAGCTAATAAAAGCACCTCCTCAATTAGGAGCAGTTAGTGCAGCAACACAGTGTTCTAACTCCAGTGCAGGATTGTGGTGCCAATTACCTGAGGAGTTCTGCTCACAGATGTACCTCATGAGCTTCATGAAGCCCAGGCAGATGCTCTGCTCGTACTGCTTCTCTTTCATTTTTATACAGGCCCACTTGGCCTTCCCATACTGCCGTTTTTCATAGAGCAGATCTCCCAGCTGCAAACACAGAGAAGAATTCCGAGGTTCATTTCAGCAGCTAAAAACCCCCCCACAAACAATCACACCTGGAGCACAAGAATAACTGCATCTCTTTTCCACTGTCCGTGACACGATCTCGAGAGAGACGTGAATTGCTTTCCTTCCTCATATAAACCCACAAGGAAGAGGCTGCTGATCTTGGAGCACAACTTACTTCTAGGTAGTTCTCCTTTGAAATAAGGAAATGTCATCTTTTGGATTGCCAGTATTAAACATTTATTTGCAATTAGCACTGAACCTTATTTTTTAGCTGCAATTCTTACAGTATTACTGAGAAATTGCTTTTAGTTACAACATAAACAGTCAGGAGTCCCAAACTGTTCAGATGCAACACACTGCAGTTGTGATACTTATAAATGTGAGTTAGTATTTAAAAGAAAAGTGGCAAAAGGTTTTCATGGATGGTTAGGAAAGGTTTTTTTGGTTAGTTGATTTAAGGTTAGACACTTGTTTGCACATCTCCTGAGCTGGAAGCAGTTTGGTTCCATCCATTTCAGATTTTTATCAGAGAACTAGATGGGTTTGTGAATTGCTGCTCTATTTGATTATGATCTGTGATACAAAAGTACATACTTGGCTTTAAATTCAGATATTAATCTCTTTGCTAAGGTTTTATTAACTCAACTGTGAATTTAAATGAAGAAAATGGGCATTTTGTTCGAAATGTCAAAATCTGAGATGTTTTTGTTCAATTCATTATAAAATGTCATAAAGATTGTAATCTTTGGCTCTCTTCTGGCTTCCCTGATGGTTTCCACCTCACATAACAGAAGATTCACACTTGCTAAAGGGGTGAGATGTTCCACAGGAAAGGAGTGAAACAGTTACCGTGCTTTGCACTTGGGATGGTAAAAACCCTAAAGAGTTGAAAGAATTCTCTAAGGAGCCCCACTCCTGGAAGAGAGGTAGGAACGGCCAGGCCGCTGTTGGCAGCTCAGCCGGGCAGGGCAGCAGTACCTTCTCCTTGCGCTGGATCAGCGTGAAGGGGATGGTCTGTCTCTCCTGGGGGTTGTTATTCCTGGTCAGCTGCTGGATGGGCTCTGCCATGTCTGCAACACAAGGACACAGTTCCCACCTGAGACCTGAACATGCGAAAATCAGACTGAAATGTGTTGATTCCTTCTCTCAGTTAAGCTTTGGGGACTTTGTAACTGGTTTAGTTTGCTCTTCTCTAGGAAGGGAAAAACCTTGGGAAAGGTGCCTTGGCTTCTGCCTCTGAACCCTTAGGAACAGGTTCCCCTCTCCCACTCCTCATATCTGCAATTCCCCAAGTGTCCATGGAAAGCTCTTGGTAGTGCCCAGTTTTCTGGCTGGGTGCAGGTGACATTCCCAGTTCCAGCAGCTCCCTTGGTGCTGGATTCCTGAGTTTCCACAGGAGGCAAATTGGGTTGGCTGCTCCTGTTCACAGGCTCAGGGAGATACTGCTGAGGAAACTGATTTCTGAAAGACGTTTAATGTCTAAGATTTTACTTTAGAGTTGATATTTCTCTGTTTATCTCTCTGTTTCTCTATGCATAGATAAAAAAGATATTTTCTCAATAATTCTTAAAAAAGTAAAACACATCTATTTGATATCTCTCTACTTCAGTGTGTTATTAGTCAGATCATATGTTGAGTGCAAGGCCCTTGTTGTTGCTGTTTCCAGCCCAGCTCAAATGGATAAAAAGAGCAAATATGTGATGCTTTCATAAATAATACTGGCATTTTCTAGAACTTATGTTCTCCTACAGTTCTGCCATTTCAGTGTACTTGGGTTAGGTGCATTTGTAACTGTGGTTGCCCTGACATCAACTCTGGCCGAAGTTCATAAATGAATTCTGCTTAGGAGTTGATCCTTGACACGTAGGCTTGGAAACTGTGGCTATAAGGTTAGTGTTAGGAGTGGGAAGCCTCTCTTCCAGAAGAGTTGGTCCCCTGCCTTCCAAAGCTGAATGATAAAGGCATTCATGTACTCTGATGAAGGATTAGTAATTCAGTTTTATGTTGTGTTTGAAAGCCTGGGTGTGAATTTCTGCCCTGCTACCTCATGGTGTGTGTTGTACCCACAGGAAAAGGGACGAGTTCCAACTGGAAGACCCCTTTTCCTGAGTGTTTGAAGTGCCTCAGGATCTTAAGTGGAAAAGGCAGGATGACGGGAGAAGAGAGTATTATCCATGTTCCAGGGAAGAGGAGAATTAAGTTGCAGGAGAATTAACTTGGCTGAGGTCACTTAGTAAATCTGTAGCTGAGCTGGGAATCAAACCTCCATCTCTGGGCGTCCAGTGCAGGGCTTTGGCTTTAAGACTATTTGGAACAGTAAAGATCCTTAAACAAAGGGCAGGGAAAAAGTGAAGGTGAGGAAGCTACATTATAGTGAATTTTAACCACTTTTAAAAATATGTAATTGAGAAACATTTAAAATGTAACTAATAACTGATATATAAAATTGATCTCTTTGGTGGCTGAGGGGAAAGTAAAAGTTGATTAACCTTCAGTACTGAATTTTCCAAGAATTAGGAAACATTTTAGGACTCTCGAAGTTAACTTTATTTTTAGATCACTTTATTGATAAATGGAGATTATATTTTTTTCTTCCATACTAATGCACAGAATAGGGATCACAACTAATTAAAGTCCTTTGGGGAGTGTTATCCTTCAGTTTGTGCATCCATGCCTCCTGTTGGCTGGGACTGGAGGGCCCTGCCTGCACAGGACCAGCCTGGCTGGGAGCAGTGGGACAAGGAAAGGTGTATTTTCTTAACTTATGGCTTCAGTGACCCCCAGGGATCATCCTTTCCAACCCCTGGCCCTGCACAGACACCCCAAGAATCCCCCCCTGTGCCCCAGAGCATCATCCAAACCCTGCTGGAGCTCTGGCAGCCTTGGGGCCGTGCCCACTGCCCTGGGGAGCCTGGGCAGTGCCCACCACCCTCTGGGGGAAGGACCTTTCCTGAGATCTCCCCTGACCCTGCCCTGACACAGCTCCAGCCTTTCCATGGGTGCTGTCCCTGTCACACAGAGCAGAGAGCCAAGAGAGGTGGCCTCTCCCAGGGACAGGGGGATTTCTCCTCCCAGAAACTCAGCTCCCTTGCCTCCACAGGGCCCTGGACAGGGCCTGAAGAAAGATATGTTATTCTTTATCACTTTTTGGTAACATACCCTTTGTGTTGCAGAGCAAACCATCTATAACACAGTAACTAAAACGTGGTCTAACACTACTTCTGGCATGTTCCCTAGGCTTTGTGTCTTGCCTAAGTGACCTTAGGAATTTCAGTGCTGGGTTTCATTATGTATCAGAACACCAGGTAGTTTGTAGAAAGGAGTTTAGTTTTCTGCAGCTCAAAGCTACTCTAAAGGAGCCTCCAGTGTCCAGGCTGCACTCAGGTGTGTCAAAAAGGGAGTCCCCTCCTCTCCCCCTCCCTGCGGGTTTGAGGTGCTGGTTCCAGACACAGCCCCGGGGCTGCTGGAGTGGGTATTGAAGCGATGGCATGGCACTGAGAGCAAGGCAGGGCAGGGAACTCTGGTCACACTGATCTAACCCTTCTCTTAGCACGTTAGTTTCCATTGTTAAACGTTAAAAGTTAAAGCTGAGACTTCAAGCTATGACTTGAAAAGGAGCTTGGGGTCTCTTTGCTGCATTGGAATATAGAAAGAGTTTTTAAAGAGCAGTAATTTCATTTTGGTGGTGTCTAGAGCAGTGTGTTGTTCAAGGTTTTGCTGGTTCCCACCTCGGGGTGCAGAGATGGTGCAGATCTCTGTTACAGTTTCTGGCTGGGCTGAGTTTGCAGGGGCTCTGTGCTGCTTGTTTTGAATTACCTGACTCGTTACGGTCTTTCAGATTCTCCAGACTTTTTAAAAATTGAAAATAAGCAGTTTCTGACTAAGATAAGCCTGGGAGGCTCACTGTCAAGGAGGAAAGTTCTGCCTTTTGTTTACTCTGCTGTCTTTAAATACAGTCATCCTTCTGTAAAGGACTGACCTTTCTGATGGGTACAGGAGGTATTCTAGAGGAGAATACTTCTGCAGGTAGCCAGTTTAATATTTAATGAAGACTGAAAACTCGCATTGATCCTTTTTAGTATGAAAAGGTCACCCCAGTGCTGCCACAACCTCTTCTCTAAGTTACAGAAACCTCTGCCTCGCCCCGTGCGAAGCTTCATCTTTTCGGGATGCAGACTCTGTGTGTCGCAGAGTGCAGAACTGCAGCGGGTGTCCCTGCCGTGCCCTGTGCCGTGCCCCGGGCCGTGCCCTGCCTCCCAGCGCTGTTCCCCGTCCCGCCCCGTCCCGCAGCCGGCCGCCCGGCCTTACCGCGGGGCACGTCCACCTGGTGGCCCCGGCCCACGCTCTGCCAGTAGCTCAGCAGCCGCTCCTGCTCCTCGTCCTCCATGCGCTCGGCCGCCTCCTCCTCCAGCGAGCTGCCGTGGCTGTGGTACGCCGAGTCGGGGCTCTCCTCCAGCCCGTCCAGCTCCTCCAGCGTGATCGCGGCGGGCCCCGCGCCCCCCATGCGGCACCCGCCCGTCTCCATCGCCGCGGGATCGCCCCCGCAGCCCGGCCCGGCCCCGCTTTATCGGGATCGCCCTGCCCGGGACCCGCCTCTGCCCGCCCCGCGGCGGGGCAGGGCCGGCCGGGCCGTGGGCGGGGGGCACGGACGGATGAGGGATTAGAGGGATGGATGGAGGGATGGATGCACACCCGGTCCCTGCACACAACCAGCGCCACTTCCCTCGACAGCCCCCCGTGCTGTAGGGTCCGAGCAGTGCCAAACTTACACAAGTTTGTGCTATCCATGTGTTTTCACTCATTCCCTCTTTCCCAGATGTTCTCTTCATAATTTATTTTCCTCACTGTGCTTCATGTGCTATTTGTCCTTCTTTATTATGACTTTGTTTTACTGTGGTTATTCAAACCACACTTTAAAGACATCTTTCATTTTAATCAGGGGATCTGCGGGGTCTTTCCAAACTGATTCCAGTTAGAGTGCAAGAGCCACGAGATTGTTACTGAAGTCCAGCTTTGGAAGTTTTCAGCTGCAAAATATTGCCCTTGCTGAGAGAAGCCTTTGTGAGAGCGAGGGGGATGAGGAGCCCTGCTTGGGGTGGTTATGGCAATTAAAGCAGGAGCTGGGTTTCCGTGAGGGATCTCTGTGGAGCACGTAGCTCTGTGTGTAGTTGCCTTTCATTCCAAATTTAAAGTGAAATGAGTGTTGTGGCCCTTTTCGTACTGGCAGGAAAGGGGAATCTCGGGGCATTTAGGCTTTTAGAATAATCGGAAACACTCCCCTCCTGTCCTCTGTTGGTGCTTACAGGAGAAGCCAGAGGTTAGAGATGGCGCTCTTGGGGTGTGCCTGTTGACTCTGTGATGTGATGCTTAATCTGCATCCCCCACTTTTTTCCCAGTTTCTGCTCAGGACCTTCCTCCCAGGCTCAGCTTTGGTTACCCCACCCCAGAGGCTGAGCATGTTGTTACAGTGACCTATTAATTGCCTCAGCAGCAAGAACTGCAAGTCCTGACTGTGCTCCTGACAGCACAGACCGCAATCCTGCTGTTCCTGTAAAGTGCTCCCTTGGGAATTTGCAAATGGAGGAACATCTCTCAGTGGGAATGGCCTGGGCGAGGGTGTTTGCAGAGCAGTGGTTGCAGAAGTGAGGCACAGTCCCACCGTGGGGGTGTTTGCCTCTTGGCTGGGGGTGGTGAATCAGCATGGCACACTGAGCTGGAGTTCGGTGGGAAGGCAAACCCCTGGGGAAGGCTGGGTTTGAGTGGCTGGCCGTGTGCTGATGTGGTTTCACGGTCAGCTGCCTGTGGGCAGAGCCGCAGGGTGCACTGGCTGAGCACGGAGGGGGCTCTGCAGCGCCAGCTGCTCCTCCCAGAGAGCCGGCTGAGCCTTCCCTGGGCAGCAGAGCCGAGGGCAGGGACCCCAGGGCAGGCACAGTGGGCATCCAGCCACCCGCGGGTTCCTTCCACGGCACACAACTCCATCGTGTGCCGGGGGAATTTTCCATGTCCTTCTGGAAGTTGGGTTGTTCCTACCAAGTGAGGGCACCCTGGCTCTTGGAGATTTCTTCCAGCAAACTGTTATTTCTGAGAAGATGTGACTTTTTGAGGCAACGTGTGGAGGTTCTTCCTGCCTGTCCTGCAGGAATAATTCTAGCACTTTCTCATGGAAAACAGTCCCAACTCTTGTGTTCAAGTTCTAGTGATGAAAATTAATCACTTAAAGGAAGTGCTTTCTGTTCAGAGGGTTGTCAAGCATCGTTGCTGGAGAAGAGAGAAGAAAAGAAAATGGAAAAAGCAGCAACCAAAGAAACTGTTTAAAATCAAAGAAAAGTGTTTAAAATCTCAGAAATTATCACAAATTTCTCTATTTGTGAAAAATTCCACAGAGCATTGTGTGAGAAAGACAGGAATTTAGAATCGTGTTTTAAAGATCCATCCGTGCAAATTACTCCCTATTTAATTTGTCTCTGATTTTGACAAGCTTAACAGTTACTGCATTTGATAGAGTACTGAAGGTGTGTCATGGCCTGCATTTGGACACTGCTCAGGGAACAGAGTAGCTCGTTGTTACTGGAGGTGAACAAAACTGATTTTTGCTGTATTTGTTGTTTTTTCACCAAACTTGTTGATTTTGTGTATGACTGGTGGCTAAATAAACAGCCGCTCTTGAGACAACATGGGTTTAGTAGTGCTGTGTTCTTGGCAATTATATCTCTGCTTAGAACAGAAGAGCTAATATTCTGCCGTAAATGTTAAGGATTTGAAACATCCTCAGTGGAATGCTCCTTTCTGTCCCGTGGCAAAGGGCTGACAGTCACTTACTGAATGGCACGCTGACGTAGAGAAGCCACTTCTTTCTTACAACTTCTTAAGTGACAGGAAAATTGGCCTTGTTGAAATCAGTCGAAAAGTAGAAACTGTAGTTCTTCTTGTGTTATAACTTTTAAGACTAAAAATGCTGCAACAGGAGAAAACTCCGATGTTAGAAGAGGACAAAGTGTTGGATGTTTTTGATGGATCTCAGCTTCCAGGGAAGGATGGTGAATATTCAGTGTGTAACATGTCCCTGCGAGACTGTGGAGGGTCTGAGCGAGTTCATATGAGCTTAGAACAAAACTTTGAGCATTACCAAGGTCATTACTGGGCTGGTCACTATTGGGTTTGGAAAATGACAACATCAGTTTAAAAACACCGTGTCCTGCTGTGTCCCTGTTGTTTTCCTTTTGTTACTGGCAAGGTGAGAAGTGGCAGTAGAAAGCTCAAACAAAATAGCACTTTTCTCCCTGGATTAGAGTTTGTTTGTCACGACTTTGAAGTGTTACAGGGAGAATAACTAAAGCTGAACTCCAGTCAGAGCTCCAGAGCCTTCCTCGGCTGGCAGAGATTAAACACGGTTTGTTCCTGGGACTTCTTCCTGGAAGTTACTTTTGGGAATGTTGGGTTACAGCACGGGCACTCCTCAAGGTATCACACTTTGTGAACCCCAGCCTTCCTGGTTTCAGTCCCGAAACAAGGCAGTGAATGCTCTAGGTCATCATCTGACCTTCCCTGGAGCAGCGCAAGGGCCTGGTTGCTTTTGTGCCTTCCTGCAGGATCCGTTTGCTCTCCCTTAGGACAGCATGTGTTGGGATCCTCGGGATCCATGCACCTCCTGAGCTGGCTCTCCAGCTGGGGGTGGTGGGGCAGAGCTGGGAGAAGTCTCCCCTTGCCCTGTTGTGTCTTCCTTCACTCTCTTTCTGGAAGATGTGGAGCAGGGCAGGAGCACTGTGATGTCCCTGTGGTGCACGGCCACAACGCGGCTCTGCTTTTGTTCTGGAGCTGCTCGTGTTACTTCTCTGCTCCTGGACTGAGTGGTCCCACTGAGACAGACCAGCGTGCTGGGGGCACGTCAACACTCCCACACAGCCGTGGCTGTGGTGGGGCCTTGTGGGCAGTGTGGGCTCATTCCCTTCACACCAGTTCAGCACCTGCCCCAGCATGTTGGGAAGGGCTCTGTGCAAGTGCTCCAGGCCACACAGGACAGGGCTTGGAGCACCCTGGGCTGGTGGGAGGTGTCCCTGCCCATGGCAGGGGTGGCACTGGGTGGGCTTTGAGGTCCCTGCCAGCCCAAAGCAGTCTGATTCCATATTGGGCATTGAAAATGCTGGGGCTGTGGGAGCTGGGGAAGCAGTGGAAGGGGATGAAGGGAGGGGCAGCTCTATTTCAGCCCAAGTGTGGTGTGTAAGACCCAGCTGGGTCTGTCAGTGGAGGCTGGGAGTGCTGTGGGCCTTTGGAGCCCTGGGTCTGTGAAGGTGCAACCTGCCTAGTGGCTGGTTTCTCCAACCCCTCCTTCTCTGCTCAGGAAGAAGTGCCACAAAATCAGTTATTTATGTGTGTTTTCCTTTGGAAAAGAATCCTTCAAATCTGCAGTAAAATAATTAGGCCAGGGCATTAGTTTAGAGCCTTTGGTTTTTATTGTGCCAACAGACAACAGATTAAAAGCAATTTTTTGGTGAGGTGTAGCTGGCACCGTCTCAGTTCTTTGTCTTGTAACACAAGTCCTCAGCTCCAAAACCAGGTTCTAAGCTCATCGTGGGTACAAGCTCCAAGAACTCACTGTGGTTTGCTGTGGGAGATACCTCAGAGCATAAAAGGTCTTTGTGTTCTTGGCAGGTCGAGTGCAGGGTGGGATAACTCTGCCAGTTGTCTTTTATGTGCTGGCTGTAAATCTGTCAGCTCTGCGGGCTCCACTCAGTGTTCTGCAGAGAGCCACGAGTCCTCCTGAGCAATTAATGGAAATGAATTGGACGGCTCTGTCTGTGAAATGGGGAACGTGACACTGCGATGTTTTGGAAAGATTGAGGACACTTTTTCAGAAGTATTATCTTTTTAATTAAAAATAAAGGTATGGAGGCAAGATAAATGTACTGCCTGAGCAGAGCCTGCTCCTGTGTCTCTCCTAAGTAGGTTATGTTTACTGTTCCCGGTTAGTCTTGAAGCTCCAGGTGACTGGATCCCGCTGTCTTTCATAACAGTCGGCCTGGGTTTGTTTTGCAGAAGGTGATTAAATCAGACAGGGGTGTACACTGAGCAAACAGAGACAATATCATTTTCTTACACCTTATAAACTAGGTCAAGGGATGAAACACTAAAGTACATGTAATGAGAATTTCTTTTCAAAAAAACAGCTCTGCAACAAGTATGGGAAATAATAAACCAGTGGTGACCTCTTACACTTAGTGGGCATTACTCTTTAATGGAAATATTAATTGCTTTTCTAGAGGAACATTCCTGTTCAGGCTGACTTCATTTCCATTACTTGAAACATAGTTTAAACTTCATTTTTACCATTTCAAGTGTCCTTGTGTCCAGCTGTTTAGGGTTTGATGGGAAGGCAATGAGCTATTCCAGTGGTATCCATTCAAATAAAAAGCTGAGTTATTCCTTGCATGGTCAGCATCTCTGTTTATTTTGTAGATACCTGTTTCTGTAAGCTGGCACAGACATTCCTGTCTCTGCCTGTTAGAGGGACTGTCAGGTACAGCCTGTCTTGAAAAACAACAGCACAGTAACAAACTCTTTGGTAAACACAAAGCTCTGGATTTTAAACTACTAAAACTAAACCATATCTTTGCTTTTGTTCTCATGAATAAGAGAAACAAATTCCTTATACATTCAGCCTTCCCTGTCCCTTGGTGAATGCTTTGGACTGTTTTTTAAGAAAACATCATTTGGTTTCTTCCCCCCCCGCCCCTTTTCTTAAGAAATTCGTGACACTATTGTAGCCTACAGTTGATGTTTACCTGTTGCTGGTGTTCATGGTTGGTTTGGCCTAATGAATCCACTAGGTTAAATTAGAAGGAATGGCTCAGGATGGAGCATCTTGCTTTGCTTTACCTGGGAGTGTGCGAGGCCATGGCTGAGGTTCCCTGGGGACACAGGAGAACCTGGAGATGGGGTTGGAAGTGCCTGGGAATGCTGTGATCTCAGGTGGGTGTTCAGTGCCCACAGCTGGTCTGACTCCAGTGCCCCAGGAGACATGGAGTGGGCAGTGAGGAGCTGTCCCAGGCCCAGAGTAAAATCATGGAATGGTTTGGGTTGGTGGCACCTCACAGCCCATCCAGTGCCACCCCTGCCATGGCAGGGACACCTCCCACCAGCCCAGGGTGCTCCAAGCCCCGTCCAGCCTGGCCTGGGACACTCCCAGGGATCCAGGGGCAGCCCCAGCTTCTCTGGGCACCCTGTGCCAGGGCCTGCCCACCCTCCCAGGGAAGAGGAGCAACCTAAGATGCACAAAGGCACTCAGAAATCTGGCTCCATTTCTATGATTTCCCTTTATCTGCTGTAAGCTGCTTATCCTGCTGGCTCCAGTGTGCTGGTTTGGAAGGAGCTGTGGGCACAGAGTGGGCAGGGGGAAAATTCCCTGCCACGGTGCTCCCCCCATTTGGCTGGTGCTGTCACAAGTTTTTACTCACCTTTCAAAGTTCTCTTGCCTTTCTGATTCTTTGGGGGATTAATGCTGCTGTAGTTGATGATGGCAATTATTTCCACTCCTTTTCTTTGGATTTTAAATTAGGTTTAGATTAGGTATTAGGAAGAAATTGTGTACAATGAGTGTGGGCAGGCCCTGGCACAGGGTGCCCAGAGAAGCTGGGGCTGCCCCTGGATCCCTGGGAGTATCCCAGGCCAGGTTGGAGGGGGCTTGGAGCACCCTGGGCTGGTGGGAGGCACTGATCTCTCTGTGAGCAGTGACAGGACCTGAGGGAAGGGCTGGAGCTGTGCCAGGGCAGGGTCAGGTGGGATCTCAGGGGAAGGTCCTTCCCCCAGAGGGTGGTGGGCACTGCCCAGGCTCCCCAGGGCAGTGGGCACGGCCCCAAGGCTGCCAGA
>JAWWMO010000174.1:62165868-62179630 GCA_035047845.1 Dendrocincla fuliginosa | reverse complement strand
CAGGCCAGGTTGGACGGGGCTTGGAGCACCCTGGGCTGGTGGGAGGTGTCCCTGCCCGTGGCAGGGGTGGCACTGGGCGGGCTTTGAGGTCCCTCTCAACCCAAACCATTCCCTGCAGAAGAAGGGGATGAAGCCAAAGAGCTGGACAGCTCATGGATTCTGTTGCCCCACAAAGTCCAACTGATCCATGAGTAAAATAAGCTCATCTTGTTTATTACATTAAGGAAATGTAAAAATTCCAACTCTTCCCTAGAGCATGTTAAAAAGCCATTTCAGTTACTTCCAGGTTTTACCTGAGTTTATTGTACATTCATATCCCAGAAGATATTTTATCTTAAAACGAATCAGACCTTGCCCATCACTGGTATCTGTGTAAACTTCTTCCCAGCAGAGGAGAAGCCTGGGCAAGGAAGTGCCACTTTGTACACGTGGAAAAGCCAAACATTGCCAGCAAGGTGGGAATGGGGTTAAAACACATAAAAACGAGATCAGGGAAGGTTTTCCAAATGAATCTTATCATTGCAGCCATTCCCTCACGGAGGGGCAGCTGAACAAGGCACTGCAGTGCTGAACCAACACATCCACCAGGCTCATCACATGGAAAAATAGGAATCCTGCTCCTCCTCGGACGAGCCGGGGGGCTCAGCCCCAAAGAGCGCCCTGATCTCCGGGGCCTGCGCCACGTCTGCGGGAGGAACAGGCAGTGTGGGTGTGTGCCCCTGTGGGCAGGGCAGGGCAGAAGGGAGCCAGAGGGGGCACCAAGGGAGGCAGGGGTGGGAGAGGAGGAGGAGGAGGGGGAGCAGGATACTCACTGTTCTCCAGCCTGGGCTTGGCTCTGCGGGAGGCCGGTGTCCCGAGCACGGCTCTGGTCTGGGGGGAAGGACAGGGGCTCAGCCCGGGCTCCAGGATGAACCCACTGGAGCTCTGTGCTCTATTTGCCCCAAATCTAAACTGCTCAGCTGCCACAACTGCTCCCTCTGAACCAGGGGCACAAGCCATATTGCTGCTCCTGGGATTGCAGCTTCTCATGGAAAAGCCACAAAACCTGCAAAACCTGGGATAGTGCAGGAGGGACACCTAAATGCAGGGAGTAGGGGACAAGGTGACCATTGTTATGTCAGTACTGGAGCTGGGCTCCATGATCCCAGGGCTCCCTTCCAACTCTGCATACTCCATGGTTATTGTTTTTCCCATTATTCAGAACGTGTAACAGGAACCTAAGAGACCACAGAATTCCAATGCAGTTACAAATCATGACCAAAAGCAATGGAATTAATCCTGACAACAAGCAGCTCCTTTCTAACAGAAGGGACTTCCCTCCGTAGCAGTAGAGACAGAACCCAGGGGTTTGGGAGGACGCTGAGGGGGGGTCCTGCCTTCTGTCCTGGGATTCCTTCTCCTGCAGGCCCAGCTGTGCCTGGCTAAGGGGGCAGTGGGCAGTACTGGAGGAAAGCAGCATTACCGACTTGTGGACCTTGTGCCAGGTGCCTCTGCTGCCCTGCGTGTTCTTCTGCATCCGGAACACGTGCCTGTCGACATCTTTCCTGGGGGTGCAGAGGGGCAGGTCAGCGTGGCTGGGTCACGGAACCTGCTGGGTGCAGCCACAGCACCACACCCAGCTCCTGCTCAGGGAATGGGCACGGCCAGGGAAAGCAGGGTTAAAGACAAGGGCTGCCTGGGGAGCTCAGCCCAGGGCTCCTGGGTTAGAAATCCCAGTGGGAGGGCCAGACAAGGCGTCATCCCCTTCCCACATGGGGCCCTGTCCCTCGGCCAACACTCCACTGGCTCCAGGTTTCCAGATGATGCCAGGGAGTTGAGCAGAGCCCGAAGCCCTGGGTTACCGGGCTCAGACTCGGGGCTGTGCCATCCCCAGGAGCCGCTGGCAGAGGCTCCACTGCCCACTCTGGCTGGGGCAGCTCCACCAGCACGCGGGGCCAGAGGGACCAAACCACGGCCTGTGGGCCAGGGTGGACGTGAACTGGTGTCCCCAGGCTCTGAGGGACTGGCAGCCAGGCTCCTCCCACCTGTTGATGGGCACCAGCATGCCCGGGCTGATGTGCTCGCACTGCGGGGTTTTGTCCAGCGGGAGCACGGACGAGTTGGGGGTCAGCGGGAGCTCCGTCAGGGCAAAGTCCTCGTTGTCGTCATCCCGGAGTGCTGGCAACTGCAAAGCCACCCCAGAGCCATCAGGGACACGAGCCAGGCCTGCCCCTGTCCCCACACAGACACAGCCTGGCCTCTCCACTCCTCAACAGTCCCCCCGTCCCCTCCTCACTGCCGTGGATGTGACTCCACACTGTCCCTGCAGAGACAGCCCCAGCCCCGAGGGCAGGGACACAGCACAGCACAGGGGCCAAACCACCCTGTCCCACTCCTGGGGCTGCCCAGCACTTGTCTGACAGATCTGATGCCACCACACATCTGATTAAAAGTCCAAGCTCAAAGCTGACCAGGACTACTCAGAAGGAGCTTACTTGAGGAACTTCTGGTCCTCCTATTTGGAACAGAGAGGAGCACTGGAAAAGTTCAGAGAGGAGCAGGAGCAGATGATCTAAAGAACAGAGGTCTTGAGTGGGGGAGAGGTGAAACTGGGAGCAGGGACAGGGCAGAGTCCATGAGGAGAGGAGCACAAAGTCAGCAGATGCAAGTTCAAAACAGACAAGAGGTGATTGTTCTTAACACAGCAAAGGATTCAGCTCAGGAAATGCACATGGGAGGAGTTTGCCTGGGCTCAAGGCAGGGCTGGGCTGGCTCAGGGAGGGGCAATCCACTCCTGACTTCCACATCTGCAGGATTTGTCTCTGGAGGTGCCACAGCACACTACAGAAGGAGGCCAGGCTCTTTTGCCCAGCACAAACCAGGCAGAATGAATTTGGGGGAAAAAAGAAAAGGAAGCCTTTGGGAACCACTGGCTGAAATTATAGGACACCCAGAGTGTCATCTCTGGAGAATCCCACTGCAAAAACAGGGTCCCTTACACATGGAAGCATCGATTCCCTCTCAGCCAATTGCTCTTCTTACTCCCAGGGACTCCTCCGTCCCACACTGCCAGTTACAGCACACGGGGAAGGCAGCTCTGCTGAGATTTGCCTTCCCCGTGAGCCATGGCTGGGTGTGTGCCAGGGCCAGGAATGCTCTGCTGCCACAAAGGAGTCCCCACGAGGAGCAGCAAGAAATACCCCCCAAAATTCTCTGCAGGGGGAGGATGAATGATTCTCTCCATTAATAAGTGCGAAGTGAAACCAGAGCCCTAACTAACACCTAGAGAGCTCCTGGTGCTTCTCCACAGCAAGGATCACAACAGCATATCAAGGAAAGAAGCCTCTTCCCCCAAATCCACAAGACATTATTGGCAGAACTAGACCAGACTGGTCCCACACCCAGAACAGACACAGACAGACACACACACACACAGACACCCCCCTCCTTCCTGTGCTGCTCCCCCAGGCCTACCTTGACTCTCCTGTTCTGGAAGGGCGTCGCGGTGAAAACGTCGTCGTGGTTGTCCTTGGGCAGGTGCTCCAGGAACTCCCTCATCTGCTGCTTCCGCTTGAGGGTGCCCACCCTGGCAGTGATCACCAGCTCCTTGTCTGCACAACCAGCACAGTCACCCACTGCCGTCGAGGGCAGAGCCCAGCCCGCCCTCTGGGCAAAACTCCTACAGCTGCTTTGGGGTCCTTTGAATCCTTACACCATTTCTGCCCTCCAAAGGAGTTTCCCTCCTCCATCCTTAGGGGAGGGTCACTCCAGAGCCTCCCACAGCCACTGCCGTGTCCCACTCCGGCTGGCTCATTACAACTGTGACAGAACTGTGCCCACTCTGCCTTCCAGAGAGCAAACCCAGATTTACTGCTGTGTCAGGAGGCAGCAGGAGCTCCAGCAAGGGCTCTGCTGCACAGACACACCTTTAGCATCCTCCACTGAGGCTCAGGGAATGCTCAGATGAAGTTTATCCTGCTGGGCCTCCAAGAGCCTCTCAAGATACCATCCCCCATCGTCCCAAAAACTAAAAAGGTCTGAAAGTGACATTTCTCCTATTGTTACTTCAGGGATCTGCAGAGTGAGAAGGTCCCCCCTGAGCCTCCTTTTCTCCAGGCTGAGCCCCCCCGGCTGCCCCTTCCTCAGCTCCTTTCCCTTCCCTGGACACGCTCCAGCCCCTCAATGTCTCCATTAACATTATTTATCAACCCCAAATCCCCAGAAACGATATAGCAGTACCTTTCTGCTCCGGTTTTCCTGCCTTGACCTTCTTGGCCTGTGGTTTGGAGCCTCTGGCCTGCTGCTCCTCCAGGTACCTGCCGTGGCATTCCTCAGCGGAGCGCGACCCCACGGCCATGGCCACCTCCTGCCAGAAGCCGCTCCTGTGCTTGGGGAACGCAGCGATGGCCCTGCCGAGAGAGCAGTCACAGCCCCTGAGCCCCGAGGGGAGGGCCTGGGGGGCACCCACCACCCTGGGCTCTCCTCTCCTGCTGCCCTGGATCCCTGGAGTATCCCAGGACAGGCTGGACACGGCCTGGAGCACCCTGGGCTGGTGGGAGGTGTCCCTGCCCGTGGCAGGGGTGGCACTGAGTGGGCTTTGAGGTCCCTTCCCACCCAAACCTGTCTGGGATCCTGTGGTGTTTTCTCCAGACACTTTAGAACATGTAGATTTATGTGAACCCCTTAAGCTGACAGGTGTGTTACAAGATCGTTTTCTTCCCCGCTTGCAGCAGGTCCCCCCACCCCGAGACCTGACCTGGAGCCTCTCAGGTTGCTCATCTAAAGGAAATAAACATGTCCATTTTATACTCAACGTGTGTATTAAATACTACCCAGTGATTTAAGTACTTGGATGATGGATTAATTAAACATTCTTTCAGTGAAATCTCCTCTTTACTGACCTTGCTGACATAAACATGACATGTTAAACATGTCACTCCAGTGTGGGGAGAGAACTTGCCCCCTCTGACATATGGTCTGTAGCATGACTGTGAATACTTTTACCATATTATTTACTTAAAAGTTTTCAGTTTTACTCATAAGAAGGAGTTTTTAACAAGATTGAACACATGGTTTTGAAAACCAGTAGAGGAGTAGATTCACCAGATTTTGCCTACTCTCAGTGCCCTTCTCCCTTCACACTGGGGACCAAGGCAGGAGCTGCTGCAGCCTCACACATCTCCAGTTATTTTAGAAAATACCCAGCTGTCTCCTTTAAACTAATGTTTAATTTGAGAAGAAAAGGGAATTAAAACATAAAGGAAACCTTGAAAATCACACGGAAGAGACTGAATCTGGAAAACCCCAATCCAGACCATCCAAACCCTCCCGCTGCCCGAGGGAAACTTTTCCCTCTTAACACAGAGTGACTCCTTGCCTGTAAAGCTTCTGTAATTCCTTCTCAGACCAACCATCAGCTGCCCTGGGAAAACATTCCAGGGGCTTCTGCCTGTTTCCCGTCTCCCGTTCTCTCGGTTTCGCGGGTGAAGGAAGGGCAGTGCTGGCAGCTCCACTGCGTGGCTCTTCCTGGGGGGCTTTCACATTCCTATCTTTGACATGAAGTTCCTTCTCGCTGGTTTCGGGCTCGGTGTCGGATTCCAGCCGGTACCTCGGGCTGGTTCTGCTCCGTGCCCGCAGGGCCCTCTGAGGCACACGGGACGCAGGGGACTCACCAGAAGATGTGTCTCCTTCCATGGGGATCCAAGACCTGTCGCTGGACTTGGGCCCACTTGGCTTTTCCGGCACTTTCCGGGAAGCTTTTCCCGTCCTGGGCTCACCTGGTGCCTTGTCTGCATCGGCCCAGGGCCTTTTAGAGTCAGAGCGAGACTTCCAGTTTTGAGGCTCTCGTTTTAGTACAGATTTATTTTTCCTTTTGATAAGCAGTGGGATATCCTCACTGGATTCCCCTCCTTCATCTTTGTCTGAGGACTCCTCTGTGAAATGCTTGTCTGGAAAAGGCTGCTTGGCTGACCGTAGGGAATACCTGGAATGCTGCTCGTACCCAGGCCGTTCTCCGGAGCCTGCCCCTCGCCTCTCCTCTGCCATCCCCGCGACGCTGGGGCTGTGCCTGCCGGGCACTGTGGCACTGGAGGACGCCCCCCTGCGGGCAGGCCGTGCCTTCCTTGCCGTGGCGCTGCGTCCAGGGGCACTCGCCCGCCCAGCCGGCAGGGGCTGCGGGGCCTCCCTGCTGCCCACGGCCCCGGGGGCCCGGCGGGAGCCGCCCCTGCCCTCGCCGCCTCGCCCTGGAAGAGACAGTGCCGGGTGAGTGCCGGGGCAGGGGGAGCCCCTGGCACAGCTGGGGTCCCTGCCAGGGATCCACACGCTCCGAGCTGCCCCAGGGGCTGCCCGGGACAACACCAAACGCCTCCCAAAAGCTCTGCTCCTGCTCCAGAGACTGCTCTGCAGGACACATTCCAGCTGCTTTAGGAGAGACACTTCTGCTTGGTATTTTACATGGTTTTCAGGGTTCTGTTACTGCCCAAATTCTAGTAACAACAAATTTTTATTAAAAACTCTGTTAATAGACTTTTTCTTATGCCTACACAGGCATTTCATTTCATTTCTTTTATCCACATTAAAAAGCAAAGCCAGGCCCCCAAGTCACTGGATTGGCGAACTCAAACAAATCCTAATCCCTTCACTTCAATCTGCAGAAAGAAACGTGTGTGTTCCAAATATGCAATTAAAGAATTGTTTTACAAATGCAGTTGGCATTTGGAGCTGTAAAACTATACATCAGTGCTACTCTGGATTCTTCACAGAAAAAGCAATTGACCATTAAAAGACTTAAAAGATTTCTTTGCCTTAACAGGCCCCCCCACTGCTCCACCACCCAACTCACAAGCACACTGATTCCAGCAATAACTTGAAAACAGGGAAAAAAAAGTTTTTACCTTTATTTTGGCTTTTTGGCATTTCCTCTGCTGCCTTCACGACTTCCTTTGGTTTACTCTTCTTAGAAAAGAAACTGGCGTTTCGTGATTTTTCACTGCTAAGCATCTTCAAAATAAAACAATTTAAAAGCCATTTAATCTCCTTTTCTCCAGGCTGAGCCCCCCCAGCTCCCTCAGCCTCTCCTGCTGCTCCAGCCCCTTCCCTGCACACTCAGTGTCTCTCTTGTCTGAGGGGCCCAGAACTGGGCCCAAGATCTGAGGTGGGCCCTCACCACCTTCCTTAGAACATTGATCTGTCCAAAAACCCCATTCTTTTTCCAGAACCAATCCACCATTATCCCCATTTTACAAACAACTCCCTGGTAATACAGAGATGAGGCAATTTTGTTTGTTAGTCTGACATTGTTTTTATCATGCCCCCAAGATTTCCTTCCCCCTCAGGCACTCCAGAGAGCTGCACTCCTTCCATGCCACACCTTGCCGAGTTTCTCTGAGCTACCCCTCAGCTCCAACCCGCAAAGGGCTCCTACCAGGCTCAGGTAATCCACGCCCCCTTCCTCTATGGTGACGTTGAGGTTCTGATCCACGAAGGCCCTCTGGCCGCACCAGTAGCTGAGCGGGGGTTTGACGAGGCGGCCGCTGCGGGTGTACACCCTGCCGGGGTCGCGGGCGGGGCGGCGCCGGGGGGGCGTGTCTGCAAAAGGGCAAACACACCCTGGGGCCTGGGCAGGGCTGGGGACCGCGGCCCGGCACACTCCGCGAGCACCACGGCAGCGTGGGAGCTACACAGACTGCACGGGAAATGGCAGATACCCCCGAGCTGCTCTCTGGGAAGTGTTCTGATTGGAAAGAACAGGACTGAAGGAACCATCTTCACAGATTATAAACCTTACTATTGGGAATCTTTACTTTTACTTTGCTTTATAAATATGGTGGAAGTCATTGAGGGAAGGGGAGAGAAGTTGTCACACTGGGCAGCTCCTCATTGAGAGACATGAGAGTGAAAAATAAACATGAATGATGAGAGCAACATCAATGGGAGTGATGAGAGAAAATATTATAAGAGCTTTTATAGTGCTCCCAGGGAAATCTGACTGCAGCATTAACAAGCAGCTCAAGGGAGTTTGGCCAAAGCCCCACTGGACAGAGACCCCCAAGCTGCCACTGTCCACGACAAGGCTGGCACTGCTCTCTAAGGCTGAGCAAAACCAGGTGGCTCAAGAGGTGGTGTCTTTACAGCAATTCCTTGGAAACAAAACCATCATAATAAACTCTTCCACAATCCATTCCATCCACCCCCAGCTGTCTTTTCCAAAGCAAAGGATTATTAAACACTCACACGTGTTTTCATCGTTCCTTGGCAGTACTTCATAGGTGGTGTTCCTCCCTTCAGATTTCTTCCTTGAGCCTCCTGTGGTTTCCAGCACCTCAGCTTCCACCACAGAGTCACTGTTGTCTTCATCCACACCACTGGTTTGTTTTCCTTCTTTCCTAACCATGTGGAGTTTAAGAAAGGAGCAAATAAACACCTGAAAAAGCTGTTCTTTAACAAACAGTGTAAAAGGGAAGCCTTCATGTGGGCAGCAGCCCAGTGGCACAGCAGGGCAGTGGCTTCACACACACACATCTCCAACCTTGACCTTCCTCTGGTATAATATTCTTAAAAAACAAAATCTCAATGAATACTTAAAAGAACATTGCAACGGACAGTATCTCCAAAGAAATTACCTTCTCCTTTCCTCCAGGAACTCCTGGACATATTCCTTCCACCTCCTGGAGAACCCATACGCGAATCGTTTGATGAAGCGGTATGGAAAGCCTGAGGGGAACAGACGGGGCACCAACAACACCTGAGCAACACTGTTGTTGCCAAAGGGCGGAAGAAATATCCAGGACAAGCACAGTCAGTCCAAAGATGAGAGGAACTGACCCAGCCAGTTCCACCTCAGCACAGTCCATTCACTCTTGGCTTAGGACACCCCTGCAGCACTTGAGCCACTCTGCTCAAAGGCCTCTTACAGTTACTTCTCCTTCTCAGAATATTAAAATAAAAGCAAATCTAAGTATTTAGCAGAAGAACTCATAAAAGCTTTGAGCAGCCAGGTCAGGTGCTTATCAGCAGGTATCCCAGGAACTGAAAAGGAAACACTGAAGCCACAGACACATCTTTGGTCCTGAAATAGCAGAGTGCAGGTGTGTTCCATGGAAAACTGGGATCACACACTCGTGCACACCCGTGATAAGGGGAATGCCAAGGGAAGGGCTGGAGCTGTGTCAGGGCAGGGTCAGGGGGGATCTCAGGAAAGGTCCTTCCCCCAGAGGGTGGTGGGCACTGCCCAGGCTCCCCAGGGCAGTGGGCACAGCCCCAAGGCTGCCAGAGCTCCAGCAGGGTTTGGATGATGCTCTGGGGCACAGGGGGGATTGTTGGGGTGTCTGTGCTGGGCCAGGGGTTGGACTGGATGGTCCTTGGGGATCCCTTCCAGCTCAGGAGATTCTGGGATTCTAAGTATGTATTCCATCTATGCCTCAGCTGATCTCTGTGTCCCCAGAGCTGCCTGTGCCAGAGGAGCACATGGAACAAGGAAAATGGGATAAAGCCCAGGCTAACTTTGCATGCAAGTTCCATTTCCTTTCACCCCCACCTGCAGTAGCCTGCAGTGTTCCAGTAGGACCCAGCTCACCTTGTTTCCTCATGGCAGCAGAGTCTATCCTGCCCTGCAGCACGTACACACTGCCCGAGGATGTCCTCACCTGGTTGTGAGCCACACGCTCTGTGATGGCATTGCTGTGCCACAGCAGGCACTGCATGTCCCTGCGAAAAGAAAGAGCATGAACAACACAATATAAAATATCCTTTACCTAAAAGAGGGGGTTTTGTTCTGGAACAGATATTCCACAAGAGAGTGGCAGTGATACATATTTCCTGAGGGACACAGAATGTGCCCTGTGCTGTTTCCTTTCCCAGCCTGGAACAGAACAGCTCTGGCCTTGTCTGATACTTGGGCAGGAGACAAACTGAAGCTGGCACTGCTGCCAGCATTGCAGGGAACACGAGCTGGACGGGAGGCTGCAGAAGCAGGAGGGACTGAAGGGCTCCAGCCACTCAGCACTGCAGCTCTGCCTCGTGTGAGGCTGGACGGGCTTGGAGCACCCTGGGCTAGTGGGAGGTGTCCCTGCCACGGCAGGGGTGGGATGGGATGGGCTTCAAGGTCCCTGCCAGCCCAAACCCTTCAGAGCTATTCCTACTGTGATTTACTCCTCTTCAGCTGAGTACCTCAGGAGCAGACTCTGAAATGATTTAACCAGTAGCTCCCTGTATGCTGGCACTCCAGCTCCAGCCCACACCAAGGAGTGGGTCTCTTCCTTGTTTTAAACAGTTTAAAAACTACACCATCACTTGGTGTTTGGTGCCCTGGGCTGCACCAAAGCAGCCTGTTTTACACTGCATTTCAACCACAAAACTGGTTCTTACTTCCGCTTTCCTTCCACACAAATTGCCGTGTCACCGCCCATCACTTTAATCCTCCAGCTGCTCAGGGAGATGCTTTTCTGTTACAGAGAAAAAGAAAACAAAGCATTTCAAATTGTATTTACTAGCCAACACCTCCTCAGTGCTCAGATCCAATAACACCTTCTCTCTCAGCATCTTCTACTTGGCTCCCAGTCTTGACTATTAAAGGACACCTAATCCTTATCTCAGTCAAAGCTCACCATGAAGGTGAATTGGTTTTTTAGTAGAGGAAACACATCAGACACACTTGGCCAAGTAAGGGAGAACAGAACAATTCATCTGCTTAACTTGAAGGGACTGCAATGCCAGATTTATCCAGGAGCAAGGGAAACTCAAGCCTAGGGCAGGTATGCCTGTGCCAGGTCCCTGGGGAGTCCCAGGGATGCAGCGCACTTCCAAATGCATTGCTTTCCTGGAGTTATTTGGAAAGGTGGGAGCACTGCCAGGCTGCAGACTGCTTGCCTAGGAAAACGTTCTGGTCCCACTTGATTCAATAGGAGGCCACATGTTCAGCCTTTTACCTCCTCATCAGCTGGGCAGATTCGTGAACTGATTCATGAACAGATTCATCCCCAGCCTACAGGTGGGAAAGGTCTCTCCTCCCTGGATTTGAGTAGGCAGCCAAGAGCTGGAACCAACATATGGAACCCTTTCAGCCCACACTGTGGCTTGTGCACACTAAAACAAAAGGGCTTCTTTTACACAAAAAAAAAAAAAACCAAAACCTGAACATTTGACATCTTGGAGTACAGAAAAAAAAGAAATCCTTTTGATGGGAGAATTTACCCTTAAAATCTAATGAAATAATGGTTTATTCTTTTCTGAGTGCTCCTTGCTTTTGACAAGAAAAATCACAAGTATGAGCTACATGCAGCCCAGAGGAATTTATCCTTTCCCTAAAGGATTAATTTCTCTCACCTCTTTGTCTGCTTTGCCAGCAGGTTGATCAGGATGAAGTTTATCCAAAAGGACCTTAGGATCTTCTGTCAGCTTCTGCTTCCTTGGGATGTGGACGGTGGGAGTAGACAGGGTAATGCTACACAGGTGCTGGGAGGGCTTCTGGGAATTACTCTCCAGTGTCTTTTCCACTCCCAGAGCAGCTTGTTTTTTACTGGGCTGCAACTCCCTTCTGTCTTGAGGAAGCTCTGCATGTTTTGCTTCTCTGTTTCTCTGTTTTCCTTTTACCCCATCCTCATTTTTCAAAGGGGTGGAATTTACATTCACAAAACCAGTCACTGTATTTTCAGACACTTCACCATCAGCATCTATTGGTTCCACAAGGAAAACATCCACATCATCCTTATCAGAGTCCTCATCCTCTGGAGGCTCGTTCCTTGGCTGCTCAGCACGGGCAGGTTTGACTGGAGGCTTCTCTCTAGCTGTGGAAGATGGGATGTTCTGCTGGATGGGGTCTGCAGGTGTTGGATGTGCACCTTTATTAAAGAAAATAAAAAGGAATAACAAAGAAGTTAATGACATTTAGCACTGGAATGGGCTTGTGGTGGAGTGCCCATCCCAGAGGGGTTTAACAGCCCTGTGGATGTGGCACGTGGGGACATGGGGCAGTGATGCCCTTGGCAGTGCTGGGGGATGGTTGGACTCCATGGGCTCAGGGGGCTTTTCCAACCTCAACAATTCCTTGGTTCTACGACTCAGGAAGGAAGGGAAGTGTTCTCCAGAGCAGTCCCAAGTACCTTTTTGCTGCTGCAGTTTCTGCTTGATGCGCAGGAAGAACTTCTGGGGGGTTTCCCGCGCCGGGGGCTGCGCAGCGGGCGGGGCCTGAGGGACCCGTGGGCTGAGTGACCCTGCAAAACCACCACACACAGACACCACTGAGATCGGGGGAGAGAAACACTGCCATGGGGAGGAGGAAGAGCACTTCTGGATATGCTGCTTTGAAAAAAAACCACAAAATCCCAGAACGGTTTGAGTGGGAAGGGACCTCAAAGCCCACCCAGTGGGCACCTCCCACCAGCCCAGGGTGCTCCAAGCCCCGTCCAGCCTGGCCTGGGACACTCCCAGGGATCCAGGGGCAGCCCCAGCTTCTCTGGGCACCCTCATTGTAAAAAAGGTTACACTCAGCTTCACATCCCCTGCAAACTCCCTGAGGGTGCCCTGGATCTCACCGTGTCTTCAATGAAAAAACAAAAGTTGCACTGGAAAAGCCATCAGGGAAATACCACAGTGGGATTTCACACCCCAAACAAATTTTCCATGAACCCTTATGGACTGGCAGTAGGGAATAGTTAAAGCAATTGTTTGCTTTTATATTTTATTAGTTATAAAGCAGTTTTGCAGGCGTTGCAATGGATCAAACCCACTCACAAACACCATGGAGGGAGCAGTCAGAGCCAGACTGAAGCAGAGGGAGAGGAAACATGACAGGAGGGAATCCTCTACGGTAAGGAGTGGAAAGAGAAATCAGCTGTGCTACAGACAAATTTCAGCACTAAAACCCCCTCCATTCCACCCCTTCTTTTTTTAAGCCCATCCATCTGGGGGGCAACCAGTGCTGGTGCCAAAGTTTTTTACTAAACAAGGTGCAGCAGCTGATTTTTGCAGGCCCTGGATGAGCCGTGAACAGGACACAGAGGGATAATGTTCATCCCCGGGACAGCGCTCCCAGAAAACCCATGGAATGACCACTGTTTCCCAGGTGTGAACAGGCTCTGTTCTGCTGCTTCCCAGAGCTTTGCAGGGTTTGCCCTCTCCGTGGTCCTTCCAAGCAGGAAGGATTCAGACCAGTTGGCAAAGCACTGAGAGTTCTCCCCTGTCAACAGGAGGCTCCGGTGTGTTCCAGAATAACCAAAGCTGTTCTGGAGAAGGAGCTGTCACTAATTCCTGTCATTCGGGCTCCTGGACTGGTGTAAGCAAAGCACTGAGAGACCTGGGCCAATGTGCCCCCCAGGGCTGTCAGTGCAGCACCAGCTGCCTGAGAGTTCCACCAACTAAGTAAGCCCAGGTTTGCAGCTCTGTGCTTTCTATTCCAAATGTTCTGAAGGCACACAAGCCATTGTCCCGGGGTCACTCACCCCTCCCGGTGCCGCGGAGCTGTGTGGTGCTGCCGGGGCTCAGGATCACATCCCTGGTGCCGGGGGCCCGGATCGTCTCTGTGGTGCCAGGGGTCGGGATCACATTCCTGGTGCCGGGGGTCAGGATCACATCGGTGGTGCCGGGATTCGGGATCACATCCCTGGTGCCGGGGGCCCGGGGCGCCTCTGCGGGGCCGGGGGTCAGGATCACGTCTGTGGAGCCTCCCCGCCGCTGCTTCGCCCGCTCCTTCATGCGCAGGAAGATCTTGGCCGGCGACTCCTGCGCGGGCGGCTCCGGGGCGCGGCGCTTGGGGGGCCGCTCGGGCTGGGCCGCGGCCTGGGGCCCT
>JAWWMO010000174.1:61971133-61981952 GCA_035047845.1 Dendrocincla fuliginosa | reverse complement strand
GGCTTTGCATCACTGCCCTGTCGGGTCCTCCCGTGGCCTCCAGCAGCAGATCTGTGGGATGAGCTGGGATGGACACGGTCACACGAAAAGGTAAAGCAGGGATTTGGAGCCAGGATCTCCTCTGAAACTCCAGTCTGGTGCAGGAACTAGACACTAACACCCATGGATGAAAGCAAATCAAGGCCAAGGAGCAAGTCCAGCATCCACGAGGACCTACCGTGTCACCCTGTCCCGGGATGTTCACCCACCCCCTGCACGACACGGCACCCTCTCTCCACCTCTCTTGTAGGGCCAGAGGGATTTATTACCCTTCTTCCTGTGGAAAAAAAAGTGACAAACATTCAGAGACGAACCTCTTCTGGCCCTGTAATTCACCCCAAACGTGGAGCAGGGCTGCCTGTTGTGGTCCCTTCTCCAGAGAGACCGATGGGAGTCAAACGGAGTAAATCCCATTTACAGTCGTGCTCAGGCCTTTGGGCTCAGCTCCTTCCCGTAGTCATTCATCAAGTGCTTTTCATCTGAAACATGATTCTGGGATTCAATTACTTTACAAAGTCAATATTTTAGGTCACAGCTTATGCATCAACAAAGACATCTCCTGGGATTAGAGTTTAGCGTGGTGGAGCTCTAAGTAATGTTCCCTGCACTGCTCCAGCCAGAAAAGTCAATAAGATCGGTTTGTTTCCCCCACATTTCACTCTCAGAGGCTGCAAAATTATTGTTCACTTCTGTAAATTTAAGCCATCGAGGAGGAGAAAATGTTTCTGGCTTCATTATTCCCAGAGAGGTAAAACAGGATTGCTCCTCTCTGTGTTCTCGGCAACACCTTCCTCCTGCTGAGCTGGGAAACAGGCACAGGTCAAGGAATCCCCTCAGGATGGGGTTTGGCTGTGGAAAGGGTCAGCATGAGGGCTGGAGCATCACGTAAACCCCATGCAGAGAGGGATTTCTGGGGTCTGAGGTGGGGTTGTGGTGCTGGAGAGTCCACCAGTCCCTTGTCATGGTCCAAACCTCCCAGCAAGGCACCATTCAAGCTGTGGGTACAGCCAAAGTGCTCATAAATCAGTCCTAAAAGCAGGCCCTAAACCCTCTGCAGCAGGTCCCACGTGCAGAGACTCAACAGAGAGCAGCCCAGTTTGGGGAAGACCCTGCAGGGGGCTGAAGCTTCCCAGGTACCTCCCAGAGGGGCCAAACCCAAGCCCAAAGACTGTGAAAACCCAAAGCATTGGGCTCAGGGGGCTTAAAGGAGCCGTCCTAAAGAGCAAACCTTACAAAAGGAACCAGGACACAAGTGGGAGGCAGCTCAGGCTAGAAGGGTAAATGTTTTCAGAGCTGGACAGGGAGGGAGAATTCCAGGAGCATCCCACAAAGGGCTGGTAAGAGCTGAGCGGGACTGGAACGTCAGGGTTGGGTCTCTCTGCTCTTGCAAAGAGAAGCCAACAAAGCAAAAGAGGGGGAAAAAAAACATTATTTAGAGTCAAAGCCCACGTTAACAAGGGGAAATATCAGGATAAACTGGGCACAAACACATCCAGGAACCTGAAAGAGTTTCTAATTATCTAAAGGGAAAAGTCCAGAAGAGCTTTGTAGGGAAGAGCAGGAGAGAGGGAGGATGTCGGTTTTGGGGTAGAAGAGAACTGGAGGTGGAGCTCCCACCCTCTGCTCCAGTCTCAGGCTTTTTCACTAATATAATTCTTCGGGGGTTTAATTAAAGGCTTCAGGCAATCTAGGGGGAAAAAAAAGGCTCATCTCTCATTTGGGATGGGGGATTTCTCCCTCCTTATTATGAAATTTAGCTCAATACTAAATTAAATATTTCCCATTCTATTTTTTCCCCCCTTGAAATCATCCAAACAGCAAATTTAGTCTTCCTTTAACAGGCTATCTGTTGATCTTTGCCAAGGCTCCAGCACTTCATAAATCTCTGCTGAAGCCAGAAAAGCATCAAAAAAAGAAGAGGATTAAAAGTTTATATGACTCCGATGTCTTTCCAAGCCCAGAAGTTTGTTTTCAGCAAACAGAGCCTGTCCAAGTCCCTTCTCTCCATATTCATGGGGGCCAGGATAGGTCACCAGGGCTCTCAGGATGGTCCAGGAGCATCCATGGCAAATCCAGCTGCACTGCCAGGACTCTCCCAAGGAAACCTCCCAGATCATCGAGTCCAACCGTCCCCCAGCATTGCCAAGGCCACCACTGACCGTGTCCCCAAGTGCCACATCCACAGGGATTTTAAATCCACCCCTGCCCTGGGCAGCTGTGCCAGTGTTTAATAACCCTTTCCATTAAGACTTTTCCCTGATATCCAACTTAAACCTCTCCTGGAGCAACCTGAAGCCATTTCAGGGAGAAGAGACCAAGTCCCACTTGTCTAGAACCTGTCAGGGAGTTGCAGAGAGTGAGAAGGTCCCCCCTGAGTCCCCCCCAGCTCCCTCAGACCATTCCTGAATTTTGGCTACCACCACCAGCCCAGCGAGGAGGAAGAAGAAGAAGGATGAAGATGCCTTCATGCCCTCACCCAAAGGAGAAGCCACACCGGGAGAACTCGCGGAATGAGTTGGATTTCGGCTCAATTAGGAAGGGAAAACAAGGCTGGCCGTTCAGCAGCTCCTGGGGATGTTTAATGGGGTTACTGGAGTGTGGATGGGGCTGTTCCTGGAGCTGGGAATACTGCGGACCATCCAGGGCACCCACCCAAAATGACCCCAGCCCCTGCAGGGAGCCTTTGTGTGGGTTTTGGGAGCTCTTTAGCACCTTGTTATCACCGAACACTCAGGAAAGGCTGTTCAATTAGCACAAGTCAGGGGAATGAGGGGATTTAACAGCAAGGTTCAGCACCAGATAGCACAAACACCCCGCTTTGACACTCTTTACCCATTGATAAGGGTTGATAAAGCTCGGAGCTTCACAGGCATTTTCCGCCAAATGAGCCATAAAATAGGATAGGTTTAGTATTATCCCTAAATGGTAAAAACCTTCCAATTATGCTCGGAGAAAAATTAGTATATCGCGCTAATTATAGCATCCGTGGCCGGGATTTGTTTGAAGAGAAGCTCGCTTCAGTTGAAATAAATACCAACTTTGAAGGCACGACAGGGGGTGGATTAAAAAAATAAATAAATAAAAGGAAAGGAGGAAAACGGGCAATGGAAGATCTGGAGGAGCCAAGTGTTGGGGGCAGCTCCTTCCAACCAGGAGCAACCTGTGTGTTCCTCCTAAATTACCCCCAGCGTGCACCCACATCCCATCCCAGCTCCATCCTCACCCCAAAACAGGGTTAGGGTTAGGGTTAGGGTTAGGGTTAGGGTTAGGGTTAGGGTTAGGGTTAGGATTAGGGTTAGTCTTTCTCCAGGTTCTCAGCCAGGTGCATCTCCCAGGTGGGACGTGCAGTCACCAGAGGTTGGTGCAGCATCAGGACACCCTGTGAATGTGTCAGGAGCCAAGAGACTCTTCTCCTGCCACCACGGGAAAGATGAGAAGCCCAGGTGGGAGGCAGAAGGAGGAGCTGGGAGTCTACAGGCAGTAAATGGCTCTTTGGTGGCCCTGCAGAGCTGGTTTTGGGGTCCCTCGGGACAAGGACGGGCTCAACCATAAATTAGAATCATGGAATATTCTCAGCTGGAAGGGACCCCCAGGATCATCCAGTCCAACTCCTGGCCCTGGACAGACACCCCAACAATCCCCCCTGTGCCCCAGGGGATCATCCAACCCCTCCTGCAGCTCTGGCAGCCTTGGGGCTGTGCCCACTGCCCTGGGGAGCCTGGGCAGTGCCCACCACCCTCTGGGGGAAGGACCTTTCCCTGAGATCCCACCTAATCCCCCCCGAATCAGGGAGTTTATAAAGGCATCAGGATTAAAAAAGAGGGTAAATTCTCATTAAAAGAAGAAAACATTTAATAATAAAGCTGTTTTCTATAAAATGCCCAAGAATGGCTCGAGGAGCTGCCCAGGAGGGAGAACCATCACAGTCCGTGTGTCACAGGTGACCAGGACCCCAGCAGAGCCAGGCTCACAATTCCTGATGAATACCCTCATCCATCCCAGAATGTACATTTAAGGCCATTTCCTCCCAGAAAGATCAGGGAGAGGGTCGGGAGCCACCAGCAATATTTACAGCGAGCTGGAATTAACCTCAGGACCTTCTCTGCTCTCCAGGAGGGACCATCGTGTCCAGCCAATGGATCAGAATTAGCCCTGAACCAAAACCATGGAATCCTGGAAAGGTTTGGGTTGGGAGGGACCTTAAAGACCATCTCCTTCCAACCCCCTACCATGGGTGGGACAACTTCAACACATGTCCAATTGTCCCAACCACACATTTTATGGATAAACCTCCAGGCAGCACCGGGACTGAGGGCCAAAGGCTCAGTAGCCACAATAAATATCCCCCTGCTCCTTCCAGGACATTTCCAGGAGCACATTTATCCCACTCACCCATCCCATCCCAACTCCAGTGGTGGCATTCGGAGCAAATTCCTGGGATTTTTATCTTGGCTGTGAAAACAACTCCCCCAAAAAAGTCAAGTCCTGCAAGAATCCTGCAGAAGGCTCTGCTGTCACTGACAGCCCTGGCCACAAATTCGCTGCCAAAGTCCCAAAAGCAGCGGGGTGTGTAAAGGAACCAACAGGAAACTGCTCCAGGATGGAAAGGGATGAATATTCATGGCAGAGTTTTGGTTGCACCTGATCTGTCTTTGTAACAGACATTCCACTGGTGCTGGAGCTAATTAGCACAAAGGCTGGTAATTAAGGATGCAAATGCAGTAAATGTCACTTGGGAGTTCCATCGGGAGGGTGGGAGAGCACCGAGGATCCCCGGGGAGCAGGGAACATGCCCCCCTCACCCATTAATTGTTCAGATTACAAGAAAAGGGGGAGTAAATGTTTCACTCCACAACAAGAGAGACACAAAGAGATTTCAGCCCCATTCCCACGGGGAATTTTGTGTGTCCTCCAAATCTCTGTGGTCCAAGAGGTGACAGTGATGGGCAAGAGCAGCCCAAAGCCTTGCCAAGGTACACGGGACCCCTCCCAGCATCTTTCCTGCAGAACCAGCTGCCTGGCTCATGCCAAGTGTGAAGGTATCCAAGCCCTGGGAAGGGGTTACAGGAGGGGAAAAGCAGGGAATGAACAGATCTTCTAAAAGAAAAGGCAAAAAAAAACACAACCCAGCCTAAAATTCCAGGTGCTCCAAACACTGTAAAACCAGGTGGGACGTGGGAATGGCTTGGGGTTATTGGCTCTTGGCAGCAAAACAGGGAAAAGAGGAGATCACTTCTTGGAAAGATGTATTCTGCAGCACATGTTCATAGCCATGGGAATATCCCTGGGAATATCCACAGATCCATCCAGAGATAGCCAAAAATTCCCCCCAAGCCCCAGGCTCAAACACCGACAACATCCCTAAACTCCTTGGGATCTTCCCAGTGGGCAAACTCCTGGCTGAACAGGACAGGGAGCTGAATTTTGTTAAAAAGGGCTCCAAGTTTTTCAGAATCAGAGAATAAAAGAACAGGTTGGGTGGGAAGGGACCTTTAAAGGCCCTCTCATCCCACCCCTGTCATGGGCAGGGACATCTTCCACTAGATGAGGTTGTTTCCCTTCTCTGGTGCTCATCATTAATGTGGGGGCAAAACTTGGGCTGTGAAAACCTTCAAAAATATTCATGACATCAAATCACAAAGTACCAGTCGCTGGTGTTGACCTCAAGGGTCAGTAACAACAGTCACAGGAACTATTTGAGTCAAAATTCCAAGACAAACCAACAGGTGCAGAGTTTGGAAAAGCTGGAGAGCTACATTTAGGAATCACCCTGATAATTAACCATAATATTCCAGTTTCTCCTAAATACATGGAAATTACGGGACCAAAGGGCAGCACCTTTTAATACCCACCCACCCCACAACCCAAGTGTCAGCCCTTCTGCATAAAAACCATTTCCCCCATCATAAAAGAGCTCCTCTAGGATTTTTTGGAGGCCTTTTTACCACATCTATCCCACAAGGCCTGGCTTGTTTGCAGGCTCTGAAGGTGCAGTGCCTTTGCATGTGCCTCCCGTTTTATGGCTCAGCTCTCAGGTTAATGTGCAGTGTCAAGGATTTCAATGGGACCATATTTATAAGGCCCATTAATTCACAGGAGTTCATCATAATCCCATAACGTGGAATTAGCAGCGTTCTGCTTTATGCAAGGTGTTGGCAAGGTATTGATCATGCAAAGAGGGAGGCTGTGCCACAAAGCAAAAATAGAGGCAAAACAACTTGAGAGCTGTGTTATTATTGGATTCTGGGTAGTTGGAGATGAAGGAAAGCTTGTTCAGCAGGGACAGAGGATGAATTGATGTGTTGTCCTGTAACCCCACTCTTTGCACAAGGAGGAATGAAAAATCAGATTGTAAAATCATAGAATTTACAGAATGGTTTGGGTTGGAAGGGACCTTAAAGATCAGCTCATTCCATGGGCAGGGACAGCCCAGGTTGCCCCAACCTGGTCTGGGACACTCCCAGGGATCCAGGGGCAGCCCCAGCTTCTCTGGGCACCCTGTGCCAGGGCCTGCCCACCCTCCCAGCCACCAGTTCCTTCCCATATCCCATCTAAACCTATTTTCCTAGTTTGAAGCCATTCCCTTGTCCTGTCCCTCCATCCCTTGTCTCTCTCCATGTTTCTTGTAGCTCCTTCAGGTCCTGGAAGGCCACAATGAGGTCACCCCAAAGCTTCTCTTCTCCAGGCTGGACAATCCCAGCTCTCCAGCCTTCCCTCCCAGCAGAGCTGCTCCATCCTCTGCCCATCCTGGTGCCCCCTCTGGCCTCTCCAGCAGCTCCATGCCCTCCTTGTGCTGTGAAATCCAAGGAGGAACACGGAGTCTTCACAAGGAGCTCTTCCATGGGAAGCTCCAGCCCTTCTCCCATGGACACAAACCCCTGGCACTCCTCACCCATCCCTGGACCACCCGGCTGCAGCTCCAAACCCCACGTAACAAGTGACAGGAGGGCTCAGCACCTCCATAAAAAAGTTTGTTCAGCTCCAAAAAAACCCCAGTCCCCAGCCCTGCTTGGGATCACATTAGTTATGGAACATTATTCAGCTGGGAGCAAAACCCCCTCCAGTCTGCATTATTTCTTAAGTGCCACTCCATTCTCCAAGAGGGAAGCATTCAGGAGGAATTAGGGGGAAAAAAAGCACATAAATGAGCTGGGAATTTAGGACTGGGCTCCTGGGATTGGAAAGGTAAAAAAAACCCCAGCGTTCATCATCAAACCTGCCTTTCAGGCTGGAAATGGCAGCAATCAGCTTTGCTTCCTTGGAAAGGCATTTCCTTGGAGCGATTCGTGGCTGCTCCCTTTGGGGAACACCCATGAAAGGCCACTCAGGGCTGCCCCAGGTCCTGCTGATGGGAGGAGGTGGCCCTTGGGGACATGGGGCAGTGGTGGCCTTGGCAGTGCTGGGGGATGGTTTGGCTTGATCTTGGAGGGCTTTTCCAAGCTCAGTGATTGATCCTGAGATCCCGCTGAGCATCCCCAAGCTGCTCATCCCCCGGGGCCCTTCCCTGGGTGGTTAATTCCCTAAATCAGACAGAAACGCTGAGCTGGAGAGCGAATTCACCTCCAGCTTTGCCCTAAATTAGCAGCATGCAGATCAAATCCGTGCTCCTGCCACGCAGCTTTCAAGACACGGATGGCAAATCAGCTTTTCCCTGGATCCGTGAGCTCAGGCACAGTTTGTCCCCACACTCGGTGTCCCCTCACCCCCCACGCTGACCCCCCGAGCCATCTCGGGTGCCCACACAACCCTCCCCTCCCACAAACTTCTTCACCACCTTGGTTTGTGTCTTTCTGGTTGGGTTTTATGTTTTTAATCTCCAACATGTTGCTACAGCAACTCCAGCGTTTCATCGGAACGCTCGTCTCCAATCCACGGAAACACATCTCACAGCCCCTCTGGCCATCCCTGCCCACAGCTGGACCACATGGACAAGGACAAAGGGGTTGGAAGTGCTGTGGAGGGACCTTCTCGTGTCCCAAAATACCCTTTGGAGTCACCAGCCCTGCACTCACAGCCTCTGCCAGGCAGTTGCGGTGCCAGGAATGCCGAGTGGGTGCCCATTGTAGGAGGGATCCCACCAGGAAGGATTCCCTGGTTTGCTGAAGCCTCAGTGCTTGATCCAGAACCTGCTGAAGGCACAGGACACCTGCACCTGGTTCATGGCAAAAGTGCATCTTCCTGAATCTCCCAAAATTTTTGTCCTGCTGCACATCTGCCGTGTATCCCATAGAAATCATGGAGTGGGTTGGGTTGGAAGGGACCTTAAAGATCACCCAGTGCCACCCCTGCCATGGGCAGGGACATCTTCCACCAGCCTAGGGTGCTCCAAGCCCCGTCCAACCTGGCCTGGGACAGTTCCAGGGATCCAGTGGCAGCCCCAGCTTCTCTGGGCACCCTGTTCCTGCATTTCAAGCAATCCCTTCCCAGCAAAAACAAACCCTGCTGCTCCCAAAGGGCTCTCCAATGCTGTGGCTGGGAAAGACAATCCCAAAAGAATGAAAAGATTCCCATAAATTGGGAAAACTCCTTTGCCTTGAGGTGCTTTCTGATGGTAAAGCAGGTGTGAAACCGAGTCCCACCACCAGCACATCCTACCAGGGAACCCTCTGCCCCCGACCCACCCCAGCACGATCCAGCCCAAGGGGTAAGTGTGAATTACTTATTTAATACAAAATTATTATATCATTCATTAATACGGAATTTTTAAACCAAAATCTACTTCTTCAGACACCAAAAGCAACTTCACAGCATCACACAAAGGTGCCTCTGTGGAAGTGCTGCTGCCAGCACGACTCCAGCAGTCTCAGGGTCATCTTTAGGATCTGTGGTTTCCATGGCATGATTTTTTTGGATATTTAAATTCAAGACACTCTTAAGAGTTCCTTGGCCAGGGCCAAAGTTCATTAATATTCCAAGCAAAAAACACTCAAGCACTTCAAAATGAGCAGAAATGAAGTGCTGTGCTGGCCTGCAGATAATAAATATATCTGATCATGCAAAAAGCAAGAGCAGAGTTTCTGCCTCTTGGGTTTTGCTATTTTTTTTTCTTTACATCATCTGAGTTTTCCGTCCCCTGGCATCCCAACTTTCTGCTTTTTTCCAAAGCACAAATTCCTCCTCTCCACAGCACCTCAGAGAAGGCAGGAGGGTGGGAGATGCACATCCTTCCCACCACCAAAAGGGGTTTTCCTCTGTTGTTTCACGACATTTCTTCTCTGTGTTTCCTCATAAATTACCAATGGATTTCCAGCCTGTTGCAATTCAAGATAAAATTAATATATTGGCCGATACCCACAAGAGCCTCTCAGGTGTTTGGATTGAAAATTATTCCTTTCAGCAGCTCATGGCTCATTTATTGAAGGTTAAAATGAGTGTGGTGGCATGTGGGGATAATCCAGCCCTGGGGAATGTGAGGAATGAGGCTCTGCTCCCACTGGGTGTGCCCAGACTTGGGAGGTTCCGTGTCTGTACCATGAGGAGGACCTTGGATGGGTGAAGTAGGGTGGGGATGCTCCTCTTGGCTTCCCCTGGTTGTCTGTGTTTGGCTGCCATTGGAATGAGATATTAGGAATATTCCATGGTCTGGTGTCACACCTTCATGTTCCACCCTTGGAGCCAGGCAGATTTCCCTCTTCGCCACATCAACCTCGCCATCCCATGGGACCCCAGGCAAGGATTTCACCCAAAAACTTCACCAGGACACCAGAAAAGTGAGATCTGGCAGGAAAGGTTATAAAGGACAGGACGTGTGGGGACCATCTGCCAGCTCCTGCATCCACCCCATTCCGTGGGGAATCACACTGAGGCTGGAAAAGACCTCCAGGATCATCAAGCCCAACCTTGGAATCCCACATGTCAATTGTGAAGTTCCACACCTGCTTTGGACACTTCCCTGGACAGCCTGTTCCAGTGCTCATCCACTCTTCCAGTGATGAAATTATTCCAAATATCCCACCTGAAGATTCCCTAATATCCAGGAAAAGGCTTTGCTTTTGGCCACTACCCCCAGCCTTCACCACAGAGACGAATAATCTGCTTTCCCAGGAAATTTTCCCGGGAAGTGCAGCTTTCAACAAGGGAACAGGCACAGGACAAGGAGCCTTCCCAAAAGCCGGGAATTCCGCGCTGTAAATCACCGGGAAACATTAATAAACAGCTCCATCTACTGACATCCTCCCGTGGCAACCGGGATGCGGCACCCGGAGCTCTTTATCCCACCACAGTCCCCTGGGATGCGGGAGGGGAGGGGGAAAAGTGGGAGAGCTCGTGGGTCGGGATGAAGACAGTTTAATAAGGAAAGTAAAACCCGTGCAAAGGAAAACAAGGAATTCATTCCCCCTTCCCAGGATAGGCAGGAACTTGGAAGACAAACCCCATCACTCCAAACCCCAACAATTCCTCCTTTCTCCCCAGCTCCACAGGCTGAGCACGATGCCCTGTGCTCTGGGCCATCCCCTGGATCAGCTGCCCTGGATGTGCCCCCCAAATCCTGGGGGTGGCAGGAGGAGCAGAACAGCCCCTCGTGGCTCTGGGACCACTGAAACATCCCTGAATTCTCACCCCTGTTCCCAGCCCCAATCCAGGGAACAGCCCCAGAGCAGCTCCTGGGGAGAAAACGAACCCCAGCCCAGCCCAAGCCACACATTCTGCACCCCTCATTCCACACTTGATGCCAAGCTCAGATCCCACACTATCCAAACCATCCTCATTCCACACTTGATGCCAAGCTCAGATCCCACACTATCCAAACCATCCTCATTCCACACTTGATGCCAAGCTC
>JAWWMO010000174.1:61935703-61950904 GCA_035047845.1 Dendrocincla fuliginosa | reverse complement strand
GCCCCCGCCCGCGCCGCGCCGCCCCGCCGCCAACGCCTCGGCCTCGGCCGCCTCTGCCGCGGTGGCGGCGGCGCTGTCCGAGAACGCGACGCTCGGGTACCGCTCGCTCGTGTACCGCCTGAACTTCGACCAGCCGGTGCGCAACGCCGCCCGGCTCCCCGCGCCGCCCGACGTGGTGCTCGTGGTGCAGGTGCACGACCGCGCCGAGCACCTGCGGCTGCTGCTCGAGTCGCTGCGCAGGGCGCCGGGCGTGGAGAACGTGCTGCTGGTGCTGAGCCACGACCTGTGGGCCGAGGAGCTGAACCGGCTGGCGGCCCGCGTGGACTTCTGCGCCGTGCTGCAGGTGTTCTTCCCGTTCAGCATCCAGCTGTACCCGCGCGAGTTCCCGGGCCACGACCCCCGCGACTGCCCCCGCGACGTGGGCCGGGCGGCGGCGCAGCGCCTGGGCTGCATCAACGCCGACTTCCCCGACTCGTTCGGGCACTACCGCGAGGCGCGGTTCGCGCAGACCAAGCACCACTGGTGGTGGAAGCTGCACTTCGTGTGGGAGCGCGTGCGGGCGCTGCGGGAGCACGCGGGGCCCGTGCTGTTCCTGGAGGAGGATCACTACCTGGCCCCCGACTTCTACCACGTCCTCAAGCGGCTGTGGGCGCTGCGGCAGCGAGAGTGCCCCGAGTGCCAGGTGGTGTCCCTGGGCACCTACAGCCCCGTGCGCGGAGGCTTCGCCGGCCGCGCCGACAAGGTGGAGATGAAGACGTGGAAGTCCACGGAGCACAACATGGGCATGGCCTTCGACAGGGACACCTACCAGAAGCTCATCGAGTGCACGGACGCCTTCTGCACCTACGATGACTACAACTGGGACTGGACTCTGCAGCACTTGACTGTCTCTTGTCTTCCAAAGTTCTGGAAAGTGCTGGTCCCCGAGATCCCCAGGATTTTTCACACGGGGGACTGTGGCATGCACCACAAGAAATCCTGCAGACCCTCCACCCAGAGTGCCAAAATCGACTCTCTCTTGAACAGCAACCAACAGTACCTGTTCCCCGAGACGATGAGTGTCAGTAAAAGGTACTCCATGGCTCCCCTGTCCCCTCACGTCAAAAACGGAGGGTGGGGAGACATCAGGGACCACGAACTCTGTAAGAGTTACCGCAGACTCCAGTGAGGATCCTTCTCTCGCAGCCTTTTCTTCTTGAGTTGTCCCACCGTGTCTTCTACAGGCACACACGTGTATAAACAGCATTTATGAGTTGGTTTCTGCTTTAATATGAATAAACATTCTTGTTTAAAGGTGTCCCAAAATAGTAATCTCTCATGTTTGGCAACCACATTTTGGAAAATGGGTGACGTGCTGCAGCCCCTGTGCAAAGAGTGACCTGCTGCTGTGTTTGCTGGGAGGAGCAGCAGCAGGAGGAGGAGGAGAACGCTTTTAAGTGCATCTTTTTTGGTGCTGAAGCTCTGGTGGTGCCCGTGACACCACGCTGGGGGGGCCCTCACGTGCTGTCCCACCCAGGGTCACCTCATGCCTGATCCCCGTGTCCCGGCTCGGTTGCGATGTGTCCATGGATATATGAAGGATGAAAAAAAAATAAATTCATTGTTTTTACTACAATGTAGATAAATATATGATTTTTTAAGTTCTGCCGAAATAAAAACTCAGTTGTTTTTTAATCAGAGAGAAGTCCTTGATTGTCACCAAACAGATGATGTTGTCTTGTGTTCCTAAAAAAGGAGGATGGGGTGGGAGGGGAGTTTCTCTTCTTTAATCCCGAGGGCTGGACACGTCCCATCACCCCTTCCAGCAGCGTGCATTTAACTTCATTAAATTTTTAATGATACTCATTAATTGAGGCAGCAAAGAGGTAGCAAATTGGTGGCACAACACCTCTTTGTTTGGATTTTTTTTTTTAAAAAGCAGGTTTCCCACTCAGTGCAAAACCAGCAGTAAAAAGTGCTGCTGTGAAGTGGGAAGGGGCTGATCCGGAGCCGGGATCCACGGAGTGGTGTTTGATAACGCTCCAGCTGCTTTGCTGGCACAGCTCTGAACCAAAACTGGTAGCAGCAGCATCTCGGCAGCTTTTTGTAGAACACAGAGGTGTGTGAGAGACAGAAAATGCCCCGTGTTCTTTCCCAGGGGTTATTTCACTGCTGCGGTTTCGCAACATATTTGCTCTGTGTTGTTTCACAAGGGTCAGGGGTGATGATGAAGCTGTGGGGCTGCCCCAGCCCTCAGAGACCTCCCCCAAAAGGCTGCTGGGGGTTAAGCTCGGCCCAGCAAAGCCCTGGCCCTGGCCCAGCAGATGTGCTGCCCTGCAGGGCAGGGCAGGTGTTTTGGGCAGCTGTGGCTGCACTGAGCTCAGAGAGTAACACCCCACACACCCCACTGCACACTCGTGTTTCGCCCAGAAATGTGACAGGAATTTCACAGCAGCCCTGAAACAAGCGAATTTAACCTCCCTCCAAAGCACCTCTGTGTCCTGTAGGGCTCAAATGAAAACAGAAGTTGGTTCGGCACCAGTGAGAAAGGGAACTGGGAAGTTTATTTTTAGATGTGCTCTTTTGGTTATGGCACTTCAGAGAGGTGAACCAGCAACCAGCACGTGGAAACTCGAGGGAAACTGTGAAAATAAATCTGTATAAAGTGAATCCATCTCCCAGATTGTAAATACTTCACAGCAGACGTGTACCCAGAGGATGTTGTTACTGTGCAATGGAATTTGTTCAGCTGGGGGATGTCTGGGTGCTGCAAAGCACCACACTAGGATGGAATACAGGGTATAGATGCTGATTATTTCTAGGAGACTAATTAGAACTTCTCCGGGTAATTAGAAATTTCATTTGATTGCTAAAAATCGCTGTGAGTCTAATCCTGCAGTTATCACAAAATGAAAGGTTTGAAAAATGATGAATACTGCTCAATTCCCAAGGGAGCCATTAGACCAAGGATACAGACAAATAATCCCTGAAATCTGGCAAGAGAATAAAAATGTTACGTAAACAATGAAAATACATTTTCTTCTAGGAGCTCAGATTCACTTCCAACTGCCTCTTTCTTGCAATAAAACTATTTCAGCCCATACACGTGAATAGAAAACAGATCTATTAACTTCAAATACTGTAACAACATACGCTTTTGATGCTGAAACAGTTTCAGTGGGAACCTCCGAGCTCTGAAATCACCCCGCAGCACGTGGAAGTCGCAGCAAGCATCAAACAACAGAAGGAAATCCTAAACCCATTAAACTAATCCAACTCATACAGCAAAGAATTCTGGAAGGCGACGGGGCAGCGCGTTCCGTGATCCCTGAGGATCCGCACGCTGCCGTCCCGGGGGTTCACCTCCCGCAGCAGCGGGGAGGCTGCCCTGCTGTCCCACCCCGTGGGTGCAGCCCCTCCATCCCCTTCCCCGGCCTCCTGCCCCCCTGCCAGCAGCTCTCCGTGGTTCCCAGAGCCTGGGGCCGTGTCCCCTGCTGCGACAGCACTTCCTAAATCTGGCTCCTTTCTCCCAGATTCGGCAGGAATCGCTGAACTGCTGTCAGGAGGTTTGTGCTCCAAACAATGGTGTGAACTACAACCTACTTTTCCTATTGTTTCAGCTGGGGGAGCCGTGTTGGTTCCTGCAGCACGTTCTCCATCAGCTGCAGGACAGTTTGTTTCTGCCTTTGTTTCGGGGTAGTCGCTGTTGGTCTTTCCAGCAAGGTCTCCCCCTGAGCTGCCAAGTGTTCCTTCTCCATCACGTTCCTGGGGCTGTCAAGGAAATAAATGAATTATTTTCCAGCTGAAACAAACTGTTCACACAAAACTGCTGTAAAGACAGCAGAGACACTCCAACAGCTGAGCAACTTGCACTAGTGGAATGTCCATGGCAGGGGGTTGGAACGGGATGATCTTTAAGGTCCCTTCCAACCCAAACCATCCCATGTTTCTCATTCCAAAAGGCCAAGTGAGTCGGGTGCTGGGGTTTTCCTGCTCTTATGTGGCGCGTGGGAATGAGTGGCAGGGAGGTCTTTTGCTTCCCCAGGGTTCCCTCTGCTCTAGGAAAAGCTGCTGGGCAGTGGCCAAGCGCCACAGCCGCCGTGGCTGCAGGATTAGGGAGGGCCTCCCACCACACCCAGCCCATTTTCCAGATCTCAGGGGCCACAAAATCAGCCAAGGGATCTGAACTCTCGTTGCAGGAGTGTGTTTGAACCTTGCAATTAGGGAAATTACCGGCCTGTGGAGCTAATCCAGGAAATGCTGTGGTTTGCCCTGGGAGAGGAGGAACTAGGAGAAGTGCTCTCTAGGTAGCAGTTCCCCAGTTTCACCATTATTGAGTGTTTTAGTAAAACACTGCTGGTAACTCATAAGTCCCTTTCAGTGGGTGGTCAGGATGAAGCAGGGATCTGTCCAGGAGCAGCTGGACTCATGGATTCAAAGACAGAGCTGCTCCCTCACACCCCCAGCCCACTCTGACCCCAAACCACTGCTCACTCCAGCAAGAAACAAAACAAACACCAGTAAGTTCCTGCTCAAACTGGATGAATCTCTCCTAAGGACACAGAATCATGGAATACCCTGAGTTGGAAGGTACCCAGAAGGATCACCAACTCCAGCTCCTGGCCTGGCACAGGACCCGGAGGGTGATGATTTAGGATATCTCAGCTGCCTTTTCCTAGGCCTCAAAACACACAGACCTGCTCTCCACCACTTTGAATTTTAGACTTCCATGTACAATCCACACTAGCTGCACAGGTTAAGCCTGCCAAGTAAAGCCACTATCTTTAAGGAACTCCTGGGGCCCCCAGCCTAGTTCCAAAGGTCATGTGCTTCTTCTGAACTTGCCTCCAAACAAGCCACGTACACATTAACTCCGTGTGCAGATCCCAGTTCACGGCCACAGCAGTGACCTGACTCTCCCTGCATTTTATGTTTCCTTTAAGAAAAGTTTCATCTGAATTTCTGAGGCAGTGTCTGCCAAGAAACCCCAGTTAATGCGGGGGGTTCCACCGCACATTTTCCTCTTTACAAAACTAACATTTTGGTTTCTTCATCTGTCCATCTGTTTTGCAACGGGAGGACGTTTTAATCCCCTGCCTTGCATCACCATCTAGACAGGGTGACTGAGGAAGAACAGTGGCCTCAGTGAGGCCTGAAACATTACAAATGTGAATTTGAGACCAGTGTTTAAGATTAATAGCCTCATGTTTAATTATCTACACAACAGGAACCCACCAAGTATTCCAATACCTGGACTAAATAAAGATAAGGACACATGATTCTTCCCAGACAAAATTCTCTAGGATTTTTCTACCTGTACAAGGCTGAGAGAGTGAAGTATTCCTACAAGAAGAAAGCCCTGTCTTTAATGACTGGATCATAGCTATCCTTCTTGCAAGTGAAATATAGGAGGTTTCAATGCCTTGGACCCATTAAATGGCACAAAGATAACCTGGGCTTCTGAAAACTGACATTTCTACTTGTAAATGACCCCACTCCTGGTTTTCCCTGCTCTATGAAGGCAAAACGAAGCTGTTTCAGTGGGGTTTGATAGGATCTTGCTGAAGAACATAAATCAGGCAGAGCATGTGCTGCTCCCAGAGATTCTCACCTCCACCCTGATTTGAATTCTGTCCTCAGAAACATCCAGCACTTCAATTAATGGCTGGCTTTCCAGTGCTGATTGGGAGCAAGAGGAAGGGCATAAAGCAGTGCCTAGAAATCCATCAATGTTCTCTTCACTGACAAACAATCTCTCCTAAAGAAAAGAAAAAGAGAAAGAGCAGGTTATGTTCTTTTCATGCTAAACCTCAGGGATATTGGGGCTAAAAATTCACTGCAAGGAAAGGCAGGACAGTTCACAAGTTTCACAGCACATTCGTGCCTTGGTAGAGAAATTCTAAGTCAGACATTCAGAGCAGGAGGTGAAAGAATTAAGACCAGTGCTTAGCTCATGTTAATTGAAATTACAGATCAGCATCATACCAAATACAAAAGAAAAATGCTTTCCCTCTTTGGATACATGGCCAATACACAGATTGAGACTCCCTCTGAGGAATGATTTGTAGCAACATCATTCCACTGCCCTCAGCTGGCTTAGCACCTGGAAGGTGTTACACTGCTATGGGTTTGTTTCATGTGTTTAGGAAAACACAAACACCTCCTTGGAGGGCCCCTGCAGGATCTGAGAACCCTCAGCTCCAAGATCAGATATGGAACAAGCAGGGCTGTATCCATTTCACATCCAGCCACAGAGGCTGCTGCTCAGATCTCCATGTAGACAAGTTGGAAAACCAGGTGGAAAAAACAGAGGTACCCACAGGCAGAGAGACAGCCTGGGGTGTGTTTCCAGGCTGTTCATATGCACTTCATAAACACTGTGAAACATGTTGCTACAGGTTCAGAGATTCAAATCAGTTACAGGTAATTAAGGGTCCTAAAACATATCCTGGAGGGGGCTGTTTCATAAGAACACCAGAGTTTTCCCTGTCCTTGTGTTGTTCTTAAATCATCTGTGTAGGCTGAGGGTTTAGGACAGACTTACTCTGACCTAGAGGAGTACTTTATGTTCTGGATATTACCTTTCCTGTTTAATTGGAAGTAACAGGGAGAAGTTGCAAACCTTCCACCTTAAGTCACGCTTTTAAATTTCTCGGTTCAGTTCAACCCCCTTGTCAATCCGGTGAAAGTTAAATTCAATTATCACTGACATCTTGCAGACTGAGAAGCAAAAAGGCAATTCTGCACATTTTTGGCCCCCTGTGGATGTAGCCTTATGCACAGCCAGATGTCACAGTGTGTCTGAGGTACAAAATATAACTGTCATCCTGGAAAACAACAAAACAGGATGGGAAAAATAACCCAGCGTCCTATTTTTTCCACTATTTAAATTGGAAATCACAATATGGAAAGTCATAACATAGGTATTGTTGGGTTTCCAAGCCAGAGGGTTGAATTCATTTTCTATCCAGAAAGATTACAATCCAGGCAAAGAGCCAGCACTGGATGCTGAGACTGTTTGGGGGAAGATTGAAGTGCAGCAGGGCTGCCCTGACAGAAAACCCTCCCATAACATACCAACTCCTTGCATTTCTGGCTGCAAAGCCTCACATACTTATTCCCTCATGTTATATCCTCTCCTGCCTGCCAGAGGGGGACCTGCCAGTGCTCCAGGCTTGTGGGAATACTCTGCAGAGCCTGAGAGAAGGTGTTGGAGAACAGAAACAGGGACACCCTTCCATGAGACCAGGTTGTTCCAAGCCCCATCCTACATTTCCTCATAAAAGAGGAAAACAGTCTCTTTTCCCTCTGAACCTGCACCTGGCACACGTGGGTGCCTGAGGGAGGGACAGCCGTTCCTCCTCAACGCAATTGGGACTCTGCATTTTGGCAACAAACCCAAGAAACCTTTCTGAAGATTTTCTTCCTGATAAAAAGCAAAAGAAGTTGTTTTCTTCCCAGAAAATACTGGTAAAGTAGAAAAATGGCATGGAAAGTCTGTTACCAGGGAAAGGTCCTTCCCCCAGAGGGTGGTGGGCACTGCCCAGGCTCCCCAGGGCAGTGGGCACGGCCCCAAGGCTGCCAGAGCTGCAGGAGGGTTTGGATGATCCTCTCAGGGATGGGGGGGATTGTTGGGGTGTCTGTGCAGGGCCAGGGGTTGGAATCTCATCCTTGTGGGTCCCTCCCAGCTCAGGATAGTCTGTGATTTCATGATTGATCAGTACTTAACACAAAGATAAGAAGTAACCACTTGTGACGTTCCGTTAATTCTGACTCATTGCTCTAAACCAATTTTCCCAAGTTTCATGCCAGCCCAACACTGTACTCCTGTAAGTATTTAACATTTTATCCCAGTCCTTCCCCACGGCCTGCCATAAATCACAGCACCTTGGATGTGTTTGCTGTCAATGAGGTGATTATCATTAGCCTGAGACTGTAACTCAGACTTTGCATTCACGGGGAGCACACGCCGAGGCATTTATATTACTGCAGATGTTATCAAAGCACAGACCTTGGAAAAAATGATCCAGGAATTTATTCTAAAGCCTGCTTTGCCTTCCAAGCCAGAGCAAACAGAGGACAACCATCTGCAGATGATTTCAATGACCCTGTAAAATAATTCGTCAGTTTAAACCGTTTATTTTCTCGTATTTATGATCCTCTCTTAGCAACTTCCAATTTAATTTGTTTTTCCCTGCACATACTGTCATCTGCTGTTTGGTACACATTCATTTTTCCCTGTGACTAAACTGAGACCAAATTAACATAAATGTTAGCAGGAAGGACTTTGGTTTCTAGAACACTTCATCATTCAAAGCCATCCTTGTCTCTCACAGCCCCGACGGCGCGAAGCTGGGCCCCTCACGGCTGCCCTCAGCAATCAAATGGGTTTATTCTGCCTTAATTTATCCAAATTTGTAGCCAATTTCCATCCAGAGTTACCTCCCACGCAGCCTGCAACAGTTATAAAAGCAGGATAGATTTCAGGCTTTAATTATTTGTGTGTCTCCTGTAATGAGAAACTCATAGAAAACCAGAATCATGGAATGGTTTGGGTTGGGAGGGATCTTAAAAACCACCTCGTTCCAACCCCCTGCCATGGGCAGGGACACCTTCCAGTGGACCAGGCTGATGCAGGGATGGGGCAGACATGACCTCCCTGGGCACAGGCAGCAACTCATGCCAATATGGAAAGGGACCCGGATCTGTGGATGTCCCAGCCTCTGGATTTGTAGGGTCCCAGCACAAACCAGCTCACAGGAGAATCTGAAGCGTGGTGGGGTGAAAACTTTCCCAAGGAGATCATGACTGCAAAGATTAAACAGCTCAAAAGGAGCTTTGATGAGCTTAATCAGTAGGTTAATAATGTTTCCTGACATAACTGTTTTGTGTAGACACGTTATTCCCACAATGCCGCTACCAATTAAAGACTATTCAGAAATTAGTTTGTTTTATAGCAGAAGCAAACTAATTATGATTCTTAATGCAGCTTGGGAAAGAGATTACTTTGAAAAATATGAAATAATAAGGTTGTTCTGTTCTCCTTCTCTGTCCTTCTTTGACCTCCCAAAAAACTCGCCAAGAGTCTTGAAACGCTGAGCACAGAATTAACTGAACCAAAAATAAACTGTTGTAGGATAACACAAAACAGCCCCACTTTCCAGCAGCACCTTCTTAGAAGTGACCCCTGACTATTGTATTAAGTCTTTATAGTAGCTTGGAAATGGAAAATTATAACCCTGACTCTCACAGAAAGCATGTAACAACTCCAAATAGCTTGGAAATGAGGGCAAGAGAGCTTACCAGTATGGATTTCTCCCTGAAAGGTGGCAACAGCTGAAAACATCCCTGCCTTACACTGCCCAACGTGGCTCTCTAGGTTTCATGCTTGCTTGACTCTCAAACCAAGAAAAACATTTATCCACAAGAGCCCTAGAGATCAGTGAGCACAAGGACAGCTCCAGGCTGCCCCAGGCAGGGAGCCCACAGGAGCACATCCAGCCCACGGCCTTTCCCACGTGTGCCCAGTGCTGGGAGCAACACAGCTCTGCCACCTGCAGCCACACACTTAGATTTTCATGGGATATTGGGAAGAAATTCTTCCTTGTGAGGGTGCTGAAGAACTGGCACTGCCCTTGGACACCCCCAGGGATCCAGGGGCAGCCACAGCTTCTCTGCCCACCCTGTGCCAGGGCCTGCTCACCCTCCCAGGGAGGAATTTCTTCCCAATATCCCATCCAGCCCTGCCCTTTGGCACTGGGAAGCCATTCCCTGTGTCCTGGCCCTCCATGCCTTGTCCCCAGTTCCTCTCCAGCTCCCCTGGAGCCCCTTTAGGCCTTGCAAGGGGCTCTCAGGTCTCCCTAGATCCTTCCCTTCTCCAGGTGAAACCTCCAGCTCTTCCAACCTGTCCCCAGAGCAGAGGGGCTCCAGCCCTGTGATCAGCTGAGTGGCCTCTTCTGGACTCACTCCAACAGGTCCACATCTTACTTTAGCAGCACCAAAAGCATCAGGCACTGGTGACTGTGCCAAGCAGAAAAACCACACCCATGTAAAACACCCTCCACGGAGGCATCAATGCCCACATTGATGATGTTACACAAACCTCCCAGGTTTAGTGCAATTCCCATTTGGATACCTCACAAACAGCAGAAGTCATGCTTAGCTCCAACCATGAACTCCTCAGGAATGTTCAGTGTAATATTTTTCAGACTGTAAATGTAAAAAAACCATAATGCATAGAAAAGCAGAGGGAATATTTCCTCTGTTTTCCTCTGCTCCCCTGCTGTTCTCTGGAGCCCCAGGAGGGTTTACGTGAGTTAAATCTTAATTTTCTCCACAACAGGAGATTGGGGGTTTATAAGGAAAGGGATGGTCTGGCTGTGATTCCCTTCCCAGTGAGGGGTTCCCAGTGGGAAGCACTGACCACGGAGTGAGCACACATCCTCTGAGCTAACTCATCCCAGGCCTCTGAGAGGGGCAGGAAGGGTGTGGATCAGCATGAAAAGGAATTCCTGCATGGCCCAATCTTTGTCTAATCCCAGGAAAATGAACACACATGACCCCAAAACTACCACCCGTGTTTCACATGCTCCGATAACTGAGCCTCCAGGTCTCAGTAGCTCAATACAACCACCTGAAAACTGCTTTTTATTTCTGTTAAGAATTGAGCATTTAACCCCAGGAGGCCAAACATTCCAAGACAACGTTTCTGAAGGCACGATTTCTGTAATTGCCCAACTTCTGCTCTACCACAAACCAGGACACACTGGGACATGTTGTTCTCACAAACCTGGCCTGGCAGGCTTACAAATTTTATTAATGGCTATTTAACTCTCAACCATTCTTTCTTCCTCATTTACTCTTCAGGTTGTGTTGTCTTGAAATGAAGGGGAGCTCTCCAATGCAGGAGATTCTGGCCACCATAACAAGTGATAAAATCACTTAGGATGGTAAAGACCTCCAAGATCATCAAGACCAGCCACTGTGTGGACTTTATGGTTTAGCCAAGGAGTGAAACTACTCACAGTTACAGTCCAGGGGAGACTGTGGTGCTGTAAAGACTTGCTGAAAAGATACAAGGGTGGGGAATTCCAACTGCTCAGCACCTATGGAAACTGAGCTCTAAACAGATCATCTTCCAGCACAGGGATTCAATCATGGCTGACTACAAAAGCAAAAGCAATCCTTGAAACTCTGTTTCAAGCATGATGTCCTAAGGACAAGCTCAGCTCAGTCTTCTACCAGTATCTGGATCAGACCAGTTTCCAAGAAGAAACTGGCAGTTAATGGGAGAGAACTGGGCAGGCAGCCTCACAGGCTGCTGGAACAACCACCCTGGCACCAGTTACCACCGAGGAGCAAATTCTGAGCTAATCCTGTAAGGAATGTGATCCATGAAACAACACAACCCGGTCTCCAGTAGGAAGCAACTTCCCAGACAACAGCAGAGTAGGAATTCTATATCTGTTAAAAACACTGACCAGGCTGGATGAGGCTTGGAGCAACCTGGGATAGTGGGAGGTGTCCCTGCCCATGGCAGGGGGTGGAACGAGATGGGCTTTAAAGTCCCTTCCAACCCAAACCATTCTGGGATTCTCTGTCATCCACTTTTGCTGTGCACTATCCTCTGGCAATGCTGCTGTGGGAGAAGAGATAACAAACAAGCACATTGGGAAGTGCAGGATAAAATTCCTACTCTCCCTGGACACCAAAAGCTCCTTGAAGGGATCAAACAGGGCACTGCTTTGTGCACTCTGCAATGACTGATGCAACTCACTACAGGTCTCAGTGCAACAACCACAGCTCTGACTTACAGAACGAGAGTCAAAGCAGAAAAACAGCCACAATGACATCAGACAAATTGAAGAAACCAATACAATAAGAAGAAAAAGTGACCAGGAGCAAATAGTTAATGGCCAGAAGACAGCATGTAAGAGTGGCTCTAATTAAATATTAATTTTTCTCCCTTCACTCTGAGCGAGTGCAGCTCTCAGTGCTGGCTCAGGCACTTTGGGGAAATATCAGTTAAAAAGAAGCCAACAGAACAAATGACTTCAGTTTATTTTGCATGCTCCAGTTTGCAGGCCCAGTGTCCAAAAAGGATCACATGCCAGGAGAATCTTTTGGAGCCTGCTACATGAATGAATGGCTGGGAAGCCTATGACTAATGCCCAGTCTCTTCCTCCTACTCCACCCAAAACGTTTTGCAATATATACTAAAATCAGCACATTCACGGTGGTGTTTTTAACTCACAAAGCTGAAATCTCATGACTGGGTGGCCTTTTAGCAACTTTCACTCACAAGATATTCCCCCAATCGTAGTAAGACCAAACTTTCAGCCATCAGTCCAGCCCTCAACCCAGCACCACCTCCAGGTTCATCACTCAACCATGTCCTCAAGTGCCACACTCAGATGTTTTTTCAGCCCTTCCAGGGCTGGCTCTGTACCTGTACATAAAAAGGCAATAGTTTGCACAGTGGTTTTCTTGACGGGGCAGCAGCACCCAGTGCTGATGACAGAAATGAACAGCAGTGCTGAGCGTTCTGTGGCCCCACTTGCACAGACCTGCAAGGCTCCTGCTCCGATAAAAGCAGAGGAAATGCTCTGCAAACAGCTCAGCGTGGGTGGTTCTCCATAAATTCATCATCTTTGATACTTCCTCGAAATGATCAGCTCCTCCTTCACAGGAATTGCTGTAATATATTGTTATAAAAGGTGTGCAGTGGCTAAATGGGAAATTAAATGTGATGTTTCAGCTGCACAAACACTAATTGGATAAATATCTTTCAAAATCATGCACAAGTAATTTCTAGTTGCAGGGATGGAGCAATTAAGCTGCTTCAAGCCAAGTCTATCCCAGTGGATACGCTTGAAGCCTGCCAGCTTTCTGGACTTGCACTCCCACAGCACGTGATCCAAACTGTAAAGGATTTTATTGCTCTAAAATCAAGCCAAACTCCAAATCCCATGGCTGGAAGGTTACACAAGAGCTGTGCAGCCTTAATCCCTGCTCATGAGAAACTGTTTGAAACTCTGAGCTTACAGAATAACGTGGTTTTCCAAAAAACTTGTGTGAGTGCTTCTGGACAGCGAGAGCGCCACAAGGTGGGCATCACTGGGGCCACTGTCACCTTGATGCAGCCACCCCACCTTCTCCCACCATGGCAGCATTGCTGCCCAACAACCCATAAAATGATAAAACACTAAACTAGATCATATCCAGACAGGGAAGAAGAGAAGGTGAAGATTTATCCCAGTAAAATGGGCAGTTCACAGCTGCTTTTGCTGTTCTGTCTGGCTGAAGTGATGGGTATTCCCATGGCTGTAAATGGGAATTCTGTCCCAAAATACAGACACAGGGACACTCCACCCACACTTCATGACAGTGTATAGTATACAGGTGTACATGTGGTGTACCATAAACATCTCCTTTCTTCGTGTGAACAGGCTCCATGAGTCATTTGCTTGGCTTTAAAAGTGCACTAAGGACATAAAGGACAGGACAGGCTGTTTTCACTCCTCACCAGAATTTCCCTTAGAAAAAAATTGGCGTGGGAGGCAGAAGTCATTCCCCATCCAAGGATGAAAGTGTCAGCAACATGATGTGACCTTGGACAAGACTCGCACAAATCAGGTCACTCCACTCACGTCCGGGAGCAGCTCTCGGAGGAAGCAACTTGTGTCTCTACCAGCTTTGAACTCAACCTCACCCCTCCCCGAGACACCTCTCCCCAAACAGCAGCCGCTCCCCGGGCAGGTGACACCCCAAACCTGCCCCTTTGAAGGCATTACCTGCAGAGTGGAGGGGTCGAGGCCAAAGCTGAACTTGTGCCAGGGCCCGGTGCTGCCAGGGGCCTTGGCCAGCCCCACCACGGCGTTGTGGGCAGAGATGCTGAGGTTGCTCTCGGGGGGCACCAGCCTGTTCTCGGGGGGGAACTGCAGGAACAGGGCGAAGGCCCCGGTGTCGGCGGAGAAGCGGACGCTGTAGTGGTGGGTGCCCACGTCCTCACACAGGCTCTGGGGGTGGATGCCGGGCACCCTCAGGAGCAGGGTGAGGGACACCTCATCCTGGCGGGCCTGGAATGGCGGGCACGTGGCACCCATCCCACAGAGGATGGCTGGCTCGGGGCTGGCGCGGGGGGAAGCGGTGCCAGAGTGTGGTGATGGTGGGTCGGGGGCTTCAGTGGGTGGGTCAGGGCAGGATTCGGAGTGGGGTTCAGGGGGTGGTTTGGCAAGGGGCCCGGCAGGTGGTTCAGGGGGTTCAGGGGGAGGTTCAGGGGGAGGTTCAGGGGGTTCAGTGGGAGTTTCAATGGGAGGTTCAGCAGGTGGGTCAGTGAGGGGTTTAGCAGGTGGTTTGGGGGGTTCAGTGGGAGATTCAGGGAGTTCAGCGAGTAAATCAGCAGGGGGTTCAGCAGGTGGTTCAGTGGAAAGTTCAGCAGGTCGTTCAGTGCGACGTTCAGGGGGTTCAGCAAGCAGATCAGTGGGGGGTTGAGCGAGTGGTTCAGTGGGAGGTTCAGTGGGAGGTTCAGCAGCAGGTTCAGCAGGAGGTTCAGTGGGAGGTTCAGGGGGTTCAGTGCGAGGTTCAGCAGGAGGTTCAGGGGGTTCAGTGCGAGGCTCAGCAGGTGGATCAGCGAGGGGCTCAACGCGTGGACCACAAAGTGGTTCAGCGGGGCCTTCGGCGAGGGTCTCTGCACAGGGCCCAGCGGGGGGATGAGCGGGTGATTCAGAGCGGGGTTCTGCGGGCGGATCCCCGGGCGGATCCCCGGGCGGATCCCGGCGCTCTCCGCCGCCCCCCGTGCCCCGGGCCGGCGGCACCACGGGCAGCGTGACCCGCAGCCGGCGCTCGGCCGTGCTGAAGGCGGCGCGGCCGCGGCTCTCGTCCACGTCGTAGGGCAGGCGCAGGCGCAGGCGGTAGGCGGGCCGGGCCGAGTCCAGGCGCAGCTCCCTCCCGCGGATCTCCAGCTCCGCCTGCGCCGCCGAGCGCAGCAGCGGCAGCTCCACCGTCACCACCAGCTCCCGCGGCACCGCGCTGGGCGCCGAGTCGCGGCCGTGCCGGTAGTCCTGCAGCTCCACGTAGGAGCGGTGGCGGATGCTCCAGCGCGGCGTGGTGGGCCCGGCGGGCGAGCAGGCCGTGCGGGCGGCGCTGGGGGCGGCGGGCGGGCCGGGCGCGGGGGGAGGCTGCGGGAAGGGGAAGGGCGGCAGCGGCGAGTCCTCGTCGCGG
>JAWWMO010000174.1:61921812-61935665 GCA_035047845.1 Dendrocincla fuliginosa | reverse complement strand
GACGGGCGCCTGCGGGACGCCCTTGTAGCGGGTGCCCCGCAGCAGGGCGGCGTTGGCGCGGTCCAGCCGCACGGCGCAGTGCCGCTCCACCGCGTCCATGGCCGTGCCGCACAGCAGGCGGCGGAACGCGGCGCTGCGGGCCGCCAGGCGCAGCGCGGCCGGGTGGAACGCCACGTCGTAGAGCAGGCGGCGGCGGCCGGCGCGGAGCAGCTCCTCGCGGGCCGGGGCCAGGCTGTAGGGCAGCTCCCAGCGCTGCCCGCCGCGCTCCGGCCGCGCCCGCGGCTCCGCCAGCACATCGCTGCCGCACACGTTGATGTAGCAGCGCCGGGAGCCGTCCTGGCTGGTGCGCAGCACGAAGCCCGGAGAAGGGTGCACGAAGCGCACCTCCACGCCGCGCTCCCGCTCCAGCGCGGCCACCTCCTCCTCGTACAGCCGGCGCTGCTCCGGGTCCGTCAGCTCCGCCGCGTACTCGGCGAACAGCGCGCGGAACTGCTGGTCGCGGAAGGCGAGGCGGAGGCGCTCCGCTTCCTCGGCCGTCAGGTCCAGGTCCTGCAGCCGGCCCGCGCCCGCCATGGCCCCGGCACGGCCCTGCGGGCAAGATGGCGGCCGTTGCTGTGGGGACGGTAAACAAGATGGCGGGCGTTGCTATGGGGATGGTAAACAAGATGGCGGGCGTTGCTATGGGGACGGCAAACCACATGGCGCGAGTTGCTATGGAGACGGCAACAATATGGCGGGCCGCCCTCAGCGCTGAGGCCTCTCCATCCCCGAGGCCTCTCCCACCCCCGAGCCTTTCCCCTCCTCTCAGTGGCTCCCTCATGGCTCTCGGTTCTCACCCCTGTCTTTACCCGCGGTGGTTTTCCACCATCATCCCCTCATCGCAGTATCTCCTGCTGATAACCAGCTATCAGTTCATCTCGAAGTTCTCCCCCTCTTTAACTTCCTTTTTTTAAACACAGATCTTTCCTGTTTGCAGCACACGCAGCTGGTTCCTCCAGTTGCCTTTTTTTTCCTGCTTTGCCACTTCTTCATTCTGACTCTGCCCTTTAAAGCGACACTGGTGTTTTTCCTGTAAAACTTTATTTGTATATAAAACTTGACATTTATTATAAAAAGGCCATATTACAAGATAAAACCAAGCCTTCTAACAAACAAGAACTGGAACTGGCTGCACACAGGCTCGTTCCTTGCAGAAATTCAGAGTCCCTGGAGCTTGCTGAAAATACAAAAGAAAACCCAATATTTAGGGGGGTTTCCCCTAAAGATAGTCCACAATACTATGTCTTGATCTATAAAATGCTCGCTAATATCTAAGGACATAAAATATCTCACAGTATGATAATTTTTATATTCAAGTAAAGGTCAGAGGAGTTGATCTGTTACCACTTCCCTTGGAAAGCTTCTGCAACAAGGCATGAAACAATCAGACAAGATAAATTTATGCTTTTCCCAGTGGGTTATACCATCATTATTTCAAACAGGCAAATTTCCATCACAGCTGGAAGCCCTTTGAATGCCTTTTAATACTTTTTGGTGTTGCAGCTGGGTTTTTTTTCCAGTCAGGGGAAGATTATAGTTGGAATGAATAAGTACAGATTTAAAAATCTGTGAGAGCAAAGCATGGGCTTGGAGATGATCACAAAATGAACCAAGAACTGTTCCTAAATGTAATTAATTCATGCAACATGCCCAGAACCAAGTCTCAATCACACAGTACAGTCATCTTTCCTTTTTCTTTGGCGTTCTGCTTCCCATCACTGATATTTGACTGCAATTTCTAGATTTATTGCTTTAGTTCTGAGCATTCGGATTTCTTCCCCTGCCTGAGTATGAAGCATAAGTTAAACTGCTAAAACAACCACTCTTTGTATATTACCAATTCCCTCTATTCCTCCTGATAATTGGGAAATCAAAAGGGAAGAAAAATAAATACATTCAGTGAATACATTTACCTGTCCTCAACTGTCTTGTTGGAGGGGTAGAACACCTTGAAGGAAAACCCGCTCCTTGGGAACGAACCCTGGAGAGAAAAAACATAAACCACATTTGTGTCAATAAAATAACACACAGGGCTCAGGTGTGGCTGTTCCCTCAGGAGCAGCCCAGGGGATCTTACAGGGTTGATGCAGAGGCAGTCGGTGTTGGTGACAGTGAAGGGGTCGTGCTTGTCTGCGGTGACCAGCAGGTCTGGCACGGGGTAGATCCTCAGGGCATAGTCATAGGCCCAGAACACAGGGCTGACAGCCAGGGGGAGCGGGCTCAGGTGGCCCTGTGACAGGAGGGTCTTCACAAACTGCAAGGCAAGCACAGGTGTTTGGTTGGAACCCTTTGCCACGTGCCAGGGCTTGTTAATAAAGAGGCTTTGAACCTGGAAATGGTTTTCCTTTCTTGTTGTTGTATCTCGCTCTGATTATTAATTTCTGAGTAAAGCAGCAGCTCCCCTTCACCACTCAGCTACTCTCTCATTTTTGTGGGGTTTTTTAAACACATGAAGTCCTTTCTAAAGCATAACAGCCAATATTTGAAGACATCAAAACTATTTCATCACTCAGACTCTCCAAGGAAATCTACTTACCTGTTGCTCCAACCCAAGAAGTACCAACAATGCCATAACTTTTATTTTATAGGTTGTTTTTCCCTTTCATGGCTTTCCTCACAGTATGAGTTAATGACAAAACCCACAATTTGTCTTTTCCCTGAATGGAGGAAATAATTTGATTCCCAAATGATTTTGATTCCTTTCTTAGTAACAAAATTTCCCTCTCTCAGTTTTTTTTAACACTGATGGTTGAATTAAAAACAAAAAAGAGTGACAGGCCAAAAAAAAGCAGAGAAAAAGTGGAGTCTGCAGAAAGGGTTGCAGTACATAATCCTGTATTTCCTTTGTGATTCCTTGCTGGGAAAAAGCCCTGTGTGAGGACAGGGAAGTGCCAGGAATGCAAATGTGCACAGCAAAGCCAAGGTATGTCACTGGCCACTGTGGGTTCCCACAGACACTGAGCTCTGTCGTGAGGGACTGAAGGAGGAAAGAGCTGAAACAATTTCTGAGTCAAACAAACAAAGAAACCCTGTAAAATAAATAAAACCAGGCTCCATCCATCACTGCAATGAGCCTACCTGGATCATTCTCATCTCATTATATCAGTAAATCCCATCAGCTCCTGCTGTGGGTTCATTAACTGGAGCCATAACTCGAGGTACAAAAAGCAGGATTAAGACTTCCAGTGGGAAGGCAAAACAAGCAGATGAACTTCTGGAGAAGTGACATGCTGCTTTACTGCAAATGGCACTGGATAAGTGATCAAATCTTTTTAAAAAGGGTCATTTGTATTCATCTTTGCCTTTGGGAATCACTGTTTCTTGGTACCACATTCATGGCTGCTGCACATAAAGTTGGCTGCTATGAAGTTCTGTGTTCAAGGGCACCTGCAGTGTGACTGAATGACTCAACACCACCTAAAAGTATCATGGTTTGAGTCATTTTACTGCCAAAATGCAAATAAAGGTGAAAATACTAAATTTATAGATTCTTTTCACAGTCCCTCTGGGTTGCTCTTGCAGTGTGTCATGAGAATGGAGATCAGAGCACCCAAAATCCAGGGTTGCTGTTCAATAAAGAACTCCAAGATCTTGGCACAAGACTCACTCACATGGTTGGGAATGTCCATGTTGCTGTTGGGGAATCTGACACAGTTTCTGCACATTTTGTTGACCAAATCTTCACGAAAGATAATGATTTCTTGGGTGCAGTATTGAACCCTAAGTGGAAAAAACAGTAATGAAATTAAATAAGATGAACCTAAAAGCTAGGGAGCTGCATTATAAAGTTGATCTCCCTGTCATACAGCCAAATAGAAAGCACATTTGAATTAAAATAATATTTTCCCATCTTTCCTTCATTTCCTCCAGATTCAGAAAAGACATGATGCTTTTGAGCAGGATTTTTATACCCCCTACCAAACTTCTAGCACTGCTGCCTCTCATCACTGATTTATTTGTGTCTTGATGTATTTAGAACTAGTTACAATTCATGCATGTGAAGAATTCTATTAATTTGACAAATTTAAGACCAGTTTTTCCAAAATTTGTAGGTTTTGAAAATGACATTAATCAGTCACTTAGTAAAAAAAACATAAATAAATAAAATAAAATTAGCAGTTACACTGTTACCTGCATGGATTTGTGGTGAAAACTGAAAATGGCACCAGCTGTCTGAACTCCTGAGTAATAGTTTCAGCCAGGGGAGGTCTAAAATAAATAGCAGCAGATGTATTAACAAAAACACCTTCTTTAACTATTTAACTCAAAATTCTTGAGAAAGTGAAGCCAACTGACCTTGGCAAAATGGAACCAGGCCCAGGGTCTTCAGGGCCAGGGACAAACACAAATCGACTGCTGTAAAAAGTTAAATGTATCACTTTAGAAAGTAGGTCTAATGTATTGGATTCAAAGAAAATACCCCATGGGGAGATCTGGGCTCCCTCATTAGCAGTTTCCATGCCCCAGCTATTTCAGATAAAATCAAAGCCTCACACTGCTCCCAAAACAAACTCGCAGGCCTGTTGCAAACCCAGCTTGTTATCTGATCACAGCTGGCTCAGAATAAAGAGAAAATATGGGATCTCTCACTCTCTTAATTAAAGGTTTCACAAAATAAACAGATTTCCCTTTGCTCTGTACCTTTTATGAATGCTGGGATATTCACATATAATGTCTGCAAGGGCCTTCAAAGAACCTGGAGTCAGGAAAAAACACAACACCACACCTGGTTAAGCCATAAACACACATTGGATGAGCCACCCCTCCACTTCAGTGCATCAAAAAGGTGTCACTTGGAACAGAAGGGTTTATTTTCTGCTCTCTTCATTCATTTGCCATCATTATTTGGTTTTAGTGCACGTGGCTGGCTGGTTACAAAGACCTACCTTTCAGTGACTGGATTTGATTTTTTCCATATGGCGCCGATGAAAAATTTCCACAGAAGAAAAAGCAGGTGGGAGGTGCAGAGGAATAACCTGGGCAAAGAGAGGATCTGTGAGTATGTCCCATTCCTCCCCATCTTGCAGCACTCAGCCTCCAGCCCCTTCCATGAAAGGCAGGAACTGAACCAGCACGTCAAGCTCTGCTGCTATAAATACACACAGACTGTTTTCCTGATACAGGCTGTTTTTAGCTTAAAAAGGGGGATGACAATGGCCAAATGGCACTTCAAGGGAGCCCTCTGTTATTTACAGGATCAGCTTCAATATTCTCTGTGTGTCACCAACTGCTGACCCAGTCAGAGAATAACACAAAGTGCAATATAATAAATAATACAATTTTAAAATGTACTGTCTCCTTAAAGGGAAAAACAGCAATGGATTGCAAGGGAGCAATGGATTGCTGTTAACCTCTGTGATCATTCCAATTCCAATATTTAATTCACTCTCTGGCATCACAAAGCAACAGTAACTGGAACTACCTGGGCAGTTTAAGGATCTGATGAAACCTGACAATCCCAGTGATCACCCAGAAACACAGGTTTCATAGCAAAGGGTGAAAAAAGAAACCTGATTCCCGTCCCTAAAACAAAAAATAGAAACATCTACTCAGGCATTCATCTCACATCCCAGTTACTCTCCATTTTCCTCACACGCAGGACCAGACTTGGATTTACTTCAGTGGTTTTCAATCGGGTTGGCAAATAGAACAGAATTGCTTTTCCCAGAGAAATGGCTCATCAATCTTTTCCTTGCTATTCCACTCAGCTATTCCTTTCAGATAATTATGAAGGTAATCACTTGCCTATTAAAACCCCAAAATAGCAAATGCAATGTCTGCATCTTTGCTGGGTGAGTTCAGCACACGGATCTCACTGACCAGAGTCCCTTTGCCACTTCAGCACCTGAAATCTTGGACCAGCTCCAGTTTGCTCCAAGCATTTTCCAGCTCTGCTGGAGATACTGAACTGGTTTCATAACTCCTGGATGAGTGTGTTAATCTGTGGCCAGTTCTCTTTGGGTGAACAGCAGTGTCCCACCCTGAGTTCTATGTTGTTTATTTTTCAAGCAGAGCCCTCTCACACTTCCACTCTATCTGAGGCAGACAGGACAAGCTGCTCCTAAACTGCTCTGGAATACAGAGAGGCAATTCACAGATGCTTGTTATCCCAATATTGTCAACATCACTAATCACAGAATCATGGAATGGTTTGGGTTGGAAGGGACCTTAAAACCCATCCCATTCCACCCCTGCCATGGGCAGGGACACCTCCCACCAGCCCAGGGTGCTCCAAGCCCTGTCCAACCTGGCCTGGGACACTCCCAGGGATCCAGAGGCAGCCCCAGCTCCTCTGGGCACCCTGTGCCAGGGCCTGCCCACCCTCCCAGCCACCAATTCCTTCCCAATATCCCATTTTTCCCTGTCTCTGGCAGTGGGAAGCAATGCTCATCCCTCTGAAGTAAGGAGTTTTCTTTAAACCAAGCCCAGGAAGAACTTTGAGGAGCAAGAGAAACATTCTTGTCACAGCACATAAAATGGCTCCTGGCCAAAACAATGTTAGTACTAAGAATTTATGAAAACAAGGTTCAGGGTCAAAGGAATCCTCACCTACCTGAGAACATCATGTGAAGCTTTTCCAGCACTTCTGCTTGGTCCAGCCACACATCAGAAAGAAACACAAACATGGCATCTTCATTCTCATCCTCCAGCTGCTTGAGTTTGGCAGAAGCCTTTACTGATGATGAAGAAGGGCCTCCAAAGAAGTTTATATTCCCATAAAAGGCTCTACATCATTAAAACACTCAGGTTAGGATCACAGAATCCCAGAATGGTTTGGGTTGAAAGGGATCCTAAAGCTCACCTCATTCCAACCCCCTGCCATGGGCCGGGACACCTTCCACTAGCCCATTCTGGGATTCCATGATCCATTCCTCAAGCTACAAGGAATTTATTATTCCCATGCAACAATTCCCTAGTTTTGCAACTGAGAAGGGCTCAGATCCCAAATTCAATTACTATGCAGAGCCCAAAGGCCTTTGGAAGGGTTTTCCTGCCAACACTCCAAGCTTTAGTGCTGGTCCAAGCAGACCAGCAAGTCCCACAATTGCTTCCTTAAAACCGTATTTATTTTGAACCATTTGGGGAGGAGGAAGAATAACACACTTGAATGTCACAGAAATTTTAAAATAATAATGATCTAACTTAGAAAACCCTTAAGAAAACAAGGAATGAGGCTGCCAAAAGTCAGCTTTATACCTCGTGGTAGCAGAAGGCTCAGTGGGTGGAAATCCAAAGGCATTCACATGAAAAACTTCATCCTCATACCAACCTAGGAGAGTTTGGAACAGCAAAATGACCTTTAGCCTCTCTAAGAGCATCATGTCCCAGACATCAGTCAGTCAGAGAGCTGGCAGCTGTGCTGCACAGCTATTCCCAGGCTCCATCACTCCCCCCTGTGATAGCACCAGACCCAGATCCAGGCCACGGAATGATCCAGCTGGAAAACAGTGCTTTGTTAACCCCAGACACTTCTCTGGGCAGATTTGCTGCACAGCCACATCAAAAAGCTCCTGACCCCAGCCTAGGGAGAATGCAGGGGAACAGGAGGCATTTCTGCTGGCCCTGCCCTGGAGGAGACCCCACCAAACTGCACCTTCTCTCGAGGAACAGGCTGATCCTTTCCCCACTATTGTTTGTGCTCCAAACTCCCATTCACTCTCTAAATGTTAGATACAGAACACACTAGAAAACAGACTGAGATTGTGCATATTGCACAGAGGAATATTCTAAAAAAATAGCCATTTTTGTGCTCAAACAAGGCTCCCAAACTGCAAGGCCTGACATCTTAAGAAGACTCCAAAGCCTCTGAAGGACCAAGCTTTGCCAACACAAAGCAGCATTTTCAGACTGTTAAATCACATATTCTAGTCTGTCCTAGTCCAGTCATAACTGCTCCAGTGTTGGAGCCAGGCTGAGGCCAATCCTCAAAGCTGCTACAGATATATCCCCCCAGCACCCTCAAATTCCTGCTCTCTGCCTTCAGACCCCACAAAGTAACAGGTTTATGGCCAAAAATCTCAGTCACAGACTCCTTATGGTCAGGCCTTGTCAACATGAGACTTGTCTCTTCAGACACATCTGGAAGCAACAGCCTGAACAGAATAATTTATTACAAGCTAAAAAAAACCCCCAGTTTGCTTTACCTTCTGCCAGAACAAAGCAGGATTCAGTGTATAACCCACTGTGGAACTGGTGCAGGAAGGTTAAGGAATGTATTTTTCTTAGATCAGGACTCTTAAAGGAGGTTCTTTAGCCAAACTCTGCTTTCCATCTGGGGTAGCATACATGGAGATTACTGAAAGTTCACTGAAGAGCCTAAAAATTCCCTGGTAGCTGAGCAGGAAAGTTCATTAAAAGCCCAAACACAGAAACAGGCTCTGCTTCCATCAGAAGGAATACTGACCTTGACTGAGGAGAGAGGGAATGGAGCTGCAGCAGCCAAGGAATATGAAAGGAAGGAGAAAGACAGAGCTGCAAGTCTCAAGACATAATTTTTAATGGTCCGTATTGATTTGCTACTCAATTTAAAATTCTGCAGCTCTACAGGAAATTCCTTCAGCTCTTCCATCACAGAAAAAAGGATATTGCTTTACTGAGGTCTAGCTGGACAACTCCTGTGGGGTCTTCTAGGAAATATTTCCCCTAAAAAGCAGAATTAATAAAGCCAAATACACCCAAACACATAAATGCTTCAATCAGAAGCATCTCTCAGTCAGTATTTATAAAGAACTTGGCTGGTTTCAATATTGTAAGCTTAGAGCACACTGGCAGAACTGAAGATAATGCAGTTTATAGTAAGGGTATCACAGCAGGTTCCCTTTGGGCTGCTCAAGATGGGATTGCTGGAGCTTCCCTCCCCCAAAATCACAGGCCAAGGAAACAGCAAATCCAAACACAGTCACTGGAAGCTCCAGCCTTGAAGGAAGGGACATGCCTAAAAATCCTAACCAGCTCTGGTTGCTGATATAAAGCATTACAGAATTCTGTAGTGAGAAGACAAAAGACATTTTCCCTCTCCCACTGGCACCACCTGCTTGTGGAAAAGTCTAGGGGAATGGATCCAGTGCTGATATATATTTAAGTTTTCTCATTTTCTGATAAAACACTGAATAAGCAGTGACCAGATACTCCAAAAAAAAGGCAGCTCACCTCCTTGAGCTGAGTGATCATCCCAAGCACAATCACTTCTCCCACTTTGGCTGTGTTGCCCAGCAGAGTTTCTACTGTCTTTAGCTGGAACCAAAGGCAAAGAATCAAATCAGAATTAATCAAACCCTGCAGGTGCCTCTCCTTAAGCAAACCAAGGCACCACACAGCACAGGTTTTTACATAAACACACAAATGAGCTACAAGAAGATACAGGCTCATTAATAAAATCAGAGGCCCAGGTTAGGAGAAGATTTCCAGTAATGGTTGCTGGGGTTCTTTGGATTTCAACTGGATTAAAACTGAAAAGAACAGGATTTTTTTACCTGGAATTTGCTCTTGCTGTCATCAGGGTGAGCCACAACCGGTGAAGGAGAGAACAGTTCATGTCTGTGAGTCCTCTGCAGAAACCAAGATTGAAGAAATTCAGTTTAAAAAAGAAAAGGAGCACTGTCAAAAAGCCAGTTCATTACAACAAAAATGCAAAATGCTTCATAAAGTTCTTACTCTGGTTTATCCAATGGCCTTTAATAACCAATTCTTTTGATGAGAATTTAATTCTAAGAAATAGACGATCAATGACACTAATAATAAAACTAAGCCTAAAAAAAAAGTATTGTCAAAGCATCTGTGATGCTTCTGAAAGAAGTTATTTATGACTGCCTGGAGGGAAGAGAGTTTATGTGAAGCCACGAGGCAAAGAGGTGCAATAGCACAATGTATTTTGGGAAAAGGATTGAGGATACATCCCTAAGGATGTACCTGCTGTTCCCAGAAACCCAGAGTCTCCTGACCTGCTGCAGGATGGAGTAGCGCTCACGGAACAGCTCTGCTTTGTCTCTGGCACTTCCAAACAAACTTGGTGCAGGCAAGTTGGTCATGGACAGACTGCAAGGAGTTCAACACCACAGAGATTTAAAAGGAAAGGTACATTCCACACGCAGAAACAACTTATGGAGCTCAAAGTTCTGGGAGGCTGCAAATGCTACAGACACTGCTGCATGATGGGGTTACTCCAGGAGGAACATTCCTGCTCTGCATCCTGTGTTTCTGCATTCTGAAGGCTCCATCCATTTCATTTCCCTCGAACTCACAGGATTTGAGATTTATCTTTCCACCCAAACGGGCCTCTGCAGAAATCCATTTTTTAAAAAAAAGCAGTTATGCCTTTTAAGTGCCCATGAGTATTGTTCCTCCAATTTCTGCAGCCTCCAGAATCACCAGCTGCTCCTCATTTTTCTTTTTTTAGCATTTGGAGTTTTCCTTTAGAAATCCCCCAGGGCACCAGAGAGCTCCAAGGTACAGACTAAGGAATAAATACATGCAACAGACAGGCTAAATTTATTAAAAAAATAAATTGAAACAGCCAAATGTGAGAAAAAAACAGGCCCAGGCTATATTTAGTGATGCATGTCCTGAGCCTTACTGTTTTTTATTCATTACATGGCATAAACATGGTTTATGGTTTGAAACATTTACTACCTTTCTCACTCAGGCTTGAGGTGAACAGACCCAAGGGGGAAAGATTAAAAACAGACTTTTAACCATAGAGAAATAGAGGCTTTTTCTTGCAGAAAGAAGTAATTGGAACTTAAAAATATGGAAGACTTACGGTAGAAACTTCTTTCTTTCTGAATTATAAATATAACGTGGGATATCGAAGGCTCCAATAATGTTGAAAACATTTTCTCTGAAACAAGAATTCATTTACAACATTACTTGAACATTATTTTCCAACCCAAACCACTCTTGGATTCAATGAAGTGCATGAAACAAACAGGAATAAATACATTGAATAAAATGGCATTAGTTTTGTTTGTTGTCACTGTGTGTTATCACCATTTCTCCTGCACCTTTCTGTTTTCTATTCTATTTTCTATTCTATTTTCTTCTGCATCCACTGGATACAACTTCTAATTAAATCATGAGAGTTGTCCCTGTGATGAGTGGAGTTTTCCCCTTGAGGACTCTACCCTGAGAATCTGTGCACACAGATTTCTCTTAAGGATAAAAAGCAGCACAAAGAAAAAGCCACGCTCAAACCATCTGCACCATGAAGGTTCCAAGGACAAGGAGAAAAGTTAAACCCAGATTTGCTCCATCTGGAGAGGGTGGGGGATGACAGGATCTAATTGACATGCCCAGCAAACCATTCCTTCTCATGCTTTGCATTGCAATGCCAATCCAATGTAAACACTAAAGGAAACACATTCATCATGATCACAAAGTTCTCAGGAACTCCAGTAATTGCTCCACAATCAGGACTTCAGAAAACCACACAACAAAAGCAGGAACAAGCACCACAGAGGAAAACTCTCCCAAGTGCTCTCAAGAGAAGGAAGGCACAAAAAGAACCTGAGATCATTTTCATGCAGAGCAAAGCCAAGGAAGGCATTAACACGGGTTAATATTCAACCTGCACCACACCTCACACCCAACCCCAGCACCTGAAGGCCAGGATATCAGATTATATTCAGAATCCCCTGGAGGCCAAGCCATGAGAACAAACCCTCCCCAGGAGGATCATCACAAACCTGCATGGGCAAGGGAGACCAAAGCACAGAGCAATGACTGCATGTGCAGCCCTGCAGAAAACGCCTGGCATTTATTTCCTGAGGAGAAAGCAGCAAATGCCCAGCCATGAACCTCAACTAAAAGGCACAGTGTCACCGTACATGGTCTCATCCGGGGCCTGGCTGCATTCCTGCACAGCAGTTTCCACCGTGGGCTGCTCAATCATGTTGGATGACACTGAAAAGAAGAATTCCAAGGATTAAAACCTGTGGAATGCACCAAGGAAGTGGCTCTCAAAAATTGCACGTGAAATGGTTGAGTCTTGCCAGAGGAATCTGTGACACAAATAAGCACATCTTCTGTAAGCTAATGACACACAGTGTTTACAAGTGGATCACTTCATATTGCCACCAAAAGGACACACTTCTAGCAAAAACATGCTGTGCCCACCATTAATTCCCTAAACATGGAGAACAAGACAATTATAGTTTATGCAAAGCTGCCAAATATGCTACAAATGTGTGAAGAGCTGAGCTTCCACATCCTGGAGGTTAATTTTGTTCCAGAACATTATCACATGGATTGTTGTCATAAGGATGGATTCCAACACAATTTTGGAGATAGGCACATTGTTGTCTTCATGGATTTAAACTGATAATTGAAACTAAAAATATTTCTGAACACTAATAGGACAAGCATGTGCCCCTCTGGATTTAATTAGGTATAAATAGGATAGGCTGGCATGGTTTCCTGAACTCAGCTAAGGACTGGCTTTTATTTTAGATCATATTTATATGGATTTGAATCTCCTTGGCCAAAAACTGGAAGTGAGCTCGTGTTTCCTAGTTCTTATAAGCTCTGAGCAGTAAACACGTGTCAGGAATCCTCTGTCAGTCACATCCTTCAACTAAAGGTGCTACAGCTCCTGTTTTGTGCTGTCAGACCTCTCAGATCACACCTGTCAACAACCCTTCTCTGGACCCAGATTACTGAAGGACAAGTGAATTCATTTCTCATTATTTCTTTGGTTTGTTTTATCACAGAATCATGGAATGGTTTGGGTTGGGAAGGACCTTCAAGCCCATCCCATTCCACCCCCTGCCATGGGCAGGGACACCTCCCACCAGCCCAGGTGCCTCCAAGCCCCATCCAACCTGGCCTTGGACACTTCCAGGGATCCAGGGGCAGCCCCAGCTTCTCTGGGCACCCTGTGCCAGGGCCTCAATATCCTGATAGCCAAGAATTTCTTCCCAATATTCAATCCAAATCTACTCTCAGTTTGAAGCCATTTCCCCTTGTCGTGTTATTCCACTCTCTCACTCATCTCTCCATTTTAGTATTAAACATTATAGTTTCACGTACAAAGATGTCCATAACAAACTTTTAGTAACTGAGATTGAAAAATTCTACCACTTTTGGGAAAGTCAGGATGTACCTGGTTGCCCCCTTTTTAAATGGCAATAAATGTCTTTTGCTGACACTGGAAACTTCAGTATTTAACAAAACAAAATGTCAACAAATACATTTATCTCAATCAACCTCTTACAGCCCTATAATACCTCAGGGCCTCTGCTGCCAGTACCTCTGTCTAAATAACAATGTAAGTGCCAGATAAACTTGCTTAAGAAGAAGAAATTGTTTACTCACAAGGCTGCTTTTCAACGGCATCGATGACATTTTCAATGACATCGTCAAGCTCTGCTTCACTGAGGGACTGAAAAGCTTCAGTGAGATACTTCAGAGCATCCCTAATGCCAGTGGAGAAAGCACAAAATAAATCCAATTAATATTCCATGGTTTATACAAACTGTGCTGATTTTGGCAGGTGTGCAAATCATCACTACATGGGTTGTGGTTTAAAAAAGTAGAAATAATTAGTGATGCTAATAGTGCACTGGTTTAAGGCAAAGAAAAATAACTCATTGGGATTGAAAAGATTGAGGATGAGAGGTGGATATGGAGAACCTCAGCTCCATATAATCCAGTCCACATTGGAAGGGACCTCTGGAGACCATCTGGTCCAATCTCCTACTGAAAGAAGGGTCACAAAGAGCCAAGCCTGGAGTATCTCCAGAGAGCCATTCCCTGTGTCCTGTCTCTCCATCCCTTGTCCCCAGTCCCTCTCCAGCTCTCCTGGAGCCCCTTCAGGCCCT
>JAWWMO010000174.1:61894447-61913363 GCA_035047845.1 Dendrocincla fuliginosa | reverse complement strand
CTTCTCCCCTTCTTTTTCCCCCCTTCTCCCCACTTTTTCCCTTTTTCCTTGTCCTTTTTTCCCCTGAATTCCATGGATCCCCCTGTTTCCTGTGCTGACGAGGCTGACTAAAGCCCCCTCACACTCCCTTGTTTTCCCTGTGATGTCCCAGTACATCTGTTTGTGCTCACACAGGAACTTGGATCTGGGAAAGTGATCTGGGTTAAATATAACTTTTATTTTGCCAGGGTTATATTTATAAGCAGGATCTCCCTGCGCTCACAGCACACATGCAGCTGAGCGCAGGGCCCAGGAACAGCAGGAGTTTTGAGTTTTCCTCAGTTTTCCAGTTGTAAACTGACAGCAGTGCCATTTTCTCATTTCAGGAGGTTTTGGAGTTGACAGTATTCCCATGTTTTGAATAATCAATGTTTCAGCTCTACTAAAGATCTTTTAATATAAATTTCACCTTCAGAAAAATCGAGATGCTTCATAAACACACAATATTCACTGGAAGTTCTCTGACACCACAGCAGCCTGACTTCATCAGCAGTTCCTAGTGCTCCTCGTGGCCCAAACTGCATTTTTAGCTTGGAGTCTAAATATTATTAATAAATGTGGTTTGGAATTGTCCAATTGTCTCGGATTTGAAAGGGTTTAATGCACTTTTTTCAATTGCAGGACAATGCACCTGATGGAAGGGGAGTTGCCCACCTCCATGTCAGGGAGCTGTGGGGCCAGCATCAATGGGAAGCTGTACATTTTTGGGGGATTTGATGATAAAGGATACAGTAATCGGGTATTGTATCTATTTTTTTTTTCCATAACCCAGTATTTGAATGTGTAATAATGCTGACCTTGCTGTTTGTGTGGTGGACTTTGTAGTTGAGTTAAGGAGAAATTTGAGGGGAAACTTAATTTTGGCAAGACTTTCTGTATTTATTTCTGAGAACTGCCAGTGTTTTCCCAATTGCTTTTTTTTAAAAATACTTTGACAGCCATAACTGAGACTAATCTTAGAATATCACTTTTATTTTTGCTCTTTGTTAGTGATTACTGTATATAATCAGGTTAGTTAATAACTATATGATAAGTACAATTAGATTATATATAGTTATGTTTATAAGGCATGCAATTTAATTAATTAATAAGTAATTAAGACAGAGCTACCTGTTGTCTTTGTAACTGAGGGCTGAATTAGCAGAGTAGATGCAATTAGTTGGTTTATCATTTAATGAAAATGAAGTCCTGACTAGAAAATAAGTGAAATGGAGCCTCTCATCAGGCAGGGAAACTTCCTGCCAAGTCTCCCCCTCTTCACTGTATTTTTGTGGTGTGTTTGGCTCTTCCTCTGTGTTGATACATATTTTAAACCTCACTGCCAGCTCCTTTTTTTTAATCCACACCAGTGCCTTCTGGTGGTGGTTTGTGCTGCATTCTTTGATGTCCTTTGCTCTGCAAACTCTGTAATTATTTTCCTTTCAAGCTCTATTACGTTAATTTGCGAACAAAAACCGGGACCTACAGGTGGAAAAGAATCACCAATTTTAAAGGTCAACCTCCTACCCCACGTGACAAGCTCTCCTGCTGGGTGTACAAGGACAGGTAACACACGAGGAACATTTAATATTTGTTAATTGCAGAGAAGAAGGGCTGGAAAGTGAAGAGCACACAGGTTTGGGATTCAGGAGACTCATTCTTTGCTTGACTTGCTGTGGGATTCTGTGTAACCACTTTGTGGCAGAGTTTTCTCACACAGAAGCTGAATTAATGGTAAAGAAAACCCCACTTTAGGAGAGGGGTGGGAAATTTAGGGAAGGTTTGTGGAATGCTTTGAGACTTCAGATAAAAAAGTCATTATGCTTCTATTATTTATGGTTTTAATTTTGCCACATTAAAAATCGGTGTAAAATTACTTTTTTGTTATATCAATTAATGGAATTATTACCTGCAATGAAATATACTTAATGTAGTTTCAAGGATTTTAATAGCTGACTACTGCACAGGCATTTCAGGGATTACCTTTATTTTGCAAGAACTGAGTCAGCTTAGATATTTAGCTTGTAAAAGTAAGTGTGTTTAGAAAAATTACTTAGCTAGAAATAAAGACTCCAGATTTTGTGTTTTTTGTGGAAAGTGCCTGGATTTTGTGGCATAAGTGGTCAGAGGAAAGTGCCATGTCAGTGATTTGTTACTGAAGTTGTTGTAAACAAGTAAGAATATGATTTACAGTGAACATTATCCAATGGAAATGGTTTTTCTGTTTGTGGCCTCCACATCTGAAGAGGCTGTGAATGAACTGCTTGGTGCCTCTGGGTGCTATCTCTTGGTTTTGTCATTCTAATTGAACTGCAAGAGATGGGAAATTACAGGTATTTTAACAACTCCTTAGCTCTTAATATGAGGGTATTCAAACCTAAATGAATTTATTCAGGGTATCATGTAATCTGCACACTGAGAAAATCACGTGTGGCTGAGTGGAACCTTTTCATTTAAAGCAAGTATTTGGGGAGAGCTGAACATTAGAATGTCCTGAGAGGGGAGTTTGCAGCTCAGGATGTCTTGGTGTGTTACACAGGGCTTGCATGCTTAAGGATCCTAAAACAACTAAGAAATTTAAAATAATGTATTTAAAACACTATAACTGTGTTTCCCTAGGAATGTCAGTCTGGAATGAGCCTCACCATGCCATCATTCCCTAAATTGCCTTCTCCCAGGATCACTAGCAAGTAGAGCAAATGCCCTCAAATGCTGAAGTTAAGCCAGACTTTAGGAAGCTTTACTTATGGATGGCCAACCCATGGGTGGAATATTAGGCTGGGAGGTGTGTAATGATCCTTGGAATGTCATTTGCTCCATTGTGCTCAGCTGGAGAATCTCCTTTTAAAGCAGAGAAAGGCTTTTTGTGTCCCAGGCAGCCGGGGGGATGAACCTTGGGAACATTTCTTGCCAAGAGATGTGCAGAGGAGGCCAACAAATAAAGGGATTTCACTAGGGAGGGGCAGGAATTGGAGCAGAACGAGGCATTTCCCTGTCACTGTGTGTTAGTGGTCATTTTGAGACTCGTGCCTGAAAATGTCACTGATAAACAAGCTTTTGGGGAGAGAAATAGAGACTTTGAGGTATCTGGGACCTCTTTGGTTGTGTGGATTTCTGTTGGGTTTGTTGAGGGTGTAACTATTACCTCCACCTCATTAAGGTTTGCATAATCAGGTGTAATATGAAATATTTCCAGTTGTTTATATTAGTATATATTATATTATTGCTAGTGCACCCAAAACTCAAAACTAATTATTACAGGTTATTGATTGGAATGTTGTTTTCTAAATGCCCTTATTTTGTTGGTCTTTTAGGCTAATATATTTTGGTGGCTATGGCTGCAGGAAGCATAATGAACTGAATGATTGTTTCGATGTCCACGATGCATTTTGGGTAAGATTGGTCCCAATTCCAAGTGATTTGTCCTTTCTGATTGTCAGAAAAAAAGATCCTTTATACTGTGTTCAATGAGTATGAAAATCTGTCTGATTTTCCTTTCATTTATAGCATCAGCAGAAATGCAAATTGAAGTCTTCTAAGATCTGAAATTCCACATATTGCACGTTGGGAGTGGTGGGTGCTCCACATATTCCAAGTCCCCAGTGCTGGGCTTTGAGTGCAGTGAAACAAAATGCAGGAATAAAGGCACTGTTTTAATCTGAAGACATATTTTAAAGCTGAAACTCCCAGAAAATGTTAGAATTTATTTCTTAGAAGTAACACTAGGGGATTTCTAACTTCCTAAGTCTAACTGACAAATACTCCTGGTTGATTTATTTAATTTGTTACCCAGAAAGATGCCTGGTTTAACTTTTTTGTAACAATAAAATAACTCTCCCATAATAATTTCTTACAGTTAATAGAGGGGAGACTGATGAGAGTATTTAGTGACAGGAATTAATAAGAAATAACTGTATATTGAAGGGAATGTAGATCCTGACATCACATGTTAAAGACAGAATTACAGAAATGTACTACTTTGGTCAATTATTTATTTCTCAGTATATTATGTGAAAAATCAGAAGGTAAAATTTGTCCACTGCAGAGATTGATGTTGGAGCCCATTTTCAGGGCTTAACCTTCAACTAGACCTGAGCTGCTGCATCTTAATTAAAAATATTAATGTATTTCTTAACAAAAATCTCTATTTTAGTTTATTTTCTGTTTTGACAGATCACATCCAGGTTTGTGTCCTTCAATAAGCACAAAGGCTTTAAACCAAAATATAATTATTTTTAATTTTTCAACTTCTTTTTTTAGGAAGGACAGATATTCTGGGGATGGCATAATGATGTTCATGTTTTTGATACAACCACACACACTTGGTCTCAACCACCAATTAGAGTGAGTGCCTTTTGATCTCATCTCCTGCCACAATTGTGATTTCACCATGTTTTGAAGAGTTATTCTGCTCTAGAAATTGATGTTGGGAAAAGTAATTTGAATATTCTTAATATTGCTCAGGCTTATAACTTTAAACAGGACACTGGATTCCTCTGGAATGTGGGAAATTCAGAACTGATATGAATTCTTTTTCCCCCTGGGATGTTTTTAGATTGGTCTTTGTTCTGTGGTGTGGTTCTGGTGTAAAAATTATCCTAAATTTCAGAAAGCTACTAGAAATTAGAAGGTGATACAGAATTGTGTGTCTGGGGGATAGTTTTGAGATAAATCTTTGTGTTCAAGCTTTAATACAACAGTTGGGGATGTAAAATTGCTGTAAAATTAACACTTCATTACTGGAAAGACAAGGCACTGGAACATTGCAGAGTTATTGACACTGATGTGAGAGTTCTATAAAGACTCATAAAATCCAGGTGAGTTTACCTAAGAACTCAGGAATAAGTTGTATATCATAAAGAGTGTCTGACAGTATTTTATGGTCCTTATAAGATGTGCTAAAATTCCCATAAAACTAAATGCAAAAAAGTAAAATTACCATTGAAAAGTAAAAGCCAGTTTTGCTCTTCATTTCTGATTCACACAGGGAAGACTTTTTGGCATGTGGCTATAACATCAAATTTTAAGATGTGGTTTCCAGGCATTTTAGTACCAGTTCCTGATGGTTTGCACTTTAGAAAAATAAAGCTGTGCAGGAGGTTTGATGTTCTGAAGGATTTTCTTTGGGCTCTTTCAGGGTGGAGATCCACCTCAGCCTCGAGCAGCTCATACGTGTGCTGTGCTGGGAAATAAAGGTTACATCTTTGGAGGACGAGTGCTGGTAATTGAACATTTTCTTGGCAGTAATGTTATTTTCTTAGCTGTTATTTTTTTGATTAAAAATCACTCTATAGTAGGAAAAAAATCCAAAGGGTCTTGGCCTAACCTGGGTGTCAAAGGCTCTGAATTCAGGATGCTGCTTGTCATCACCCTCTACAAAAAGAAGAGTCTGTCTTCTGTCTGTAATATTAATGAGGAAGCACATACTGTCCCAGAAAGGGAAAACACAGGTGACTGTATGGTAAATAACAGACTTGAGTTGGCTCTGTAATTTAACCTTTTGTCATTTTCTGCACATAAGTGACTGAAATACAGATGTCTGGAAGAGGCAATAGCTGAAGAGCTGTCTGTGTAGGAAGCAATCAGTGCACATTTAAATTCAAGCTGGATTGTGGCTGCATAATCTTAACTCTCCCTGACTCTTTTTAACTTAAAGTCATAGGCATCACCCCCCCTGGTTATCTGTACCTAAAAATCATGAAGGCAGCAGGGTAAACAAGGAGATATTAAACCTCTCAACAGCACAGTGAATTTCCTTAGTACTAGGCAGAGGAGGTTTTCTCTTCAGTTCTTCTCTGCTGAAGCTTCAATGTAAGAAACAGGTTCTATGAGGCAAGTAAAAACCCTCCCAGTTTAAGTTACTGTCTACCCTTGTATTTATTTTTTTTAATTTAAGGTTTTAGCTCTTTTTACTACAGCTAATTTAGAGCCTTTAATCCTCCTCAGCTGGAGGATGAGGCTGGATGTTTTCTATCTCTACTCCTCTGAAAAGTAACAGTGAAGAAGCTTTTGAAAGCCCCAGTGCTGAGTATTTGTAGAAAAGGTGGAATTAGCTGTTTGGGAATGCCCTACAGAGAACATATGCCACCTTCATCTTGGAAAGCTGCCATAGCCTAACCCCTGCATTCCCAAAAACTGGCAAAGCAAGCAGTGTAAAATTGCCCTTTGGTCCCTATTCCCTGTTTTTCCTGCTGTAATGTTCCCAGGGCACATGTGCAGTTCTGTTACCAAAGGCTTCTACTCCTGCTTGCTCAGACAGAAACCAGCCCTGCAGACCAAGGTATGGTCAGAGAGGCCACACCATGTCCAGCCAGTTTCCAGTTTGAATTTCCTCCCACAGCTGCAGGAAAAGTTCTTGTTTAAGTACCTTTTCAGAGCAGTCAGGAAAGAAAGTAACCAAAGTGTGGGTCCTGTTTGTTCTTGCCATTATGTGGCCTTTGGTACAGGCTCAGGATCTCTGGAGCTGTTGCTCAAGCCCCACCTCTGCCTGAGGGAGCTGTAGGTTTGTAAATAACTGAAGGAAATAAAGGGATTTTGCAAGAGATTGAAAAATTACCAAGTCTTGTGTGTCAGGGTTGTCCCTGCCGGGCTGAGTGAGCCCTGTGCCTCTGCCATGGAATTGCTCTTCCCTGTCTGCTGCCTCCTGAACCCCTGCTGGCCACAGCCAAATCCTGCTCCTCATTTAGGGAGGGAAAGAAAGCCAGATGTGAAGAAGGAAACATGCAGCTCAGGACCTTCTGCCCTCCCATTTATTCCTGGTCACTTCCTCAGCCTCCAGAGCCTCAGAACAGCACCGAGGGCTGTGAGCTCAGCTGAGGGTTGCTGCACTGTGCCTGCTGCAGCTGAACTGCCCTGGAGCTCCAGCTGGGATTTCAGGCAGCCTCTGCAAGTGGAATTATTATTTAGCTGGAGCTCACCTGTCATTTCTCCACTGTGCTGGTGCATGATCAGAGCTGCCCTCAGAGGATTTGCCCTCAGGCTTCTGTTTAACTCTGTTTGACCACAGGATTCAGAAGGCTCTGATCTGAAAAGGTTTTTCTCTTCCTCATGTAGCATCAGCTTCCTTAAAAAGGTGCTGAATTTCAGTGAAACCACAGGGGAACCGTGTCAGAGAAGAGTGAAATTGTGGAAAGCTGTATTTAATTCTGTAGGAGAGCAGTGAGTGTAATTTTCACCTTAGTGATTGCTATTGATTCACTTTCTATCCTAGAAATAAATGGAAGGAAACTTGGAAAGGCTAGGGAACATTCAGTGAGGCTTGAGGAATTAATGTAAGTCATGAAACAAGAAAGCCAAAGACATCACAAACCCACTACATTTCCTGACACAGAAGTAACTCCTCCCCAAAGGATGAAGTCTTGCTTTTCTCCATAAATTAAGGAGCAAATACGGGCTTGCTCTGCTCCTCCTTCTCCTTCTAGTTCACCATAATACAAATCTTCCCAGGGAAAAGGCTCTACAAGGAACCAGAAAGGGCCAGGAAGTGTCATGAGGCTTCTCCTATTCATCTTTCTGGGAGAAAAGGGCACCTTTTTCCAAAGTTGGAGCTAGAACTGGTAAAAGAAGATGATGATGATGATGGTGATCAAAATCAATTGTACCAGGAATCATTTGAAAACAGGCTCAGAAGTGTTATGTGGACTCAGTTCCTTCAGGTAAGCCCCTGGAAAAACAGAAATGGGAGAAAGTGGGAAGCAAGGAGAGTTAGTCCAAAAATTTGATGCAAGTCTTGTGTTTAAGTGGAAAATTTACATGTAAAGAATGAAGTAATAAACCAGAGTCTTTCCAGCAGCTCTTAACACATCAGATGCCTTAATGTAAGCATGTTTGTATTTCCTGTTATCCTTCCTGTCTCTGAAGATCCATCAAACTGCAACCCTTCTCTTGGCAAAGAGTGGAGCTGGAATAGCTGCTTGGTTGTAAATCCAGAAAGGAGAGGTGCAGAATTTACTGTGAGAACAGTGAGCTGAGAATAATGTCACCCTTAGTGCCTTTTATCTGGGCTGGAAAGTTAATCCTGAGGCAAAGCAGGTCCTGGTTAATGTTTACTGGGCTGCACATAAAGGAACTTGCCAGAGATAAGCAGAATGCCTCAGGAGTCAAAGGGAAATGCAAACCCTCTTAGGAGGCTTGGGGCTTTTAAGCCAATTAAGGATCATTTTAGGATTGTCAGAATGATTAAATGTAGTAGATAGCAGCTAGAAATACATGAGAATCTGCAAGAAAACTGTGTGGCAAGTGGTGATACTGCAGACCTGTGTGCTTTCCAGTTTCCCACGTAAGGGTTGGTCAGAAAGGCTTTGTTAAAGGACTGAATCTTGGACAGAATGTCCAACTGATGGTGTTTTGAATTCCAGAGAAGGTTGATGTAATTATGCATCTGTCAAGCTGTTGAATCATGAGAATGTAAAGATTATAATACATTGATTTCCCAGGGACCAGGAAACTGAAAACTTCTCCATCTTCTGCCTAATGCCTAGGAAAGGAAAGTCAGCGAGGAGGTCTTGAACAGGATCTGCTTGAGACCTAGATTGCCACCATAACAGCAACTTCCTTCCCTTCTTTGATAGATGCCCTTCATATCACATTGTGTTATTGCAAGATGATTAAATGTTTTCAGTCGTAGAGGCCAGAATGTTGGTTCCCCCCCACCCTGCCCCGAGTGTCTGGCTGTGTACAGAAGATACCAACTGCACTGTGCTTTCTGCTTGGATAATTTGTTCCTCATCTCCTTCATAGCCACCAGAAGGAGCAGGAAACTGGATAGACTTGTCATGGAAGACAGATCTGTTCCACTGGCTGTCAGCTGGACATATTGTTGTTATATTCACCCTTTTGAGGGATGAAGTTTTTCAGGCAATGCCCCAGACCCTGACGTTGTGCTTTCCTTTAGCCTGGTGCCCTCCCTGAAGGCATCCCAGAATTGTGGTTGACGTTCCCTTCTCCAGGACAGCAAAGTACTTGGTCACATAGCTACCCTGAAAACCTTGCTGTTCCCTGAAATCCCCTGAGAGACTTCCCATAGCTCTGATGGACAGCTTTGGAAGTCTCTCACTCCCTCCCTGGCTGAGCTCTCAGGGGTAAAACTACTCCTGTTCTGACTTACATGACCAGCCTAGTTTCTGCCTCAAAGGATCTGCCAGCTGGAGAAAGGCTTATTCTAATAGATCTATGGACTACCCTAGGAGGAAAGGAGTTGGAAGGTAAGGCAAGATACATTTCCCTACTTCCCAGATATTTGTTGTAGTGCCTGGGGGAATCACAGGTGTCAGTGAGTGTGTTGAGTCATTGAAAATAATCTAAAGCAAAGAAATCCTGTCTTATCCTGTCCCCCAACCTAAGGCAGAGAGTCACTTCACCTTCTCAAATCGCAGCCAGAGAGGAAGGAGTGTTATTTCCCATTTTATTATGTTTATGGCAAATGCTAAAGGGTCATAAAACCTTCTCATTGCTTGTAGTAGCTTTGTGAAAGGGAGAGAGAGAAAACCACAGACATGAGGGACTTTTTGTGGGATGCACTGAGTAGTACTAGGTTACTCCAAGGAGTAAGTGACCAGGCTGGAGGACACAGAGTTCTGATCAGAATGTAAAGAAAAATACCATGAGGCAGCTATATGAGAGTAAAATACCTTGTGCATTTACCTACCATGAATTCTGTGGCTGAAAGTTAAATACACGTGCAGGAACTGAATAAATATCACAGAGTTCTTCACTGCTAAAAGCTACAATTGGCCCCATAGTGCCATTGCATGACTGGAAATATTCCTGACAGGCAGTTTCCTGACAGTTGCATGGTTGGTTTTCTTTTGAGAAGAAATGCTTTTCATCTGCCACGTTATTCAGATTTATATTAAGGCACATGGGTACAGATTTCTTCAAAATATTCTTACTTGTAATGCTCTGTCCCAGGAAGGCCTCACTGAAACACTTTGCTTATTATTTGCTTAACATAACACCAGTGTGATTTTATTTCTTTGTTTTAGCAAACCAGAATGAATGATTTGCACTGCCTGAATTTAGACACTTGGACTTGGTCTGGAAGGTGAGTTTTCCTCTCTTTAACACTTAAAACTGAATGTAGCAGATTGAAACATATTGTTAAATAGTTCCAGAGCTAATCCTGTAGCTTTTCCAAGAGGAGAATGAGAGTTTGGGGACTATTTTAACAGCTGCTGTATTGTGATTTCAATTTAATTTAATTTCATAGCAGTTACTAAGCTTTTTCTGTTCTGCACCAAAGCCTTGATGATGCTGTTTCAAGCACAGCATGTAGTGATTTAACATCCAAATTTTCAAGATGGGTGCATTTATCCATATGGAATTTCAGGTCTGATGGCTTTTTGAATGCTGTTTTTGCTATCTGTAGTTGGCTAATTACAGCACACACTGGGGAGGGGTCTGTCATAGAAGACCATGAAATCCAAAATACTGACCATTTTTCCAAAACTCAGTTATTTCTGTATTTTGATCCAAGAATTGCTCATGATTTAGTGTAGACTTGGATCACTGTAAGTTTAGGAGCCTCCTATCCAGCCATTCCAGCACCTCTGCAACGAGTCTTTGAGGGACTGAAAAAAGAGATTTAAGATCTTAGGGGGGGAAAAAAGTGTCTTTTCAGTGTCTGCTGCTGTGGTGGCACCTCAGGGGAGGTGAAATGTTCATATTTATTCATGATTTATTCCATGTCCTAATCACAAACGGAGGAAAAAAATCAGTGGATCTTTCAGGATAATATCAAATCAGTATTTACATTTTTGACTCCAGTTTACACCGTCTTTACATAAATTGCTTGGCCAGGTATTTCTGGTTGCACACTTCCTTCATAAAAGCAGCAATGGTGGCTGTGTTAAACCCAAGCATTTGTAGGGATCATCCCAACATAAAGATTCTTGTTCCAAAAGTCCTGTGATTCCCCACACAAACACTCTAAAATAAGACAGAACAGAAAAGCTCCCAGTGCAATGATGATTTTATTTAAAGCCCCACTTAACCAGTCAAGTTTCTTTCTTATTCAACTCTACAGAGGTTCCTTAAGGAATTGCATAATATAAACCTACAAATCCAGGAATATCATCCTGCAGAGGGCTGCAATATTTATTTTAGCTGCTCACTATCCAGGAGCTCCCTGAGCTCCACTGACTTGCTGCTCAAAATGTTCAATATTATGTTATTTCTGGTACTGGGATCATTTTCTGCAGCATGAAAACTGAAATGTTGTCACCCATCAGTATGTGGTTTATATTTTTTTTAACCATCAAAGCCCAGGCCAATTTTAGAAGCCTCTTGTATAAGAGTTGTGCAAAGCAGGCACTCAAACACTGCGACTTGGCTTCAGCTTGAGTGCCAAATTTAGCAGGGCAGTTTTGCAATCCCTGTTTAATTATCTCTGCTTCTTGAGGCTCTGCTTCCAGCTGGAGAGCCGAGCAGTTACCAGCAGTGGGATCCCTCTGGCTGCACCACAGATGCCTCCCTGCCTCACCCAGGCTTTCCTCCGTGCTCACTGAAGGGAAACAGGCGCTGCTTGGGGGTGGCTCATGGAAAACCAATCCCCAGCTGTGCTTTTCAGGGAGCTGTTTCTCTGCACTGAGTACAAAGGAAACACAGATCCCCAAACTGGTTTTTTTGGGATATCCCATATGGTCAGGTTCTCTGCTGTTCACGTTCTCACCTCAAGCAAACCCAGCTAAAATGAAATCAGTTTCCAATCTGTTTTTGTAACATGAGCAGATCTTTCAAACATAAACCTACATGTGTTCTGTACTTAGGAAATGCCCTTTTTAGTGACATTTACCTCAAGGTTTGGGTGCCCACTGTGGTGTTACAGTGCTTGGAGAGGTGGTAGCTTTTGCATCAAAGGTAAAGCCACAGCCCTTGGGTCATTTATAATCATTTTCCTAGGACTGGAGAGACTGTAACCCCTCAGGATTCATTAAATTTTATCTCAATTAACTCTTTACCTACAGTTTATTTAAATATTTAGTCTTTATTTTTTTCACTAGGAAAACATCCAGACTTATTTCAGGACAACCTACAACATTTTCTGCCAGGTTAATTTTCAGCCTTCTTTAAAGCAAATTTGTTTGGTTTCTTTGTTTCTTTGTTTCACCAAGAATTAATATCAGTGGGGAGAAACCAAAGGATCGTTCCTGGCACACGCTGACTCCAATAGGAGATGACAGACTTTTCCTTTTTGGTGGACTAAGTTCTGATAATGTTCCTTTGAGTAAGTAATGTAGAGGTTATAACTCCATTGTGCACTTCAAATGACAGTGACAAATAGGAAGTGGGATAGTCTTAGTTCTGTTTGTGGAAAAATTAACTTCTTTTCATGAAAAAAAAATGAAAATAATGTTAAGTGTTACAGATAAATCCACTGGGAGGGGGGGATTTTCTCAATTTATCCAAAAAAAAGAAACTAAGTGTGTTTTAATTGCAGATTTCAATGCACTGAGTGTTGAGTTGAACCACAAGGAGTGAAAAGATGCAGCTTAATGTAGTGATGATTTTACTGTTACCTGAGTATAATGTGTTCTTAGAACACAGAGCTGTTGGTATAAATAAAAAAGGTCATTCTTTACCCCCAAAAAAGGCACTAATACCTGTTCTTACCTTGTAGGTGATGGCTGGATCCACAGCATTACAACAAATGGATGGAAACAACTCACCCACTTGCCTAAGAGTAGGCCTAGGTATACAAACACAGTCATGTGTGCTGAACTTTAATCATTTATAACAAATTAACTGGTTTTTAAACTATTGAGCAGTATTTTAAAAAAACAGTATATGAGTATTTTAGGAAATTAATGCAGTATGATTGAATAGTTTGCTTTAATACCTCCTTTTCCTTCATACCTGATGCAGCATTTTGAATTTCTGTATTTGTTATTGGTGATGTTTATTTGCATTGAAAGATGTTTTTGTGGTGAAGGATCTGGGTGTCCAACTAACCTGGTGTTCTACAGCCAAATTATTGTTGTTATAGAAGAAAATATCACAGAACTTTAGAGGATTTAATGACCAAGGAGAATAATAAAAGTTGATTAATGTTGATACATTATTAGAAACAGAGGAGGAGAGAACCAGGAAAAAGTTGGTGCATCTTTCAGGGCTCAAAAGTAAAATACCTCATTTGTTAACACAGTGTTTGAAGCATTACCTGTTTTTATAACATAACTGCTATTGAATTAATTTGCTGTAGGTAGTTAATATTCAAGTTTTCACAGAATTCATTCTCTGCATCCACCCAGGAACTCTCAGCACAAGTTTCTCTCATTCTTTTATGATATGAATTTGTACAGTTCTGGTCTGGCATTTGCATGATTCCTGCCTTGTGTTCTGTTACTGAAATATCTTTACCTTCATTAATCTTCCTGTTTTATCCTATTCTAGGGTGTCTTTTAAATAGAGCAGCCACAGCTAGACCAAGCTTTCTGCTTTTTTATGCATCCAGCTCTTTCAAGGCCAAATAAATTACCTTAATTTCATAGAATATTTTCTTTTTATGATTAGTGAGCTGATAGATGAAGGGACCAATGGCTGCCTTAAGTAAAGCCCAGCAGGAGCAGCCAGGGATTTGTGTTCAGTTCTTTACACATGGCTGGTCTCATAAAGCTCCAGTGTGTCCCTGTTTTTCCTGGGCACCGTGGAAAAGGATCAGGAAGGGACAGAATGTGCTGGTTGTACAGGCAGCAGCCCCGGGAGCTGCAGCTCAGCTTTTCCTCTGCTGCAGTAACACCTGTGCCTCACCTGGCAGAGGGGCTGGATGGGAGGAACCAGTGATTCCTGAGCCCCAGGTGGTCTCCAGGCAATTCCAGGGCAGATCCCACAGTGGGATACACGTGGGGCTGTTGTGCACACACAGCCCAGCCTGTCCTGGGAGAGCAGAGCCTTTGGATCACATCCTGACAGGGCCTCAGAGCTCCCTCAGTTCCAAACGTGTCCTGTGGTTCTCCACCACCTGAGGATTTTGGTGTTTGGGTTGCAGGCTGAGGACCCCTCAGTGACCTAATTATTGAAGGAAAGGACCTGCCCTCCTCAAACAAACCCAAAAATTTCATTAACCTTTCTCAGGAAGTCACAGAATCACAGAATGGTTGAGGTGGGAAGGGCTCTCTGCAGATCCTCCAGTCCAACCCCCCTGCCAAGGCAGGGTCCCCTGGAGCAGGTGACACAGGAACACATCCAGGAGGGTTTGGAAGGGCTCCTGGAAACATGGATGAAAGGAGCCATCCCAAAAGCCTGTGTGTGAAGTACTTCCTTGTACCATAGTTGTATCCTTTTACTCACCCAGGAGCACTGCAACATCTCTGCAGCTGGAGGTTTCAGTCAGTTCAGTTGCTGCTCTGTGGCTTAAAATACAGGGGCAATAATCCAGATATGTGTACTTCTTTTATAAATATTTCTATTCTTTTATAATAATACACAGTATGAATTCATCAGTGTCTTTTCCCAATGCCTCTGCAAGTTTGATTCTGCCTTAAAATCTGTAAAAAATAATTTCCTTCAACCTTCAGTTTCAGTGACTTCTAAGAAATTGTCTTCTCAGGTGACTGTGCATTGGTAGAAAATACTGTTCTTCTTTCTGTCCATCAGTTGCACTTCAGAGGACCAAGAGTTTAACTCCTGAATTCCCAGTGTTTCCATTGCCAGGTCAAGCTGTCCTTGCAGCTGGAAGAGCTGTGTCTGAAGGATGTGTGTGATTGAAATAACATGCTTTGTCAGAATGTTTAGGTGATAAGTTAGAGCAGCCGTGGGAGGACAGAAACTCTGTCAGGCTGTAGGAAAAGCCTCAGGTTGCGAGATAGGATGTCACCAGAGTCCAGGCAGGAAAGGCTTCCCACTGTTCTTCGTGACCAAGTCCAGGCCAGAGTTTTCCTAATGCAGATCAGGCAGAGACAGATCTGTCCACAGGTATGGGGAAGGGAAAAAGGTGGGGTACAGTTTAGCCTAAGGACTGGTGTGAATGGAGTAGGAAAGTGGGAATGTTTACTTTTGCATGAAAGTTTAGTGGTGCATTTTATTTTGGTTCAGCAGCTCTGACAGGCCAGAGCTCTGTGGGGATCATCTTGTGCCATTCACTGCAGTGGTGATAGACCAGCAGAAAAATTAGAGGATTTGATCTGCTAATAATAAACAAATAAACCTAGCAAGGTGTGGCTGCAGAATCCCTGATTATAAGACCAGGTTTTGTGGGGTTGTTTTTTACATCATATATCCTTATATGCACAACATGAAGCCTGGTGTGATGTGGCTGACACACAGGAAATCATCCCCAGGGATCTTTGTGGGAGTGTAAGACTGAAACAGGATGACTGGTGTTCTAGAGCTCAGGGATCCGAGTCAGGACTGAGAACCCCACGGTCTGAAAGCCACTGGAATTGTATTTCTGAATCAAAGAAAGAGTGGAAAATTTAAAAAGGAAAGGAAAAGCCATCCTTGGCAAAAGTTTTGTTTGTAGAGTTATGTTTTTGTGTGAAAATTTTCCACTGTAGTGATAAATAAGATAAAGTTTATATAACCAGAGTACAGAAGAGTCAAATAGTGACAAAATACATTGGTCTGTATGAAAATAGTTCTCATGAGATGCATAGTCTCCTTTTACATTGCTAAATAAACAAGTAACATATTTGAAGCTACTATTTTTTACCTCTGAACACTTCTGAAATAGTGTCTTTGTCTTGCTGATAACACACAAGTGGTGGTTGTTGCCTGGGCACTAATTGCAGTTCTGATTTCCTTTCTAGACTGTGGCACACAGCCTGCCTTGGAAAAGAGGGAGAAGTGATGGTGTTTGGTGGGAGCAAAGATGACTTGCTTTACATGGACACGGTTAGTAAACTGGATAAGAAATCCTGTCACTAAGATAATTCTAATTGATGTCAAATCATAGAATCCTGGAATGGGTTGGGTTGGAAGGGACCTTAAAGCCCATCCAGTGCCATGGGCAGGGAAACTTTCCACTAGCCCAGATTGTTCCAAACCCCATCCAACCTGGCCTTGGACACTTCCAGGGATGAGGAGTCCACAACCTCCCTGAGCAAATCAATCAATGTATTTATAGATGGGATTGAAATTTTAAAAAACCCCAACAAACAAACAGATTGAGACATTTGGCTCAGATTGGTAACTGAAACCAGTATAAATTCTGCTCCACTGAGAATCCCCACCTGAAGCTTTTTTGACTGATGGGCTAAAAAGGAATTTGTAACTCAGATTCTTCACAGATAGTTCTTTAGGCATTACCAGTTTTAAATCATGCATGTGGTAATGAATGTGACTTCAGTCTAGAAAACAGCAGTCTTGCTGAGATAAACTGTCTGCCATTCTAATGGTTCTGTTTTTCTCTTCATCAGGGTCACTGCAGTGACTTGTTGATATTTCAGACTCAACCTTATTCCCTCCTCAGGTGAGTTGTGGTTATAGAATCATTGAATCCCAGGCTGGTTTGGGCTGGAAGGGGCCTCAAGGACCATCCAGTGCCACCCCCTCCTACCAGAGCAGTTGCTTCAAGGGTTATTTTTCCCTCTTGCTCCTGCACAGGCAGGTAAAATACCAAATTACCTCCTCAGGCTCTATTTGAGCCATGCAATGTGTGTTGATCCCCAGCAGTTTAATCACTGGGGGTGTGTAATCCCCCTGCACAGGCACAAATTACACAAACATCTGTAATTAATGCACTACACCAGCTTTAATTAGGCATTGCTTTCTTGTCTTTAGACCATTTACTTAAATATTTCTTGGGGTTTTTTTGGTATTTTCTTTCTTCAGGCTGTGTCTTGACTGCATTGGGAAGAATGCAGCTCTCTTGGAGACCCAAATTCCCTGCTTGCCATCCAAACTTCTGCAGGAAGTGCTGAAAAAAATCACCTTCTGGGCTGCCATGACCCACCGGCAGGAGAGGAAAGCGGAGACCGAGAGACAAAGTCAACTCCACACCACTTGAACGAGGGCTGGGGAACCCTGGGACACCTCCAGGTGTTCTGCTGGTGAACTTTACTGATGTTCCAGAGCAGCTGTGTGTTAAGCTGAGTTCCTAAGTGAAGTTTGAGAACAGAAGAATTCCTTTTTAAGAGAAGCCTCTCTTGTTTTCTATATTGTTCATTTCTGTTGTGGTCTTAAGGAGACAGTCCATCCAACTGGTTCTTTTGGAAGGGGACATGACACAAGACTTTCTCAGTTGGATAAAATACAGCTTAAGTCTAAAACTCTTCCTCCAGCCTTATCACATCAGCCTAAATTAGTTCAACACAGTGTCCTGGGGAGATCCACACTCGTCAGTCTTAAAGGTAACAAATCTGGGAATGCCACCAAACCTTCCTGTTTGATTCCACCAGCCTCTCCTCCCACCATCCACTCAAATGATGGAGCCCAAGTAGGAAAATCCAGAAGGGAACTGTGGAACTTGAAGAAAAACCTGCAATGAGCAGCCTGACCTGCTGTCTCTAGGAAAACTTCTGCCCATCACCTGGTTTTACTGTTTCTGTCATCCCTAAGTCCTTTTGGAAATAAGTTGTATATTGTATTTTGGAAGTGTAAAGTTTATATTTCATTCTTGTTTAAAAAAAAAACCCAAACAAAATTTGCTTATTTATTGTTAAAAAGAGCAAATGTAGTACGGGGCTATTTTTCTGTTTCAAATATTTAGTTAACAGGAGCACAGTCATTAAAATTTTATAGAGAGTTGAATCAAGGTCCATCTTGGCAAGTTTTTGATGCTTTTACAATCTGTCAAACTTAATTATTTGGGGAAAGGAGGTTTGGAAGCAAATTTGTATCACAGAGGGAAGTTTCGTGAGTGGGTGTTGTAGCAGAGATGTAATTTTATGTGCTAAACTTCCTTTGCCCTTCCTTTTCATGCAAGGATCAGGGAACCCTCACCCCAAGGGTTTATTTTTGGGGGGATTCAGGTGACCCCAAAGGTTAATTTGGGGTGGGGGGTTCAGGTGCCCACAAGCTTTGATTTTGGGAGGGAGTTCAAGTCCCCATCAAGGTTAATTTTGAGGGTTCAGGTGCCCCCCCAGTTGAATCTGGGGGGGATTCAGGTGCCCCCCAAGGTTAATTTTGGGCTGTTTCGTTGCTCCCAACCAGGTTAATTGGGGGTGCTTAGTTGCCCCCCAAGTTTAATTTTGGGGGTTCAGGTGCTCCCTAAGGTTTGATTTTGGGTGTGTTTAGTTGCCCCCCCAGGTTAATTTTGAGGGTTCATGTGTTCCCAAGGTTAATTCAGGGTGTTTAGTTGCCCCCTCAGGCTAATTTTGGGGTGTTAATTGCCCCCCTAGTTAATTAGGGGTGTTTAGTTCAACCCCCAGGTTAATTAGGGGCATTAACTGCCCCCCTCCCTGGTTAATTGTAGGGCATTATTTGCCCCCCGGTTAATTTAGGGTGTTAATTGCCCTCTGGCTAATTGGTGGTGTTAATTGCCCCTACAGTTAATTTGGGGCATTAATTGCCCCCCCTGGTTAATTGCAGGGCGTTAACTGCCCCCTGGTTAATTTGGGGTGTTATTTGCCCTCCGGTTAATTTGGGGGCATTAATTCCCACCTGGGTTAATTTGGGGGCATTAATTACCCCAAGTTAATTTGGGGCCATTAATTACCCCCCGGGTTAATTTGGGGCATTAATTACCCCCAGGTTAATTTGGGGCATTAATTCCCCCTCAGGTTAATTGGGGTATTAATTACCCTCCAGGTTAATTTGGGGCATTAATTACCCCAGGTTAATTTGGGGGCATCAATTCCCTCCCTGGTTAATCTGGGGGCATTAATTACCCCCCGTTAATTTGGGGTATTAATTCCCCCCGGGTTAATGGGGGCATTAATTACCCACCCGGGTTAATTTGGGGGCCTTAATTACCCCCCCAGGTTAATTTGGGGGCATTAATTACCCCCCCAGTTAATTTGGG
>JAWWMO010000174.1:61825912-61839080 GCA_035047845.1 Dendrocincla fuliginosa | reverse complement strand
GGTCAAAACTGACCCACAGGAGCTGACAGTGCCCATGGTCAAAACTGACCCACAGGAGCTGACAGTGCCCATGGTCAAAACTGACCCTCAGCCACGGCTGGGGAGCTGACAGTGCCCATTTGCCTCCTTGGAAAAGCTCCAGTGGGAATGACAGCGCCGATCCAGTGGAGCACTGCCCACACCACAGCCCTGGGTGGTGGCCACAGTTCTGCTCCAGGCCCAAAACAGACCTGCAGGACAGTTGCACTTCCCAGCAATCCAGAGGGACATCAAGTTTTCCTGATGTCTCCCCCAGCTGTCCTGCTCCAGAGGGAAATCCCACCGGCGTGCTTTCCTCATTAACCGCTGTCACATTTTCCAGGCAGTGCCAGGCTCTGATTTGCATCACCAGATCACAAGGATGTGACCTAATTAAATTTCAGCTCTTTTCAATATGATTTTCATACGCAGGGCTGGGGTTTTTTTGGACCTGTGGAACCAGCTGTCCCGGCAGGGATGTTTCGGGCTTGGAATGGAAGAGGAGAAAACATGGGAATTCCCACTGGGAGCGGCTGCGGAGTGGCTGCGGAGGCGAGTCCTGGGGTCTCTCCAAAGCCTTCCTCTGCTCCCAAAGTTTGATTCACAAGAGTGAATTCCTTTAATATTTATTGCAGATTTTTTTATTATTATTTATGCAGAGGGGTACATGGTTCTCCCACCCCTCTTCCCACACAGCCGGATTCAGGGCATTCCAGGAAGAGGGGTGGGAGAACCTGGGATGATCCACATCCCTCCTGGACCAAGCATCCTTCCTGGGGCTCAGCTTTGGGCCTTACAAGATGCCTCCAGCCAGGACAGATCCCATCAGACCCCACAAGTTCTCCTCAGCAGAAGGCAGATCCAACCATTCCCTGCACCCAGACCTCCCCAGGAGTCTCTAAATCCCTAAAAAATATTGCTTTGAGTCTTAATTTTCCCTGGGAATGACCCACTTCGGGGGTGGGGGTGACACAGTTCCCAGGAGGGTATTCTAGGTGTTTTCCTGGCCAAACAAGTGGGATACCCTGCATTTTCCCATTGCTGTGGTGAGGGGGAGAGCTGGGATTTTTGTGTGTGCCTTGGTGGATCCAGCCCGTTCTGCACGGCTGGTTTGCCCTCCAATTAATTAAGGGCATTCTTCACTTCCCCTCGCAATTAGCATAAAGAAAACCCAATTAACTCCGGCACTGTGGACAACGTGAAACCCTCCCACTCTCCAGAGGGAGAAATCCTGTTGAGCAGGGACATTGTCCTGCTGCACACACCCCCCACAGTGGTTCCCAGTGCACGCCGTGCCCACCTGCTGCCACCCCATCCCTATGGGAGCTCCTGCTTTCCCCTGAGGGAATCACATCCTTGGCTTTGCTGAACATGTTGACGTTGGGGTTCGGCTCCAAACTGGGAATTTGGGTGCACAAGGAGATTTCTGGAAGCTCTCTGGACACCCTCAGGCTGGTGCCTGGGCATCCCCTCTTCCCACCACTCCCAGGCTTTGCCAAGAGCCCGGAGCAAGCCCAGTAGGAAGGGCACCTCCTCTCCTGACTCCCCCAGCCCCTCGTCCTCCTTTCTGTAGGGCTGCAGCCATGCAGCTGGAGCACAGGGCTCCTCTCCCCGTGGCAGCTCCACCCGTAATCCCTGCCATGAGGTGCAGCAGGTATTACCTGTTCCTGACTGCTCCAACCTGCCCTGCCTGGCTCAGGCTGCTCCCAGTGGCTCCCGGGCTCCTCCTGGTCCCCCCCACATGGATTTGGGTCCAGCGTGACCAGCGTGGTGCCGGCGGCAAGGACGGGCCGTGTGCTCTCCAGGCTTCCAAGATAAACACGGGAAGACCTTCCTGGTGGGAGAGGATGGCAGTGCCCTGTGGGGATAAGGAGTGATTTGTGATATGGTCCGACCTGGCTCCTGCTGCATCCCCAAATCCCTGGGATTTGCCCCTGGAATTCCCTGTCTCTACCACGACATGTTGTATTTGCCCGATGTGTCATTCCAGAGGGTGCCAGGGTGGCCTCTGAGCAGGGAGGTGACCTAGGGACATCCAGCTACTGTCTGAGATCACTCTCTTGCCTCCCCCAGCTCCTCCTGACTTTTGGTTTTCCAGAGGGGCAGCCATGCCCTGTATCAGGAGCAGATCCAGTGCCCTCCCCAAGCCTGGAATTACCAAAAATCCCAAGGGCCACTTTCTTTTTGGTGTTTTAACACTAACCAGGTGTTTATGCCCAGTGCATGGGGCAAACCCTGGGGCAGGGCTGTCCCCTCCAGTGGGATTGCCCCGGCAGGTTTGGCAGCAGGATGGCTGACGTCCAGAGGATTTGGGGAGCTCAATCCCCACTCATTTCCAAGGAAATGAGCCATTTCAGCTGCTCTGGCAGAACAGGAGCCCGTGGCAGGGCAGGGGGGCCAGAGGAGCCCCCCGTGATGCTCCTCTACCTGTGTGGGGCTGAAACCCTCATCCACAGTCCATTTACTGGGCATTTTTGGTGTTTCCCACTGGGAATCTCCACCTGCTGAGAGCAAAAATCTCATCCCCTTCCTGAGAAGGTCTCTCCCCTTCACCTCAACTTGGGGTCCTGGGGAGGGACCTATCCCAGGAAGGGCAGGATCCAACCCTGTGGGTAATGATCAACACCAGCAGCTCAACAGGCTCAGAAAGGGCTGTGCTGGGAGACATCTGGCAGCCATGGAATTCCACAGGACATGGGGAAAGGATGACTCCATGGTTTGCTAGTGGGAGCTGCCAAGCCATTTGGGGAGTGCACAGTGTGGGACACGGCCACTTCCCATCATTGGATGAGGACAGAGCAGCACCTGGAGCATCCTGTATCCTCAGCCCAAGGAGGTTTGTCCATGGAGGGGGGAATCCCACAGCCCCCATGCCCATCCCCGGGGCCACCCACGACGCTGCCGCAGGGATTACACCGACCATCCCGAACCCGATCCCAACCCTGTCCCGCCAATAATCCCTGGGGACAAAAGACCCCGAGGGCAGCTCCCGCCCCCGCCAGTAATTCCTCCCCTGTTCCCTAATCCCCAGCCCTTCTGTCGAAGCAGCCAAATCCAATTAACTGTGCAAGGCTCACACTCCACCCTCCCAGCCTGGAGCCGTGGGGTCCGTCGGGATGGGTGGTGTGGGATGGCACCACTGGGGGTGAAGAGGAGCCATCCCTGCTCTTTAGTGGGGTTTATTCCTAAAAAAAAGGACTTTCTGAGAGCTGGGAGGTGCGTCCAGGCAAGGTGTGAGTGTGGGGAACTGCTCTGGGACTTGTGGCCTTTGTTCTGCTTGGGGTTGACCCTTTTTTCCCAATTTTCCCTGTTGGCTTGGTTGTGGCCCTACTCCAAACACCCATGTGGGTCGCACTCAGCTTCCAAGACAAAATCCACTTGCTCAGGGTTTTCCATGAACCTCTGGGCTCCATTTCATGTCTGGCTGCAGAGGAAGATGCTCTGGTGCTCCTCTGACTTGGCACAGGGGATGGGAAGGATGCTCTCCAATCCAGCCACAACTCCCAAGGCTGCAGAGCTCTTTCCCACAATCTGATCTGCCAAAACCCAAAAAGGCTCATGATAGAGGTCCCACAAATTCAGGACAGTCCTGGTGAACCCCCACCAGGACCAGGCTGCAGCCAAATAAACACTCAACTGGATTTGCAGCCTTTGCCAAGATGGACTTGAGCTGCAAGGTCAGGATGCGAAATCAGGTGGTTTTGGGATGAAAAGCTCAAGGGATAGAAAGAAGGAGGAGGCCAAGCAGAAAGGGAGGGTGCACAGGGGCTGGGAAGGGGGTTTGGTGGGGATTTGCTTGCCAGGGAGACACTGCTTTTCAGGGCACAGGTAGGGGGGAAAGGTGAACAAATGCTGGTTGGATCCAGGTATCTGCAGAAGGATCAGGTGGAGAAACACGTGGAGGTGGAGGCTGAGTCCAAGGGGACGAGGTCCAACTGGCCAGGGGACAGCTGTGGGCAGCACGTGGGCAGCTGCTCCAAGACCTGAGCTAATGTTTAGCTTTGGACTTTGCCCAGTTGTCCAAGGGTCAAAGGAGGAGGAAGAGAACAAGGGCAGGAGACCCATGTGGGGTGGAGTGTGGCCGCGAGCCAGCACAGTGCCCAGGGCTGGGACTCCTGCATGAACTCTGGCTCAGAGCAGGGTGACTCTGGGTGTAATTTCTACCAGTTTGGTCCTGGTTCAGCAGGACACTCCCTGAGGAGGCCTTGCTGAGCCTCTCCCTTTAGCTCAGCTCTTCCTGGTGTGTTTTATTCCCAACACACTGGGCTCCAGAGGGCTGTTTCCAAGGGCTGCATTAAGGGAACACTGTCATGGAAACACCATCATGGACAGGGTGAGGAGCCTGATGGCATCTCTGAGAAGGCTGCCACAGGGCTGAGCACATCCCTCTGGCCTGGATAACCCACCTTGGGAGGGGCCTTGTCTCAATTTAACCCCCCCTCTCCTGGGATGTAAATAAGGACATACCTATTAATTGCTGTGTCACATCAGCCCGTCCCTGTCACCCCTGGCACTCCACGGGCACCTCCCATCGGACCATGGCCATGTGTTTCCCCTCCATCCCCATCCCCTTCACCATCCCAAACCTCCACATTTCGCGTTCTACCCTTCCCAGGCAATTTTGCACAGCAAGATTCTGCAATCCCAGATTATTCTAATGACACCGTGGAAGAGCTAAAAATAGGAGCAAGGCATTTTCTGCCTCTCCCCCACCAGCCGCTGCCGGGAGCGCGGGGACGGCACCGGCAGCGGGAGCCTCCGAGGTGTTTGCAGGGAGCGTTTGGAGAGTATCACACCTCCCCTTTCCCTTCCCAGCCCTGGATCTTTAAATATCTGGCCCAAATCCACACGAGCCTGGAGTTTCTTAACTCCTTCCTTGCACGCCAATCCGAGGGAAACTGGGCACCCCAGTGGGGTGGAGGGAAGGGGGTGGTGGGTGCAAACGCTGCAGGAAGCAGCGAGCCTGCAGGAGTGACTCAGCCACGGTGTGGGTGGTGGGGATGGGGTGGCTGGGCTCTCCTGGCTTCCCTGGGGACCTCCCGGCTCCTGTTGCCGGGACAGCACCCACCTGCCCCATCCCACTTGGCTTCCCCTCCTGATGGGGCTCTTGGAGGTCTCAGGGTCCCACACGTGCTGGGAAACACTGTGAGAAGCAAGCCCTGAATCCACGCTGCTCTCCCGAAAAAGGGATGTACTCCCCCCAAAAATGGTGCACTCCCCAATAAAGTGATGCCCTGCCTCAAAACCACCCATCTGGATTCAGCCCCTGAACACGCTTGGTCTGGGGAAGGAGCAGTTCCAGGTTATTTCTGCTTTATTTTTATTTAGGGCATCTTATGGGATCCCACTCACCGAGGGTGGCTGGAGCTTGGGAATCCACAGGGAAGCGTGGCCAACATCCCTCCACATGGTTTTGCCAGCCCTCAGGTGGGTCAGGCCTGGGCTGGGAGAGGAAAACCACTGTCACCAACAACTTTATCCATGTCTTCAGACCGGATTCCGAAAGCTCGCACTGGGAATGGGTCAGTGCATCGCCCTGGACATGGAAACTGGTGTGGGCACACAGGCATGGATGCACATGGGGAGGCAGGGAGCAGCCAGGGACACGTCCACCCCCAGCAGGGACACACCTGTTTCCCCCTGGGATGCACAGGTCCAAACCAGGGGGGGATTATCCCTCCGCTCCAAGGACCCCAGGCTAGGATTCTGCTGAGCTGGAGGTGGGATGGGCTTTGGAAGCTTTTGGGCAAAGTGGGAAGAGGAGCTGGTTCCTGCCCCACAGAGGGGAACAGACATGCCGGGGAGCCGGTGGCTGCCACGCGCCCAGGATTGCACTGGAGCGGAGCAGAGATGGATGAGTCAGAGGTTTCGGGCACAATGGGAAGCGCGGGCTCAGCAGGGATGGGGACATGCAGGGACAGGGACAACGCCGGGATGGGGACGTGCCAGGATGGGGCCTCAAGGCTGTCAGGGCTGTGTCGCTCTGAGCAAACCCTCCTCCAGGGCAGGGTGAGGAACAGTGGGAAGAAACGCGGCTTTTCTCCGTGTGGTCACCAGGAGAGGAAGGAAAAGAGTGAACTCACAGCAGTGTGCAGGGAGAAGGCCCTGCCACGTGTCCTGCTGGCAGCTGGGCAGGGGGATGTCCTGCACTTCCCAGCTGGCTCTGGCAGGGTACCAGGAACCACATCCCAGCTCGGCAAGAGCCGTCTCCAGCACGGCTGCTTCCCCAAGGCCACTTCCCTCCCACCCACTCCTGCCTCCTCACTTCCGCAGCCTTTTCCTTTTTATAACAAATCCCAAGAAGCAAACGCAGAAGTGCAAGAGGAATAAGAAAACACCCACAGCACGGCAGGAGCTCTGTTTCACCACCTGATCCAAGTCACCCCGAGAAGGCCTTGGCTGCCCCCACATCCCACATGGGAGCCTGTGAGGGCAGAAACAATCAGCACAAATCATTACAGGCCTGAAGATGGAGGTGCTGCTTGAGGGCCAGGTGTTCCCACAGCTCACAGGGATGGGAGAAACCCCCCACGACAGACCTGGGGTGGACTCAGATGTCCATCCCAAAGGGCAGCAGGAAACACCATCCAAAAATATCTCCAAAGGCCAAGAAAGTTTGACAGTCTTTCAGCCAACACTTCCTCTGCTCATCTTCCTTCCCCTTCCCATGGGGTGGCTGGGAGAAGTTGTTCCTCAAGAGGCCACTGAGCTTGGACACACAAACCTGGCGGTCCCAGGTCACTCCCTGGGGCTGGGAGCACCCCAACACGTGGACTCGGGGCTGGCACCCAGGGCTCACTGAGCTCTGTGCTGCACAAACCGCACCGTTTGCATGGCCCTGGAAAATTAACTTTCTGTTTCTGTTTCAGATGTGAAAGGAGACCACGAGATGGAGGTCTCAAGGCTTCCCCACCCTGGATGGCAGGACACTGCACTGCCATCAGACAGACAGTTGTGGGAGACAGAGGGAGGTGAAGGCTGGGATCCCTTTCCATACATCCCACACACACCTCTCTCATGGGAAGTGCCCACAATGCCATGGAGGAGCATCCCCATCCCCCAGCTCAGGCTGCCCAAACGCCTGGGGTTTGAAATCACAGAATCCCAGAACTGATCTTAAAGCCCATTCAGTGTCACCCCCTGCCATGGGCAGAGACACCTCCCACCAGCCCAGGGTGCTCCAATCTGGCCTTGGACACTTCAGGGATCCAGGGGCAGCCCCAGCTTCTCTGGGTGACCTGTGCCAGGGCCTGCCCACCCTCCCAGACAGGAATTCCTTTCCCATATCCCACCAAACCCTGCCCTCTGGCAGTGGGAAGCCATTCCCTGTGTCCTGGCACTCCACACACTGCCCACCTCCCGGGGCCCTCCGAGGTGGGAGGCAGGGACAGTGGGATGGGAGCCCCTGGGTGTGTTTTCTGGTCACCAAGTGGGTGGTGATGGTGTCGCCTCAGGAAGTGGCACAACGGCAGCAGCAGCCACAGGCTGGGAGCAGCTGCTCCCACCAGATCAACCGGGAGACACCGTTTAACGGAGCCATTTGCCCCTGTACTGGGAACCCACTGGAATAAAAGCCATTTTCCAGCACTCTCTCAATGCTGCAGGCAAGAAGCATCAGTTTTTAAGAGGCCAATCCATTTGCCCAGGATTACATGCTACAGAAAATGATTATACAGCTGGGGAGGACAGACTTTCCCAAGTGGAGCCACCAGTCCTGTGGGATGAGTGGGTGCACGGCTTGGCTCCACACAGTCCTGGGGGGCTCTGCAGCAGCACCAGGAATTGCTCATGGATGGCTGGATTGGGACACCAGCACTCCCCGCAGCAACTGCCCCACATCCCATGCTTTTCCTAGGAAAGTAAAAGTAATCATGGAATGTGACATTTCCTGCACTATCTGAGCCGTGTCGTGACTGATATCGCGACAAGAAGCCACCAGGGGTTTATGCAGCTGGCACTGCACACTGTGCTCCCTCACGGACACGCGCCGTCGATCCAAGGGGAAGTGGAACAGCTACAGTGGCTGCCACAGCAGAGTCAGCAGCCCAGGAAAGCCCCAGCGGGGCCTCAGGATGTGGCACTGCCATCGCTGCCACCGAGACACGGGTGACACCGGAGAGCCCAGCCCAAGGCTGAGCAAGGGGATGCTGCCCTGGCACAGGAGCACCACGGCTCTCCCGGGAAAATCACCTCCACACCCACAGCCCACACACTTTCCCACCACTCGAGCCGGTGTCGAAACCATTCCAGAAAATCACCCATGATTTAAGAATGACTTCAGGCAAACACCCCGGTGTCCCAAACGTCTCTGCCTGTGGCACCAAACCGGCTCCCACAGCAGCGGCACAGGGAAGTTTCCTGCTCTCTCTCGTGAGGGTGTAACCAAATTTTGGCAAGATGAAGCACAGGTTGGTGGTGGCTTTGGTGCTGCCAGTTCTCACCACAGCCAGCCTGGAGGTGGCTGCACACCCACTGGAGCCCAGGGATGAGCTCTGCTGTGTGGAGAGAGCTGGGACAGATCCCACGAGGGGTTGACAGAGCCCAACTCCAGCAAAGCCAAACCTTGCTGAAAAGCCACCCCATGTTTATGGAAGTGGCACCAAAACACTGTGTATCTCCAAGGAAACGGGACAAAAAGCCAATAGGGACAAACAGGACAGGTGAGGTAGCAGAGGTCAGGAAGAAGCAGGACAACCACCTCTCTCACATCCTGTTTTCCATGAGAACCCTCTCCTAGTTCAGAGCACGCTGCCACCAGCCTCCCCAGACACAGTGGGAGCTGAGCCCCGGCAGGATCCCACCCCTGCTTCCAAAAGCCCTTCTTTCTCCCCAAAAAGCAGCCGTTCCCCGTGGCGGCCCCTCCCTGCTGCCCTGGTTAGGGGCGGTTCCCTCCACAGGCAGCACCAGAAGCCGCTGGGGTTTCCATCCCCCTCTCTGGGTGACGGGGAGGTGACACAGGGCGGGGTGACAGGGCCCAGCCCCCTCCCACGAGGTCCCTGTCACCCAGGGACAGTCACAACCTGAGCACTGCAGGCCTCACGCTGAGGGCACAGAGCAGCAACCAGCGGGGAACAGAAAGCACGACTTCCTCCCTTTTTCTTCTGAGAGAGAGATCCGAGCCCTGTGCAAAAGGAAGTGCTGAAACCGCACACCCTGTAGATAAAACACAGTTACTCCATCAGCTCCAAACCCTTGGGAAAAGCATCACCCCCAGCACGAGGCCTGAGCACACCCCTTTGTGCTCTGGGACATCATCCCCCTCACCACCAGGACTGGACTCACTGGACAGTGCTTGTGGAACAAGAGCTTCCACCAGGAAGCCACGTTGGTCTAAACATGCCAGTAAATCCCTTCCTGCAGGCCACTGGGTAATTAAGGAGCTCTTTTCATAACAGGGTAACAAATAGCACGTGTGGTTTGACAAATTACATTCTCACCTTCGCTAATAGTTGCTGCTGTGCTCGGCAAGCCAGGACAGTGTTTTAGGATGTGTGGAGTTTCCAAGGAATGCTCTTACTGCAGAGGAAGGGAGCCTGAACTCAGGGCAGGTGCAGAAAACACCTGGAAACCTACAAAACTCCTCCCAACCCACCAGTTTTTTGGAGGAAACTCGTGCCGAACAGCACCAATGTCACAGCCCCAACTCCCACAGGCACTCCCACCACAGAGAAGCAAGAACTCCTCTTCAAAAGGCACCTCAAAGCCATCACTGGGAGAGGCAGCGTGGTGAGAACACCCAGAGCCACAATGAACCTGCCCGCCAGAACAACATGAAGGTGTCAAACATGAACACTGCAGATCTTTTCATGGGAAAAGCACAGGGGAAAACAAAAGGCACGACAATTTCACACAGGCACGGTGTGTCTGTGCAGGAACCAGCACTGTGACAGCCCCAGATCCTGGGATGAGACTGCAGGGGCTCTGCAATGCAGGAACGATGCAGGATCAAAGAACAACCCACCACCCAAGACCCATCTGCGGTGCAAAAGTTTTATTGACTGGCCCCCCAGTTTTCAGCGCAGTGTCCTCAGCTGGGGGAGCACTTGGCACTGCTGCTCCAACAAGCAGCTGCCCAGCAGAGGTGCCAGGACACGCATCCCAGGCTGCTCCAGGTGAAGCTCCCGTTCCTTTTCCTGCCTCCCTCAGCCCACAGGCATGGCCAGCCCACACCTCTCCTGCCAGAGATCTTGGCTGCCGAGCCCACCAGCGAGAAGCTGTTTGGTGTAGATGAGTCACCAACCACACTGGAGACAGTCCCTCTGTGGTGTTATCCTACCCCCTCTCCCTCTTCTCCAGAGCTCTGCCAGAGGACACATCCTGCGGTCGAAGGCCTCACGATGGAAAATTCTGTGAAGGGATTTTTATAAAAACAGTCAGTGGCACCGAACCCACACGTTTGTGTCAGCACAAAATGCAAAGTATTTTCTTCACGCTTCATCAGTTAACCCCAAAAATGATCACCACCCCTAGAGCCTGGTGTTGGGGAGAGGGGGATGCAGCAGTGGTTGTGCTGGCTCCATTAACCATTCCAGTGGGAGGAGTCCCTGCCCATGGCAGGGGGATGGAACGAGATGGGCTTTAAGGTCCCTTCCAAGCCAAACCACGCTGGAATTCTGTGGACCTACCGTCTGCTTCCTGTGGATGTTCATGATGTGAATGTCTTCGCTGCGATATTCCTCATCGTGCTTATCCAGGGGGATTTTTTCCAGCTCGAAGTCCATCTGAAGCAGCTGGTTATCCAAGAACACACAGAATGATTTCTCCAAGGCCTCCACAACCATCCAAGCCATTTTTCCCACCCAGTGAAGCACATTTACCCTTGTTTTAATTACTCCAGCACCAATTCCAAGCTACAGACACCCTGCAGCACTTCAGAAAAATCTATGTAAGCTGGTGATAAAACATTCCTGGAGGGATTTAAAAGCCCTGTGGATGTGGCACTTGGGGACATGGGTCAGTGGTGGCCTTGGCAGTGCTGGGGAACAGTTGGACTTGATGATCTCAGAGGGCTTTTCCAACCTTAACAACTCTGTAATCCAAGATTTTGCTTCCCCCAATCTCTGAAGTGCTAAGCCAAACCACAGCACCTGCCTCTGTCTGCCAACCTTCTCAACTGGAAGGGAGATGGGGGGGAAAAAACAGGCTAAACCACCCCAGCATGGGCTCTGGGACGTGCTCAGATCAACTGGGTTGAACTTGGCAAGTCAAGGAAGGAAATAAATCACACAAGAGTAGAAACCAGCCAGAAACACCAACACCTGCTGTGTTTACTGTGGGAGTGGCACCTCAGCAGAGCTGAGCTCAGCCCTCCTCACAGCCAGGGCCCCACCAGAGTGAGGCACAGCTAATTATCAAACAGGTGCTTTTATTAACACAGATCACCCTGGAATTCTCACCATTTCCCTTTTCTTGTTATTATTACTACTGCTACTTTTCAACAGAGTTAAATCTGCACCACCACCCCACCACCTGGGAGTGGATCCAGGTGTTCCCTGTGTTTCTTTCCTTTACCCACACACAAGACACAGCTGGAATATTGAATGAAATCATTGGTAGAGGAGGGAAGTTTTTTCCAAAAGCAGCTCTATCACTCAGCAGAGAGTCTTGAGATCCTGAGTGAAAGTTGGTATTTTCCCTCTGCTTTCAATGAAACAGCCTGAAGGAAAATGTGTTTAAAAACACTTACTTCAAAGTATTTCCTCTCAATTTCAGGGTTCTTCCCCATAGTCCTCTGCTCGTAGCAGCACAAGACACACGTGTCAGGGCCAGTCAGGTCCTTCAGTGTCTTCAGCAACGGCTCCAGTGACTGCCCAAAAGAGGTTAAGTATTTCCCACTTGGATTTCAAGTTCATTTCCCTGGTATGATACCCCCTCTAGCTACAGTCTTCACACCCAGGAGAGAAACTCCCAGGTTTGCTTTGCAGGGAGTTATTTTTAGTGCTTTAATTGGGACAAGAACATGGGGGCAAACTGAAAGCAGAGGAGAAAGGGAGACTGCACAGGAGAAGAGTTTCACAGACTGACCAAGAAAACCAAACTAGAACCAAAGCCAAAAATGTCCCACTCTGCTGAGCAGGGATTTCTTGGGGCACACAACAGTCAGTGTTTCTTGGCCTGTTTCAAACGTGAGAGTTTTCTCAATTATTCCCTGACTATGGCTCAGATCCAGACCACTATGTATGGAAACAGGACCAACATGCAGGGAGTGAGTGCCAGGGGCTGGTAAAACCATTGGAAGGGCACTGGCACTTGGGGTTCTTCAGCTCATTTCCCTTTCCCTGCAGCTTCTCTTAGCTCATCCTACAGAGCTCAGCTGAGGACACGGGGCAGACTACAAAAACCATTAAGCTGGAGCATGATTTCTCGTCTTGCCTTCCCTGGGGAAGTGTGAGGAGAACCCAAACAGAGCAGATGTGGCACTTTTACATTTCATTTACCAACGATTTCAACAGTTCACCATGTTTTGCTTCACACTTCATTCCAATGTTCAAAAAAAGAAGGGAGGAGGGAGTCACAGACATTAAACGTGGGTTTTCTTTTTATGTAAAAAAGTCTCTGTTTGAAACTCAAATGGCCTTGAAACTATTAAAAATGCCTTTTCCAGTCTTGTTCTATGTATTCCTCTACATCACAGGGCCCAAGATGGACACTGTTTATTTTAGCACTACTAAACAAACACAGTGAACCCATCCTCCCTTCCCAAGGAACCTTCCTGCAGGGGTTTTGCAAAGTCCTCCTTTACCTCCTCATAGTAAATGCAATCAGCCATGAGTATATAATCGGGGGGAGGCTGAAATTCTGTCACATCTTCACCCCTAAAGAGAACAAACAAGAAAAAAACAAACAACAAAAAGTGAAAACAAGCTTCATTAGCAACACAAACAACTAAAGGACTGTTTTTATATTAAGCATCCCTTAAAAAGACAGTGATGTTTTAAAGCATATTTAGCAAGTTAACAAAGCCAGCGCAGAATTACAGAATCATAGGATGGTTTGGGCTGGAAGGGACCTTAAAGAGCACCTCCTTCTACCCCCTGCCATGGACAGGGACACCTCCCACCAGCCCAGGGCGCTCCAACCTGGCCTGGGACACTCCCAGGGATCCAGGGGCAGCCACAGCTCCTCTGGGCACCCTGTGCCAGGGCCTGCC
>JAWWMO010000174.1:61744098-61760717 GCA_035047845.1 Dendrocincla fuliginosa | reverse complement strand
GAGCCTGGGCAGTGCCCACCACCCTCTGGGGGAAGGACCTTTCCCTGAGATCCCACCTGACCCTGCCCTGGCACAGCCCCAGCCCTTCCCTGGGTGCTGTCCCTGGTGACAAGAGAGATCAGTGCTGCCCCTTGTGAGGAAGTTGTGATTCCATGATTCTACAATTATAGTCCAACTCAGCCCACTGATAAGGAGAATTAGTATTTAGACCCAGGAAAGAAACAGATTTGAGCTGCTGGAAACAAGAAAACAAAAGGGGATATTCATCCTGAAGGTGGTTAAGTGTTGCAGAAACTCATCTCTCTGGGCAGAGACCACAACCAGGCCTATGCTACACATTACACAGCCTCAGTTTCCAAAGGTAAGAGAGGAACACAGGAATTCCTATACCTTCCCACACCGTTTGTATGGAATTCCCTTCTGGTCACAGTACTGGTAGCAGAGGGCTGCACCCTGCACACACAGCTTGGCCTTCAGGGAGCCAGGGGTGTAGTAAATCCCACTGTGGATCACACCACTGTTGTGTCCACTCTGGTGATGAGCTAAAGAGAAAAGACATAATTAAAATACATTTGTTCACACTTAATCACTTCAGCTGCCTAAGAAGTGAGTTATTTGAGGTCCTGCCTTACTTCAGCATTACAAGAGAGGCTCACATGAGCAACTGCACAGCAAACACAACGAGTTCTTCCCTTGATCTCAAAAGGTTAGAGAAACACTGACACAGCACGACCTGGTTAATGATAACCCATCCCATCTTACAGTGTGTTCAATCGACAGGAAAACACAAAAAAACATAAGTTTTTCCTCCAAGAGCAGGCTAATCAATCAAAACATTTTAGATGCTAAAATTATCTTAAGAAATCTAGGGTTTTTTTAAATGAAATGCATCCATCCCTTGGGGTTCCTCCAGCTCCCTGCAGGACCTGCCCATGCCCTTTTACACCCTGCACTGCTCCTTACTCCAGGTGTTCACCTTTCTCGACACTCCTGTGCTGCTGGAGCACCAGGAGTCAGCCCTGCAGCTGAACACAGTGAACACTCAGGGGGTTTTTAAGTTAAAGTCCTGATTTGGAGTCCCAGCAGCAAAGCACAGACTGAGGACAACCGTGCTGCTCCACTGAAGGAGGAGCATGGAAGGAGCTCTCTGTTAGGGTAAAACCAGCAGTGCCAGGAAATGAAGATGCTGCTCCCAAGGGGAGAATCATCAAAGAACTCCAGAATGGTTTGGGTTGGAAGGGGCCTTAAAGATCATCCAGTCCCACCCCCTGCCATGGGCAGGGACACCTCCCACCAGCCCAGGTTGCTCCAAGCCCTGTCCAACCTGGCCTTGGACACAAGGTGGGACATCCACCCCCCACTTCAGTGCCAAGGGTGCTGTCCCACAACTACTACCCAAAAAGCCGTGCCCTCCCATACCCAGCTCCTTCTCCTTCTCCAGCACGGCGAAGGACAGCGCGGGGTGACGCCGGATGAGCTCCCGCGCCACAGCCAGGCCCACGATCCCTGCACCCACCAGCACCACGTCAAAGGAGCTGTGGGGACACCGACACCGTCAGCGGGGACACAGGGGACACAGGGAAAAGAAAAGGTAAGGGAGTAGGGGAATGGGAGAATGGGAAGGGAGAGAGAGAGGGGATCAGGATAGCAAAAGGGGATAGGAGACAGGGGAAGGGGATATGGAATATAGGGAACAGGGGATATAGGAAATAGGGGATATAGGAGATAGTGGAAGAGGGGATATATGGGAGGGGGATATAGGAGATAGGGGAAAGGGGATATAGGGAATATAGGAGATAGGGGACAGGGAGTAGAGGAATGGGATAGGAGATAGGAAAGGGGGAAGAGGACAGAGATAGGGGATAGGAGTAGCAAAAGGGCAGATAAGGGAAGGGGATAGGGGATAAGGGGATCAGGGATATGGGGGATCGGGGAGGGATATAGGAGAGGCAGAGGGTCAGGGCGAGCGGTCGGAGGAGCCCAGCCCAGCCCGCTCCATTCCCCTGCCCATTCCCCGCTCCATCCTCCTTTCCATCCCCTCTCCATCCCCTTTTCCATTCCTCCTCCATCCCTTTTTCCATCCCTCTCCATCCCCTCTCCCATCCCCTCTCCATCCCCTTTCCCATCCCCTCTCCATCCCCTTTCCCACCCCCCCTCCATCCCTTTCCCATCCCCTTTCCATTCCCCTTTTCCACCCCCTCTCCATCCCTTTCCCATCCCCTTTTCCACCCCCTTTCCATCCCTTTTCCATTTCCTTTCCCATCCCCTCTCCATTCCCCTTTCCCATCCCCTTTCCCATCCCCTTTCCCATCCCTTTCCCACCCCTTTCCCATTCCCCCTCACCCGCCCCACCTGCCCCTCGCTCCCCTCAGCGCCGCCGCCATCTTGGGGCGGAGCGACCGCCCGGCCACGACCTCCTCCTCCTCCTTTTTCTCCTCCTTTTTCCCCTCCTTTTCCTCTCCTCCTCCTCTCCTTTTCCTCCTCCCCTTCCTCCCCTGTCCCGCCGCTCGCGGTCGGGCCGCGGGGCGGTGTCTGCCCCGTCCCCTCCCCCGGGCCCCGCCGTGTGAGGGCTCGCCGCCCTTGCCGGGCCCTGTGCCCTGTGCCCGGTGCCTGCCCCGGGCCCAGGATGGTGCTGGCCCGGCTCCTGAGGAAGCCGCCGCCTTCGCCGGGCAGCGCCAGGGCCTTCTGGGGCTGGCTGAACGCCGTGTTCAACAAGTAAGAGTGAGTGAGTGAGTGAGTGGGGGGCGGCCGGCGCCCAGCGGGGTCTGTGGGACACGGGTCGGGGCCCGGCGCCCAGCGGGGTCGGGGGGACACGGGTCGGGTCTTTTGTCCTTAATGCTCTTCTTTCCCCCCAGATCTGAGTGTCGGTGCTTGGCAGGGGCCGCTCCGCACCCGCTTTCCGTCCCAAAGCTGTGACCCTCCAGAGGAAGGTGTGTGCTCTGCCCCCTCTCTGGAGCGGCCACAGGGATTCCCTCCCTAAATCTTTGACCCGAGCACTCTTTTAAACCTGTAGCAGCACCGAGCCCCTTTGCTCGTTCAGAACAGCATCAAACCAACCCATCGCTTCCAACCCACTTCAGCCACAGGAGGGGTTCACCTTTGCTTTTAAAAGAGAAAACCTTTCTCTGTGGAACTTTCTCCGCCCATAACTTTTGCCAGGAGCGAATAGTTTTGCCTCATGTCTTCTGGCTGTGTGTTGGAGCTGATGGCTGAGACTGAACGAGGCAGGAGCCTCTTCCAGGTCTCTGTCTGCCTTCAGCATTCCTCACCAGCCTGAGAAATACATCCTGAAAGGGCCCAAGGAGTTTAACCCCTGCTGAAGTGTGAGTTTCTTGGAAATACTGTGATTGCAGAGAATAAACAGGCTGCCCAGGGCAGTGCTGGAGTCCCCATCCCTGGAAGAGTTCTGAAAACCTGTGGATGTGGCACTTGAGGACATGGTTTAGTGGTGAAGGTGGTGGTGGTGCTGGGTTGGTGGTTGGACTTGATGATCTGAGAGGTCTTTTTCAACCTTAACAACTCCCTGATTCCATGAAAAGGCTTTGGGAATGCCATGCATTTGACAGACTTCAAGAGATTTCTATATAATCGATGTTTGAGAGAGAAATTTGCAGCTGTAAAGTCTCTGGGAAGAGAAAGGCGGGTGTTTTTCTCTCCTTACAGACATGGAAAGAAACAATCTGAAGGGTTAAGTCCAGTTGCATTTACAGTCTTTTTGTTTTTAACCAAAACCATCCACCATTTAAAACAAGTTTCAAAACTCTCATGCCAGACTAAGGACAGCACAATCCAAACAATTACACGTAAACCAGTCAATCGCATCCTTAGTCCTCATCTTCTTACCACACCCCCACAGACACTCGCTGTGGAGCGTTATTCCTGCCGAGGGAGCAGCTTTCCCACGCTGTGGATGCTCTTTGTGTCGTGGCAGGGTGGACTATGAGCGGATCCAAGCCGTGGGCCCCGACCGGGCGGCCTCGGAGTGGCTGCTGCGCTGCGGGGCCGAGGTGCGGTACCGGGGCTCTCCCAAGTGGCAGCACGACTACAACGGGCTCCCCACGGGGCCCCTGGGCCAGTACAAGATAGAAGCAATTAATGCCACCGACTCCTGCATCATGTACAGAGGATTTGACTATCTGGGTAACGTCCTTCTTCATTTCAGTAGCAGCAAAGTATCAGTAACTGCCTCATTTTCTCATTCCTTAGCAAGATACAGATAAATCTTCTGTGGTTTTAAAGTGGCTCTACAAATATTTATGAGTTCCTAGGGTTTTGCTGGAGGTGTGTGATTAGGAAGTTCATCAGCCCTTACCTGAAGTGTCCATAGCACTAAGGAAGTGCCACAAACTTCAATGAGTTTGTAGCTGGATATTTGACAGCAGAAAGCACTGTAAATATTCTTCTACACCAAGCAATGATTTTGGTGTCTCTAAAGTCACAATTCTGCTTGTTCTCAAAGTAAATATATATATATATATATATATATATATAAGATGTCTTCAAAGACAAAAAACAAGCACTTGGTTTCTTACAAAAGATTAAAAAAATGTTTCAGGTCTCCTTTAAATAACAGAAACCAAAATGGGCAACAGTTTTATTTTTTCATAGCAGGTGCCCCTGGATTTCCAGCATTAGCATGTTTCTGTGTCAGTGTCTTTGTTTATCACCCAGACCTGTAGTTTTTTTGTGATGTGCCCCTGTCAAAGCTGTTCAGATCTTTCCAAAAGGATACAAACCCTAGGGCTTTCATTTATTTGAAGCACCACAGAGGGGCTCTGGAGATTAATTGCAGCCCCACTGTATAAGGGAATGTGTTGCTGGGTGGGTTTGGAGGCAGAACTTGACAACCAGCACAGGCTGGTCCTGGCATTCTGAAGCACATCCTTGTTTTTCTGTTCCCAGATGGTCTGGAGCACGTTACGGACATCAGGCTGGAGAAGTGCATGTACATACAGGACGAGTGTCTGCAGAGGCTCAGCGAGACAAACAACCTGCAGAAGAGTCTCCTCCAGCTGAAGATCATCTCCTGTGGCAATGTCACAGACAAAGGCATCCTTGCCCTGCACAAGCTGATGTACGTGAGCCACCAGCACGCTGCTCCCTGGCAGTGCTGGGGCTGTGGGCGTGGAAGGGCTGCACTCTGGCTGTTTCCAGTGGGTGGGGATGCTCCTCTTGTGCCCCAAGGTCTTGGGGAGCAGTTGGGTGCTGCACCTCTGCAGCTAAAAACCTCAAGCACCCCCTCCATATAAACCTTCCATTAGAACCAGTCACTGATTTAAAATACTCAAAATGACTGTGGCGAAATAATCCTTTCTCCAATTTCTCTGTCGACAGTTAAATAGTAGTTGCTGATTTTCTTTTTAAATATTTACAGGAACCTTGAGTATTTGTATCTGAGTGACCTTCCTGGAATCAGAGAGAAGGAAACGACCTTTCATGCCCTTCAGCAGGCACTGCCCAACCTGGAGCTGGAGCTGGATTTGGAATAAACACGACGGCACGTAACTGAGATGTGGCTTCCTAGTATTTATCCTATGTTGCATAAGTGAAATTGTAGATGCTGCTCTATTGCCAGGTATGGAAATAAGCTCAGCTCTCCCAGTCCAGCCTAAAAAGCTGTATGTGACCTTTTGAGAAATTATGCACTGAAGTTTTATTAAGCTTAAATAGTGGATCAGCAGCAGAAAAGGCAGATGTACATAGTCATCTGTTTCCCGTGTTTATAGGGAGCTGTTGGTACCTCGGTGAGAAGTTTTCAGCTATTTTATAGCCCAGGAACAAAGTGACGGTGGGGAGTGGCGCTGCAGCGCTGGGCGCGGTCGGGGCTGTTCATTCCCAGAGAATCCCGCCCAGTCGGTGGGAGGTGCTTCAATAAAAGGTCATGGGCCTTGTTTGTGTCCTCCACGCTTTGACTCCTGTTGTCTGGTTTCAGCGGAGCCACCGACAGGCAGGCAGGGTCAGCTGCTCAGGGCTGGAATGTGGCTGTTTGTGCAGGAGCAGCAGCTCCTGGTACGCCATCGTGCATGTTTTTGCTGTGTGCTGACACGGACTCCATTAGTTCTGTGCAGCTCTTCAGCTGCATCCCCATCACTCCTGATAAACAGGAGAATCAAAGAATTGCTGAGGTTGGAAGAGTTCTCTGAGATCATCCAACCATTCCCCCAACACTGACCCGTGTCCCCAAGTGCCACATCCACAGGGATTTTATATCCCTCCAGGGATGGGGACTCTATCACTGTCCTGGGCAGCTGTGCCAGGGCTGGACAGCCCTTCCCATGAAGAAATTTTCCTTAATATCCAACCTAAACCTCTCCTGGTGCCACTTGAGGCTGTTCCCTCTGCTCCTGTCCCTGTTCCCTGGGAGCAGAGCCCGGTCCCCCTGGTTTCCCCCTCCTGGCAGGGACTTGCAGAGCCAGAAGGCACCTGTCCCACTGAAATGGCTTTGACTGCTGTGGAACACTGAATGTGTGGAGAACACAGTTTCAAGTTGGGTTTTAGTTTCAAGTAAAAAAGGATGTTCCTTGCCCAGCAGCAAAACTTCATATGGTAAAATACATCCAGTAAATTGGAAAAAGCAGCTACATTTCTTTTATTCAAAATCAACCCAGTATTACATCCTGAGATTCCACAAGCCCAAGTCATTGTAATACAAACACTTAGGCAGAATTCCTGCCTGTGTCTGGCCAATGTTATAAATTCATGTTCATGATTAGTTTTGATAAAAATTATTTCTGTAACTACAAGCAAGTGGCTTCACTGTTGTCAAAATCAGCAAATAAAAGCAACCTCAGAATGCAAGGATGAAACACACAGGAGAAACTCTGAAAAGACTAAAGAAACAGCATGGTTATTGCTGGTCTGTTCTCCTGGGAGTGGTGTCTGCGAGCCTGTGAAGTCACTACCAGTAGTTTTAATACTCTGTTAAGTGCAGTAGTAAAGCAGGTGTATCTCTGGAGCATCTGAGAACTACCTGGAGCAGTCAGGCAGCCTCTCTCAGGCTGGACTCACTTTGTACATGTCATGACGTTTAGTAATTTAGTTTTCCACTGCGAATCCTCCGTTTATAAACCCCAAATGACTTGAACTTTGATGAATCAAGTCTGAGTCTGCCACTTGATCAGATGTTTGGGAAGTGGCAGCTGGATTTCTGTGTTTTGCAGCAGTGCTTCTTGCTGTCCAAAGCTGGGAGAACGTTACTGCTGGTCAGCTGGGGCAGGTGCTGTAACTAAAGGAAAAATCACACAGTGTATTTGTCTGGAATGACAATAAAGCACATATTGGCTTTTTCATATGGAAAAATTTCACTATTCCTACTGTAATCCTGTCCTTTTCATACCAAGATCATTCATCGATCTGGGGTTCTATGACCAGACTGCAACCAGATAACTCATTAAAGGAATTCCAGTCATCCAGGGCAAGCAAAATACTGCTGCTATGCCCCATGGCATAGAAACAGGAGAGGTGACTCAGTGTGGTGCAGGAATTCACACACTGCAGCAGTTCTCATCCCTCACCTCCAACCTCCCTGCCTGTTACCAGCTCAGCCTTACATCTCTGGTGGGGAATGTGGCTCTTGGAGTCCCTCGCATTGTGAGGCCGGATCTGGGCACTTGGGATGGAGTCCAGAAAGGCTGAAGTGGCAGGGAGACATTTGACATTTGCTTGGCAACTCCAGCTCAGAGACACCCAGAGACGTGTGGCGTAACATGGAACTGAGTATGGGATCACATCCCATCAGCATTACAAATGGAACTGGGCATTTTTGCCATCTCCCATAACTCGGGATTCAAAAGCACCAAAAAGATCCCAAATTAAAGCAGCCATGTAAGTGTGTCCAGTTTGTTCAGCTCTCCTGCTGCTCTTTGTCAGGAATGCACATTCCTGGACACTGTTACCCCAGTGCTCCAGGGAGCTGCAGTGCAGCATCCCATTTGTATGGATTGACTCTTTAGCCAGGAGGTTTGTTTTCTCCTCAGGATAAAACTAAGACCAGTCCAACACCCTAAGCTGCCCTACACAGCCCAGCTCCTGTGAGTTAGACAGCAGAGCCATCCCCTCCTCAGGCACAGAACATGAAACACTGTGGGAACCTCACCCCTGGCCTGTGCTTCCGAGTCAGCCTGGCTGCTTTCCGGGCTGTTTTTTCATGTTCTTTCCCCAGATCCACGACCTCCCTAAAGCTGTCAAAATAGGGATGCTGCAGCAGCTGCTCACAGGTCTGCCTCTCCGCAGGGTCCATCTGAAGGCAGCCCTTAGAGAAGATGAAGGATCACACAAAACACTCATGGAACAGGTCTGCACATTTCCAGCTACTCACCACAGCCAGCCAGTATTCCCACAGGGACATGTGTTCATCATTTTTTAATGGATTCTGAGAGGGCCTTTTCAGTCAGCATGATACCCAACAATTGCAGCAATTAATCATGGAATGGTTTGGGTCAGAAGGGACCTTAAACCTCATCCAGTTCCACCCCCTGCCATGGGCAGGGACACCTTCCACCAGCCCAGGTTGCTTCAAGCCCAGTCCAACCTGGCCTTGGACACTTCCAGGGGTGGGGAATCCACAGCTACAATAGGAATTGTAGCTCAGGGAACAGTTACAATCACATGGGGTAGGAAACCAGCTCTGTCCTCCAATGAATCTCTGGTAACTCAGCCCCCAGCTCACACCGTTTACCAATAAGGGACACAGACCCCATTTGCTCATCTCAGTGCTGAAGTTTTCTTACCTTCATGAGAGACAGAGCAGAGCAGGAAATATTGGGGAATTTCATTTCCAATGTCTCCTGGAGGGAGAAAAACTGAATGTACTCATATTAGCAAGCTTTCTATTCATCAGGGTACAGAGGCCCAGCTTTCCAGAGCAGTGTGACCTGTTCCTCACAAACTGCCATTGTCACTCCATGTGCTTACAGGCCTGGCATTGCTGAGGGTGGGGGCTGGCTGCTGTGCCACCAGAAATGGGGACAAGGAGTGGAGATGAATCATTTTCTGACTGTTTTTACATAGTGTAGAAGTTAAAATGTCATGAGAGGGGTTCAACCACCCCCAAATAATATTTTGCTGCACGCTGGCAAAGCAGAGGGCAAAGCTTTTGGACTGGGAAAAAATGCTGTGCAGCAAAGGACTGGGCAAGCTGTGTGAGGCTTTTCCAGCTCCACTTCCAAAGCACGTGGGTAAAAAGAAGCAGGAACACCTCCCTGTGCAAACACCCTGTGCCCTCAGCACTGCAGGGTGGATTAGGGTGGGAGAGAGGCTGGTTGGTTAGCAGGGGGCTCAAGGGAAGTGCCTCTGGAGGCAGCTCTTACCATGCTCTCCGGGTCTGGAATTCTTACCCCGCTGAAGAACTGGTTGGTGCTGAACACTTGCTGGTGCCTGGGAATGAGATCCCCTTCAAGCAAGAATTAGAAAAAAAAGTTGGATTAATTTTCTGGTTTTCCAGTGCCTGCATTGAACAAGGCTGTATCCTCCAACAAGGCTAATGCCAAAGAGATGGAATACCACCAAGTGAGCCGAGGAACTGTTCTTTTGGACAATGAATGTCCATTTTGGCCACCAGTGATCCCACACCTGTGTGACTGTGCTGAGGGAAAGGCAGGGCCACGAGTGTTCATCTTCAGGAAAATTGAACTCATATCGTTGCAATTCTCTTTGGACACCCCTGAGTGTGTTGTAGAGAGAAGAGCTGAAGTGCAGCCTCACCAGGAACACGCTGTAGCTTTCCCCAAGGCAGCTTTATCAAAGCTTAGAGCAGCTCAGAGCAAGGAAAATGCTAAAATCAAATCCATAACCAAGGAGCCAGTAAAATGCCAACCCCCAGAATGGCACAGCTGTAAACAGAGCCTCAGTCCAGCACCTGGATCCAACGGGAATCTCTTCTGGCTGAAACACTGCCATTAAAAATAAATTATAACTACCTAACCCTGGCATTAATGGATTCTGGGGGATGAAGCAATCGGTGCTGAATTATTTTTCTAGCTAAGGAGCTTATCTGTTTAAAGCCATTAGTTTTATAAACTGCTTAGTAAAAATTGCAAGTCTTAGTTCATTCCAATAAATTTCAATTAAAACTGGGTGGTTGTGCATTGCCAGACAAGAAATCAGATGTTACACAGCAAGCCCAAACAGAATCAACGAGACTGGATTAATTTAAGTGTTATGGGGATAATGGCTCTTTTATTTAACAAATAAATCCGGAGTGGCTCCTAAAATTGCTTGATGAATAAAGACAAGCACATGGAACAGACAAGCTGCAGTGTTCTCACTCCCTTTCCCAGGCACACAGCCATCAACAGGCACGGGCCATGCTTATGAGGCCTCCAAAGCTGGGATGGACTGAATCCAACTATTCACTGACCACTTTGCTTGGCACCAAATCCTGAAAAATACCTGGATCTTTCAAACCTTTATGCAAAACATTCCTGGTCCCTTCTGACACAGGCACCTCATTTCCTTGTGTGGAGACAGGTGAAGATGTGGCAAGGACAGCAGCAGAGGCACGAGTTCCACCCCAAGGGACCACGAGGGGTGTTTGGTGGTCACCTCACACATCCCACATCTTTCCTAATCTGCCCAGCACCAGACACAGCTTCCCAAAGGCCACCACTGAGGAGACTGCAGGGATGGTTCCAGCCAGTCTGCAGGCAATGATCCTGCTCCCACAGCCCAGTCCACTGGGATCCTGTTAGCACATGTACATCATGCCAGGAAAATCCAGCTCCTTTTCAAGGGCAGCAATGCCTCAAATAAGCCAGCACTTACTAAAGGGAGAGATCCATGGGGTAAATTCACCTCCTGGCTCCTGCTGATTCCCACCACAGAGGAAAGCCCTCCTGGGCAAGCCCTAGGGCGTGGGGACAGCCGGTGCCAGGGGACACTCACCCAGGGTTCTCCGGATGAGGTACAGCTGGTCCACGTCAGACTTCCCAGGCCACAAGGGGACCCCGGAGAGCAGCTCCGCGAAGACGCAGCCGATGGCCCAGACGTCCACGGGGGGCCCGTAGTGGGTGTCCCCCACCAGCAGCTCCGGGGAGCGGTACCACCGCGTGGCCACGTAGTCGGTGTAGTAGTCACTGGGGCCAGCTGGGTTGGGGTCAGGGACGGGGGGAACAAACAGGAAGGTGGGATCAGGCGGTGCATCAGTTGTTACACCTCGGGGCACCTCGTGGGCAGGCAATGGCTGGAGGGACGGGATGAGTCACTGGCCACTCGCAGAACCCTGCTTTGGGAACACTTTGGGTCTGGCAAAAATCAGCCCCATGCTTTGCTCCAAATGCAAATGTGCAGAGCTCCACAGCAGCGCCCTGCACCAGCCAGCGGGCAGTTCTCAGAGCCCACGTGATTTGCCTGAACAGGAGCTAAAATAAACCAGATTAGGGGCTTTATTTCCAACGGAAAATGTGAAGCCATTGTTTGCAGAGGCAGCCGGAGGGGTCTGACTGCCAGGGAACTCCAGCTGTGTCTCCAGCATTGCACAAACAACGCCTGGGCAGCTCCAAGACACCCAACTTCCATCTCCCAGTGCCAGCACCCCCAGCAGCTCAGCTGCCCCAGCACGGAGCTCAGGCTGCTCACAGATCCCTGTCACGGCGGTGGTTGGGCTTGTTCCTTTAAGGTTTGGGATCTCTAACCCAGCCTTTAGCAGAGCTTCCCTGGGAAAACACAACAGCCTTTTATACAGGGTGATTTGCAGATGCATCAGGCAAAGACAAGGGGGTGTCTGCAAGGCTGAGGCTGATCCTACACTTCAGTGGAGCTTTCCCAGGTTAGCAACCCATGCAGGTAGCAGCACTCACTCAGGATTCGAGCAAATCCAAAGTCACACAGTTTGATGACCGAGTGCTTTGTGATCAGGATGTTTTCTGGCTTTACATCTCGGTGGATGCACTGGAGACAGAAAAAGACAAGGTTAGAAGCAAGTATTTACCCTGGCCCTCATAAGACCCTCTGAATTCATCCACACCCCCCTTGCACGTTGTGCCAGGCAATCATTCCTGCTGAAAGAGATGGATTTCCGAGCAGCAGCTAAAGCCACACCCTGCTGGGCAGCACAGTGACCTGCCCAAAGCCCCCCTTTGGGATGAGGCTCTGTGCAGGCTCCCAGCTTCAGCTCCACAGCTCTGCATCACCGGGACAACACGGAGTCAGCTCCCAGAACCAGCTGGGAAGCTCCTGGCAAATGGTTCTGCTGGCACAGCTCAGCCAGAGCTGGGTCTCAGAGCTGGGTCTCAGAGCTCTGCTCAGCACAGGTGAGACACATCCAGAGTTCTGTGTCCAGCTCTGGGATCCTCAGCAGGGGGAAGATGGGGGCATGCTGGAGTGACTCCAGTGAAGGGCCACTGAAATGATTAAGGGATTGGGGTGTCTGACATCCAAGGAGAGGATGAGGGAGCTGGGACCATCATTCAGCCTGGGGGGAGGATCTTGGCAATGTGCATAATTATCTCGTGGGAAGGAGTAAAGGAGGTGGAGCCAGGCTGTCCTCGGTGGACAGAGGCAATGGGTACAAACTGAACTCCTGGGAAATTCCATTTAAATCTAAGCAATTTATTTAATCTTTTTTTACTAAGAGAGTGGTCAGACACCCAGACAGGTTGCCCAGAGTCTGTGAAGCCTCCAGCCTTGGAAATATTCAAACCCTGATTGGAAAAGTTTCTGAGCAGGCTGCTCTGACTGAGCCAGCCTGAGTGGGAGAGCTGGACAAGATTATCTCCCTTCCAACATCAGCAATTCTGTGATTGTTAGGAGGTGCCCTTAACCTTCACAACAACTGAGTTTGGGCTTGGCAAAGAATTTCTGCTGATCAAACTAGCAGAGACCTTCATTTCTTTTGCTCTGCTCAGCTCACCAGGGTCTTGCTCATATTGTCTTTCCCCTTCCATCACTTCAGTGCAAACACTTCAGACTTTCCTTGCTAAGCTGATGGTAAATTATTGTGTCTCCTCCTGAGGATTGAAATGCTGCTTATTAAACCCCTGTCAGGGAGTTCCAAAAAGGGCAGCTGCATAAAACCTCATTACCTGTGATCTACAGCAGGTCAGGCTGCAGCATCTCATTGTTCCCTCTGCTCTAAAACTCCATTAAATCTCCCACACTGAGCAGGAGAACAGAAAACAGACGCAAAACAACAAATCTTGCAAGCAGGAGAAACCTGTGGCCAAGTTCCTGTGGCTCAACTGGACATAATTCTCCCAGCAAAGACAAAACACCCGTTCCAGGGCCATCTCCTGCCCCACTCTTAAATCTCAAACCCTGGCAGATGAACAAAACCAAAGACAATTACAGATAAGTTTGTGTAAAGAACTTCTCCCAAAGGCTCCTTCTCCTTCCCTGCTTCTTAAAGCATTCCCACTAAAACTTCTGTCACGCACACAACTCGCGTCCCCCTCCAGAAAGCAGAGGAGGGGTTGTAGAGGGGTTTACTGTGTCCAAGTTGTGAAACCTTTTAACTGGTGTCAACAGAAGGACTTTGTGTGAAACCTGCAGCAGTTTGCTCAGCCCTCAGCTGATGAGCTGGAAAGGCCGTTTCCCAGACACCAGTTGTACTGCGTGGCCCAGGGAATACACAGGGATCCATTCCTGTTCCACCTGGAAGCCTGTCTAAGGTCAGGAGTGCAAATCATTCCTTCATAGCCAATCCAAGGGGGCTGTGTGACAGTAAATACAGCTGTTGTGGGTATGCACTGATATTTCAGATGGGTTTCCTGCTGAAAACAGGAAATTCCATCTGACTATGTCCCATGCAAGCTCTGTAATCAGGAAAATGCCAGCAGAACCTGCCTCTGGTCCAAGGCCACGTCCCAGCGATCATTAGTGCTGTTTAGGGACTCACATTGTGCTTATGGCAGAAGTTCACAGCCTGGAGGGTCTGCCAGGTTATGCTCTTCACCAGATACTCCGGCACCCTGTTGGAAAAAACACAGTTGTATTGTGGCCATTGAAAATAACTTTACTATTACAGGAGAAAGGAAGAGGAGGCCTTTGAGTGCTGACATTGTACAGGGACCTCTGAGCAAACCCATCAGGGACCAAGTCAGGAAACACTGCCAAATCCAGTCAGTGCAAGAAGACACCAGGATTTATTGCAGTTAGGAGAGTGACAGAGTGTCTGGTACCACTGTCACAGCCAGGCCTGCCCACGGTGGCCACAGTGTGTGTGAGTCCCTATTAGATCCTGTCCTGAGGCTGTGTTTAGCATCCACGGTTCCTGTGATCCCAAAATGCCAGCAGGTGTTTCCCCCTCTCTAAACTGCTCAGGGGTGGAGCTGCTGGAGTATCCATGGTATAGATACAGCTGTGCACTGCTGTCATGGCACTGATTGTCCAGAGAGGTGACAAAATGGGGCAGGGAAGGATGTTCACACATGAGTATAAAGCTCTGCTTTGGTTTGGATCCCCCCTCCTTCCCTCCCATGGCTGGCAAACACTTCCCAGCTCCCCTTGCTCTCTTTCTGTTACTGGGCAACTGTTCTTAAACTGCCTTGGCTGGCTGTAATGATTTTCAACAACCCCAGGAAAGGCAGCGGTGACACTCTTAGTACTTTCATTCTCAAAAGCAATTTTATTTCATGTGTCTAATGCTGAAAAGCTTCTGATTTGTCATAAAGAAAAAAAAACCTACCCAGAAACTAAACCAAAACATTACAAGCCTGGGTTTTTTGTTAAGGCACTTTCTGCTGTCAGTGCATGAGGGTGTTGTGCTGACACAAATGTGGCAATGCTGAGGATTCCTTCCTTACACATCCCAGAATGATGGGAGTGATGGACAAGGGGGTGGAGTTGGTCAAATGACAAAGAGACAGCGTGTGCCCACCCACCTTAGCCTGACCACAAAAGACCTGACCACCTGCAAAGATGGAAAGCCAGGTGTTACATATTCACCCACACTGGAGTTGTATAGATGAACAGAAAGCAAATGTGAAGTACTTTCTTCAAGGAGGGTTATCCATCCTCTTTTCAGATTCCAGCTGAACTGGTTCAAACTGGGGTGACAGCTGCTCAGCAGCTCACAAAGCCACGTGCTATCACCATGCTCCATTCTCCTCGAGCTCCACACCGGGGAGAAAGGGAAGAACAGGCTCTTGTTTACTCAGCCTCCAATCAGTCTCCTGCAGGCTGTTCATTTAGCTGCAGGCCTGTAAAATGATTTATGAACTCCTGCTCAGCATTTCCCCAGCACCAAGTCACCGTGGGTAATTAGGGACAATGTGTTTCGTGGGAGTGTCATTTACACAGTGTGAAAGAACAAACCCTGTGTGTAGCTCACACTTGGTGTGAGTGTCTGTTTGAGGAGGGAGTTCACTGGGGCTGTGCAGGGAGGTGCAGGCACAGCTCCTGGGCATTCCTGCCAGCCCACACGTCCTCCTGAGGGCTCAAAGTGTCCAAAAGCCATGTAAATGTGGCACCTGGGGACATGGGTTAGTGGTGGGCTTGGCAGTGCTGGATGAACAGTTGGACACAATGGCTTTAGAGGCTTTTCCGACCTCAGTGATTCCACGAGTCCACGGTTCTGTGTTTGTGTGCTCAGAGATGTGCAGCACACCTGGGGGGCAGTGGCAGGGCTGGGGCCCCCAGCACACCCCTGCAGGGAGACACCAGCTGCTCCCAGCCCTCAGGGTTGGTGCTCCCCAGCCAGCCAGAGCTCCCCCAAATGCTCAGCTCAGCGCTCCCGTCTCCGTGGTGAGCAGCACTGCACGGGGACACACACGGGCTCACACACCATTCCTGGGGATGCCACTGCCAAACCACAGCAACACAGCGAGTTCTGGGCACTGGGCTCAGAGACCTCTCCTGTAATTAATGAAATTCCTCTGAAAACCTGCAGGGCAGCAACGACATGGACACCCCGACTCCTCTGCTCAGAGCTCCCAGGGAGAGAAGGGCCACTCACCCCCGGGGGTGCTTGTCCAGCTCGTGGAGAACCGTGTGGTCACAGTACTCGAAGACCAGGTGCAGCTTCCTCTTCCTCCTGAACACCTCCAGCAGGTTCACCAGATTGGGGTGTTTGAGTTGCTGGAACACACAGTGGATGGGCTGGTCAGTAACTGCTCAGGGAAAGGTGTGGGGGACAGAGATTTTGCCTGCAGGTCACAATTCCTTAAGCTGAGCCCTTTAAACAAGCACAGCACAATGTGAAGCACCAGCTCAGCTCCATTTCTCCTGTGCATACTTGTTTTAGGAACTGGCCATGGGCAATAAGTCAGCTTGGCTTCAGCAAATGCCTCAGACAAAGAATTCACCACGGTACCCATGGCTATTGCAGCAGTGCCTGTCACTGTACAGATCCAGCCTCTGAGGGCACCACAATGAAAAGCAGCTCTCCATGGAAATCGTGGGGGCAAGAGCCTGCAGCAGACAAACACACATTTAGGAGAAAGCAAGGGCTGCTCTGAAGCACAAGGCCTCAGCTTCAAAGGTTTATTGCCACAGTCTGGATGGGTCAGTTAGGAGAATTTTTATTTCTGCTTCTTCCTCTCAATCCACCTCATGTGTTCATGGTATCCTGGAATAGTTTGGGTTGGAAGAGACCCCAAAGATCACCCCGTTCCACCCCCTGCCATGGGCAGGGACACCTCCCACCAGCCCAGGGTGCTCCAAGCCCCGTCCAGCCTGGCCTTGGA
>JAWWMO010000174.1:61727726-61741406 GCA_035047845.1 Dendrocincla fuliginosa | reverse complement strand
TGTCTCCTCACACTCTGTTCCCTCACACCTGTCCCCGCACACTGTCCCCTCACACCTGTCCCCTCACACTCTGTCCCCTCACACCTGTCCCCTCACACTGTCCCCTCACACTCTGTCCCCTCACACTCTATCCCCTCACACCTGTCCCGCCTGTCCCCTCACACTGTCCCCTCATACTGTCCCCTCACACCTGTCCCCTCACACCTGTCCCACCTGTCCCCTCACACCTGTCCCACCTTCAGCATGCGGATCTCCCTCAGCGCGATCTTCCTGATCACCGGGTCCTCCTCGGGCTCCAGGAACTTCTTGATGGCCACGACCTGCCCCGTGTCCTTGTTGCGGCACTTGAACACGACGCCGTAGGAGCCCTCGCCGACCTTGCACAGCCTCTCGTAGCGCTCCATGGATGAGCGGGGGTCTGTACGGGGGCTGTCTCTGGATTAGGGGGTGTCTCCACACCGGGGGTGTCTCTGGTTTGAGGGTGTCTCCAGTCCCGGGGGTGTCTCTGGTTTGGGGGTGTCTCCACACCGGGGGTGTCTCTGGTTTGGAGGTGTCTCCACACCGGGGGTGTCTCTGGTTTGAGGGTGTCTCCACGCCGGGGGTGTCTCTGGTTTGAGGGTGTCTCCACACCGGGGCTGTCTCCGGGAGGGCGATGGAAGAAGGGTGATCCCTCCGGGCCCACGCCGAGCCCTCACAGCCCTCACAGCACCGCAGACCGGGGATGGCCCGGCCCGGGAGGGACCCCAAAATCCCTGCCTTTCCCTGCCTTTCCCAGAGCCTCTGCCCTGCCCGTGCTCCCCGCAGGGCTGGGACAGGGAACACCCACCCTCCTCCCTCGGCCCCTGCGCCTCCCCCTGCAGGGGCAGAACCCTCGGAAAGGGTTTCCCTGGCGCTCCTTCCCCCTGCGCAGTCCCGGCCCCCCGACCGCAGCCAGACCCTTTGTCCCAGCATTTCCCTGTCCCCGTCCCCTTTCCCGGTGCTCTGGCCGGGTCCCCGCAGCCTCATCCCCTGACCGGGGTGGCCCTTTGTGGGGGCCATCGGTTCCAGTGTGGGCTCTGTGTGGACTCCCCGCTCCATCCCACTTGTCCTCCCTCCCCCAGCCTTCCCCAAGGTGCTCCCCAACTCCACTCATTTTCCCTGCCAAGCCCCATCCATCAGGGATGTGCAGCCTCCTCACATCCCAGCTGCCAACACTGTACCCCAGGGGTAACAATCTTTGCACAGCAGGAATGTGGATTTGTATTTATTTGCCACTAACTGGTGGTTCTTCCTCCAAAGGCACATTAAATTCCATTATTTACAGCCCTCCTTCTCCCCCTACCCCAGCACATCCCTGAAGATCTGGGACACACCAGGCAGCCAGACATGCCAGGGCTCTGCCAGCAGCCCTGGGTTGGGAAGAATTTGCCCCTGCTATTCCCATTTCTCATTCCCGTGCAATCCCCAGCCCTCCAGCTGCCCGTGGGAGCTGCCCTGTGGCTCCTGGCAGGCTGTGGGATGGACAAGGGATGGAGAAGGACGGTGCCAGGCCCTTCCCAAAACAGCCCCATCACCTGGAGACCAGCTGGATCCCCCCAGACCTCTCCCACAGGGTATTGTTCCCACCATGCCAACCACGGCTGGGTGTCAAAGAAAGCAGTTTATTTGGCATAGACTGAACCGCAACAGCAATTCCCGTGGGACAAAGCCTGGTTACACAAACTGAACGAGTGCAGTTAAAGAGCCTGTTACACCTAATGACTAAACAAGGTAAAAAAGAGCACATTTCAGGGTCTCCCAGCCTTGTCCTTTTCGTGCAGAGACACCGTGGCTCACTGATGCGTTGTACCTTTCTTCTCCGAGGAGATGGCAGCACAATTCCAGGTGTGTTTTGCAGTTTCAAGGAGTCTGGTTAGGAAATCCAAAGAGACCAATGCACAGGCTGCTCTTCACGTAGTGTTTGTACTTCCAAGAGCACTGGGAGCCAGTTTTAAGGCTTTCAAGCTGGATACATGACCTCGTGCATCCAATAACTTTGATAACTGTCGGAAGAAGAACGAGGGGCTGGGCAAGTTTTTCGCTTCACAAACCCCAAGCCCCCACACCGGGCTTTCAAAACCCTGGTTGAAATGTCACAGAAACAGAGATACAGACAAGAACAGACTAAATTAAACAGTCAAATGCAAATTATACTACTCAGAGTCACCAAGACTGGCTGGGTTGGCTGTGGAACACACCAGTCCCTTGTGTGATAGGGAATACAAGTGAGGTTTTACACTAGGAAACAGCATCTTGCAGATCATGCCAACAGTGCCACTGTCTGTAAAACCAGCACAAAGCATTTCACAACATGCCATTAGAAATGCTTCAACAGCTAAACAAGGCTTGATGAAACGAGGCCTTTCCTAAGTTTATTCTTTATGATCCAGCAAACCAAAGCCATTCGTGTCCTTCAAAGGAAAATACTTTCAGCTCGTTATTTCTGCATGACAGTGTCATGGCCTAAGAGTTATTTACTCCAGTTATTCCCCAGAAATATCCAGATTTTATTTACAGGTTTCTCTAGTCTTTTAGAGATCTCCTTTAAGTGTTGCCAAAGATGAAGCCAAAATTACCGTCTGCAGCGAATGAGGTAAATTAAAAAATGTTTGCTCTACAATATCTACACCTGGTGCTTTGCTTTGTTCTTTTTAATTCCTGTTTTAAAGTCTCTGTGGACCAGGAGTTGCACCATTTGAGGTTAATCACCAGTCACTGTTACCTGTGAAGTAATTTCAGTACTAGAGAACTCAACATCTTTGATAGAAATTACACGTCCTGCTTTTACTAGTGCTGATCCAGTTCCATCTGACCACCTTTAAACCACATTTCCCATACTCTGTGATTTTTTGAGTTTTATCTGTACACTATTTATAAAGTCAGAACTGAAAAGCTTGACTCGCTGTCAGCAAGGATTAGTTCTGAATGACAGTGGCTAAAATGCTAAATGTGTGCAGGGCTGTCCTCCCCTCCAGAGCTGCTGAGCACCAACCTCCAGCTGTCCCCAGGAACGAGGAGACACCACCGAGCCAGGACAATTCCCTCAATGCTGAATTATGGACCACGTAGCCTGATGCTGACACAGACAACCCAGCACCAAACCACTCCAAGCTGTCACACCCCTTTCCTGCTCTGTTCAAGTGGCCTCTGGATTCCAGCCTGTCCTTCCTAGGGAGCAGATCTCTGGAGCTGAACAGGCAGCAGTTTGCTGCAGCATTTAATTAAAAAAAAACCCCAACCATTAATTTAAATGTTGATGAGCTGCTACTGCACCTGCCCATGGACTGTGTTCACATCAAAGCCAGCAGGGTAATGTGAGGTAGTAAAACCAGATGCTCTCCTGTAGTCAGTCTATATTTAATGGTACCTCGAGAATTGTAATTAATGAGGAAGACAAAAGGAACCAACGTGACTCTTCAGTGGAGGAGCAGAAAGGGAAAAAATGCACGTGACGAAAGAAGGAAAAAGTGATCAAAGCTTGGCTATAGAATACTGGTTCTTATCATGTTTATTTACACTACCCAGCTGGGGAAGGAACCATTCCCAAGGCACTGGGAATGCTGCACAGCCTGGGTTGTCCCTACGGGCTCCCCTCTGGAATAGCATCAATAAACTACACGTCATGGGCAGTCGGATACATGATACTTTCATTCATTAAGGATGATGACCAGCTACAATTGCCATTTCACCTCACAAGGCTTATCCCTAATTTATGAAAATAAAGCATATATATTTTGTACATTTTTATATATATATAAATATATATATATATATAAAAAATACACACTGCCAGTCCACTTCACACACAGGCACACACACACACACTCACGTGGATATTGTACACACCCACCCAGGAGCAAAGGGGCTGCTATCAATATTCTACTTTGGGTACACACACCCTATGTCTAGGAAGTAAGAAAATCCCTTTTATGGCAATTCTGCAGGCAGAAAAATCAGTACAAAATACTCTGTTGTACAAAACCGCATTTTTTTTTTTTTACAAGATCACCCAACGTGGTAACACACCCCTCAGTAATGCACTACAGCCCTACAAGGAAAAGGAATAATCAAATCTTTATACAACTGTAAAATAAAAAAAAAAAATTGTAAGCTGCTCTGCAACCTTCCTTTGCTAAAAGTTAGAGACATTACCCCATCCTAGCAGCAGATTAATAAATAAGGATTAAATAGTCTATTATACAAAGCCATACCCAATGGCAGATTTCAAACCAGAAAGCTTTGCAGATACTTCCACTTCCTACACAAATCTTTGTTTTATTAGGAATAAGACTCAGTATAAAACAGGGCAACAGCCAGCACTAAATCTATATCTACAGACTAACAGGAAAAAATCCAAGGGGAGAAAAATATTTAACAGTTTATGGCACCTTTACTGCCTAACATGTGTCAAGGCTCTGTTTCCCTACAACTGACGAGTAAAGGGCTCTTTATCTCAGCTTTTATTAAGCAAACTCCATATAAACCAACCACACAGTGGCAAGAGACAGAACCAGCTGTTCCCAGCTGCAAAAATGGATTGAATTCCACCCTCAAAACCAGCACAGCTCCGGTGTCCAGGGAAGAAACGGCGAGTCCTGGTTTCTTGATGCTCCTTTCCTCCTCCCGAGGCAAATTCCCTCTGCTGTTTGCCTGGGGGGAGTGTTGCTCAGTAACTGTTTTCATGCCCAGCCAGGATGTAGAGGTTGCTGTGAGCCTGAGGGTTTTCTGTGGGCCTGCTCTCCAACACGACCACTCTGCAAACCAAACACACACAGGATCCAGGAATTCGGTGGCAAACACCAGAGCACGTGGTTTAACTACTGAGGAGGAAACTCCCAGGTTTCTACAGGCTGGAGGTTCTCCCCAGATATCTTGGGTGTGCCATTCTTTAAAGCAGTTCCCTCTTTTCCCAGCATCACTTCTGATAAAATCCCTAAAATGCTGTATATAGTGGAAGGTGTCCCTGCCACGGAACTGGGTGGCCTTTAAGGTCCCTTCCAACCCAAAGCATTCCATGATTCCACGATCCCATCATCTGCAGCCTGAGTATGTTTATCCCTCCCACATCAGCCACTAACCCAAACCATTCTCCTCCCTCCTAAATATTTATCCCTGATGGGTTCTCAGGGATCACTCAGCCCCATCTCTTTGTCCTGCTCATCATGTTCCTATGGAAAAAGAGTCTCTCCCTGTTTTGCCACACTGACCACTGTCCCATCCCACACTGGGCCTCGACCATCAGCTCATGTGGTTGGGCTTTTGTCCTCCCCTCTCCCTCCCAAATGCCTGCATTTCTCTGCACCAGCTCCTAGGAAAATACCCTGTTGATTTTAGGAATAAACTTATCCCTGCTTTTTCTTTTCCTCCCCAACTTTTCAAATGAAGTCTCTTAACTCCCTCTGTCCCTGACCTTCACCCCTGCCCCTGGGCAGTCCTAGAGGGATCCAAGGCAAAAAGGTGCTACCACATCCCACTGCTGGAGTGGCAGGAAAGACTCTTGCTCCAGCTGAACAGAGATGGGAAACACAAACCAGTGGTTTTGGCAGTTCAAAGGCCAGATGAGGGAGCAGAGATCAGGGATTCAAGACCAGGAGGTATTCAAGGTCAGGTTGGATGGGGCTTGGATAGTGAAAGGTGTTCCTGTCCATGGCAGGGGGTGGAATGAGATGGGCTTTAAGGTCCCTCCCAGCCCACCCCATTCTGGGATTCTGGGACTGGAACTGATTTCTGGATTCATTCCTATCTACTCCTACACTTTCCACTCTGGCTGTCTGAGGGCCCACCAGTGCACAGGTCCAGCCCAGAGACTGGGCCAGCTGCTGCTCAGGTTCCAAACCTCCTCCCACCTCTGCAGCTGAGAGGAATCAGCTGGATATTACACACCACGAGTGAACTGAGCCCACTGTGATGAAAACCTGTGAGTGTTCCAGCTTGCTCTGCTATTTCCAGAGCAGTGAAGGTGATTTTTAACTAACTAGCTGCCAAGGTAGCTCACAGTTCACCAGGAAAATCCAAGCCAGAAGCAGGCTTTTCCAGAAGTGCACTGGGCACCCAAGGGCATCTCCCACCTCTCCAGTCTCTCACAGACAGAGCTGTGGTGGGCTGGAAGCCAGTCCAGAAAAGCTGCTTGAAATAAACCCAAAGGTTTCTGTTTCTTCAGGGTGATTTACCTGTCTGAGCCCAGCAGGCGGAACACCCTGGTTTCATCGGATATCTCCTGGGTCACCTGCAGAAAGAGGGAGAGGATTGCATCTGTTTCAGGGACAAAATGGAATTCATTGGTCTGAGCTGGAAGGAAAATGAAAGTCAAATGCAGTTTAGTGCAAACTACAGCAGTGAAACAAAAGGAGCACAAGGACTGTCAGGAGGGAAGCAGCGAGAGGAGCCGAAGATCAAGGGGTAAAGAAGGAAGAGGAATAAATGAAAACTTCCTGCAGGGACTGGGAGATCACTTACTTCATCTGACTTAAAGCTCTTGCCCTGCATTCCATGCTTCCAGAAGGCCAGCACGCTGTCCTGAAGGCACACTGCAAAGGAGGAACACACATCCCATAAGATTCCCGGGATCTCTGCATTCCTAATGGTGCTGGAGAACCCCCAGGGGTGTGCAAACACACTGCCAACGACACAGCATTTGAATGATCACACTGACTTCAAAAGGGGTGGGTGAAAAATGGGAGGGCTTTTCCTATCAGGAACAGAGCAAAGAGCTCCCAACTCTGAGGGATTTAATTCCAAGATTCTGGGAGTTTATTACAGCACAAATGCTTGTTTGACAACTACGATTTGAGGTTTAGAACAAAGGCTCCTGTCTTCTAATAATTTAAAGACAGCAGCTTGTCCTCTAAGAATTAGATGGAAATCTTATTATCCTGACTATTAAAAAAATGGCTGTGCTCTCACTCTAAATAAAATCACAACTTTTAGAAGACAAGCACAAATTTATGTGCTCCTAAAACACTTTTTCCTCCCCGATTTTTGTTTCTCAGTGCTGTGGAAATGCCCAGAAACCTGTCAGGCATTCAACACTCAGCCCTCTGAGTTCTTAAAGCCCTGAGAGACAAGAGAGAAACAAATCACTCACCCACTGACTCGATGCAGAAATCAAAGCTCAGCTCAGAGGCCAATTTCTTGCTTGACTTCAATTTCCCTTGTAAATTCACGATTTTCACAAATTCTCAAGAGAAACAGGAAAATAAGAATTAAAACCCATTGCTGAAAAGGATTTAAGCATGAGATTCTAATTTAATCTTTCAGGCACAAAGAAATACCCAAACTTAACATCTGCAGTATCTGCTTAAAATGAACCCAAGAGCATCTTTGTCCCCAAATAAATACAGAAAGCTTTTTTATACACTCTGCATGTTTTCAGCCTCTACTGACAGAGCAATGCAGACACAACAAGGGAAAGAATCACAAGGGGCAAAATGAAATCCCACTTATCCAAACTGCATCTTTTTGGAAACATTTCTACACAGATCACTAACGAAGAGAGAAAAATGAACTCGTGGTAGAACTCAGACCAACAACTGTGGCCAAACAAGCTTTGCAGGAGGAAGGTTTCCAAGAGGGGGGTGTTACTCACTGTCCAGGCAGACCAGGACAGTGTCCCTCTCCAGCTGTGTCACGTGAATGGCATCCAGCTGCTGATTGCCTGAGGAGAACAGAGCACACCATGTCATGCACAGAACACACTGACCTCAGGCTCCTCTCACCACAAGCTGCAGCCTTTGCACGGGGCTCTTTGTGACTCTGAATTCTTTTGAAGGCTCTAAGATCCCAGAGTGTTCTGGGAGGACAAACCCATTGGTCCCAGGCAGGTTTTTAATATAAAAGTACTACTTTTTATTGGATGAATTGCATTTGATGCTACAGCTCAGCACAGCTTCCTTCATGACCAGGCACCATAATGAGCAAAACAAACATCAAGGGAATCTTCACTCCTAAAAAAAAAGCTCCTTTCCCATAAATCCACATCTGGAAAGATTATTGTGCTGATATCAAACTAGATTTAATAGAATTTTTTCTGGTTTTTTTAATGAAGTTGCTTGTACAGCTTTTAAAGGTAAAAAAAGTCCAAGCAAGAAGGGCAGGACAGAAAATCAGCTCCAAGTATCAAGCAGGTTGTGAAGACAACCCAACTCCTTGCTTATTAAAAGCCAGCTGAAGGTGACAACCCTCCCCCAAGGGCTTGGAGGAGGGACAAGAATTCATTCCTGGACTCTTTACACAGGAAAGGAGGGGAAAGAGCAGGAAGTGTGATCCCAGGGAACAGTGTGGAACCACAGAGGAGAAGCCAGTCAGCAGGGTCTGCTCAGTGTTTGAGGACATTCAGAAAATAAAAGGTGTGGCTGAAGTAGAAGATTTTTAACAAGGACAGTTTATCCTGAGGTGGGCAGGTCAGCACCAGAACACAGAGATCATGGAATTACAGAATTGTTGGGATTGGAAGGGACCTCAAAGCCCATCCCATCCCACCCCCTGCCCTGGGCAGGGACACCTCCCACCAGCCCAGGGTGCTCCAAGCCCCATCCAACCTGGCCTTGGACACTTCCAGGCATCCAGGGGCAGCCACAGCTTCTCTGGGCAGCACAAACATGAAAAACATGTTTTAATTTTAAGGACAAACATGTTAGACTTAGAGTGGTATTAATTATGCTGAAAAAATTCCATGTGCTGTTCTTTAAAAAAAAAAAAAGTGAAATCAGCTGTTTATTCACTGGAGTTGTGAGAAAGAGCCCTTAGCTTGTATTTAATGATGTTTAATCATTCTTTCAGAAACACAAAGGAGGTACTAAAAGCTGTTCAGCTGAGCTATAAAGAACTAATAGCTATAACTCAGATTCAAAAGTGATTTAGTTCCAGAGGTAAATCTGTAATCCCACCAGTCATGAGTTAATCTGTTGTCAGACTAAGACTAGAGGCAAATCTATTTAACTAAGAATAGTTAATTCACCTGAATCAGAGCAAGGCTGAAGATCCTTCTCACAAGAGTTTATTTTGAGAAAATATAGTATTCGTGATAGAAAGTGAAAATAGTGGCTTTCAAAGGGAAAAAACCTGCTTCAGAATTTGCACTGCTCTTTTTCTGTACTTTTTGGGATGGTTTGATCTGCTTGTTGGACACACTGGGGAAAGAATCAGTGAATAAGGAAGAAAATATCCTAAATTTATCATCAAATTGGAAGCGTTTGGGAAGAGTTTGTTGTGACATCAAACCCAAATTCACCTCTCCCTCTGTGCTTTCCTTGGCCTGTTGTTCCATCTCAAGACAAATTGAAGGGATGACCTCTAACCTCTTAGTAGGATAATTTATTAAAATAACAGATGCTCTAGAATGGGGCCTGGGTTGATCTGCAGTTCTTAAAGCAGCTTAACAACCTGAGAGTTCACAAATCGGGTTCCCAGTTCCAACCTCGTGCCGTGGCACCAACGTGTAGTGGGCAGGACAAAGGCACCACTCACATCCTGCCTGTAATTCATAAAAAAAGGATTTCAGCCAGAACAGGATTCAAAAGATGCAAATTAGGAATAATTCCAGCAGGAAAGGGGGGGGAAAGGTGCGTTTGAGCAAGTGAAATTCTCCCTTTTGTACCAAAAAATAGAGGGGCAAACCTCGTGTGAGGCTGGGAAGGTTGGGAGTGAAAACACAGCCTTAGTTCTGTTGATGCCACTTCAGGTCCCTGTTTGCACACTGAGGAAGAGGAGGGTTTGCTGGATAAATTTGCTTTTCCCAGCACAAAACAGGCCCATCAGTTGAGCAGGGGAAGAGGACATAAAGCCCTCTAATTCTTTATTGACAAAAAGACAGAAAAGCCCCTGGTCAAACACTGTGGTCTGAGTGTGGGGTGTCAGAGATTTACTATTTCCAGAGCTGGGGATGAGGGAATGCTTATGGATACTATACCAATAAATACCATGGGGCATCTTGGGCTGATGTCTGGGGTTTGAGGGTCAGACAAATAACATAACAAAGTCCTGGCTGCATTTGGATAAACTGGTTAGTGTGTTTCACTCCATCGACCAGTTTATAAATTTATTTATAAAACCCGTAGAAAATTTTCTGCTGTTCTGTTTCACTCATTTGGGGTTTAAAAAAACCCTAATCATTGATTGGCAAGTGAAGGAATAGAAGATGATGGAGAGGTGTGTCAAAACCCTTCATTATTTTTGTCTTGTTGTAATCGCTGTTCCTCAAACATATCGGAGGCACCTTCCCTGCTTCAACCACAGCCTGTGGAATATTGCACTTCTATTTAATGCTCTTTGCCTGTTCATTATGGCTGGGAAGATAATAAGGCACAGCCTGCTGGGGTTGTCTGGTGCTTTATTGCTCTGGAGATGGCTCTGACATGTTGGTTTGACTGATGGCTCTCGGCGCTGGATCAGCTGCGATTTGGGCTGGGTTTGTTAATAGTGTGCTGGAGATTTTGCCAAGCTGGATATGAATTAAAATGCGGGAGGAAGAACAGCAGAGGACTACCCAGAACTTAGCAAGTCTTCACTCTGTGCCGTAATCCCTCTTTGTGTCTGTCACAAAGGGATCCTGAAGAGGCTGTTCCTGCGCTGCCGCCGAATGCCGGCGCTGCTCGTTGATCCCTGCGGCAGCGCCGGGACCCCGATGGGCTGGAGCTGCAAAACTTCACCCCGTCCCTGGGCCACGGAGGGCTTTGGGTTTGTTTGCTTAAATTTCCCTGTGTTTTCATACAGAATTAATCGGGTTTGGAAATGCTGGGGGGACAGACCGAGGTGCTGCGGGTCAAAATATAACCGGCTCTGCCCTTGCAGTCACAGAGTCACCGAATGGTTTAGGCTGGAAAAGACCTTTAAGATCATCCAGCCAAAAATTCTGTTGGCTTTTCTTGGTGTTATTGTGAAGGTGGGTGGGAATCGATGGGATTTTCCCTATCAAAAGGCTGAGTGTGTGATTTTTAATATTTTTAATGTGTAATCTCTGAACTGTTGCTGTGAACTCAACTCTGACTGTGTTGTTTTCGTGACAATTGGTGGTAAATGTGATATACTGAATGTGAAAATAATGGTTAAAGAGCATGGGCAAAAGAAAAAAATGCTTTCTTCAGTCTGGAAACATGTAGGGTTTTGTGTGGTTGGCTGTGATTAAAAGGACTGATAAGGCAGGGAAAGTGGGAAGGCAGGAGGAAGGCTGTTGATCTCTGTTCCTGCTTTGTCAGGCCAGGCTGGGATAGGCCGGGGCTGGTTTGGTTTAACCTGCACCTCGGTCAGTGTTCTGTGTTCACCTGGGCACAGCCCTGACTGTGCCTGGAGCAGGAGCACTCACCTGGGCAGGGGCAAGTGTGGAGGGAAGCAAAGCCCTGGGGATTGGTGTGAGTCCTGGCAGTTTTGGGCTGGGGAGGGGTGAGAGAGTGAATTTCCAATGGATTCGAAGGCAGTGCCCCTAATTCTGTGCCTGTTAAAGCTCCGTTCCTGCCTGCTCTGGCTGAGCTGTTTCAGGAGGAATGTTTGGGGGCAAACAGGTAGGAAAGTTTAGGACACTATTCCGTGTCACTGTCACAACTATGGAAATAGAATTCTTTGGCAGTCTGTGGATCCTGTCAGGTTGGTTCTCGGCTCATAGAGTGAAATTGCAGCTTTCTGTTGGGCACTCGGTGTCTACTTCCAGCCTGTTCTAATTCTGTTCTTTTTCCTGTTGGAGTCTGATAATTCAAATTGTATGTGTTTGCTATAATTGCTTCAGGCTTCTCCAGATGGAAAAGCCAGGGAATTGCTGTGCTGATTCCTTCCCTTTTGAGCTGGTTCACGAGCACTGGAGGAAACGCTGGGACTTGGTTTAATGTCCAAGAGGGCCTCTGTGGACAGGGTGTGCAGCTCGTGTTTCTCAGCTTATTGACACTGCAAAAAGCCAACCCAAAAATAAAACCTTGAAGCCTATGGAAAGAAAGGGGAGGAGGATTTTCTGTGTTGTAATAAATGAAGAAACATTAACTTCTAGAAAGCCATGAACTAAGATGGAAATAGCATTTGAATAATGCTTTTTAACACCCAGAGTAGTTAAATAATAATTCCCACACTTTCCGGGACCTGTAGCACATGGATCTTGTTTGTTTGTTTGTTTTACAGTGACTAAATAACATATAGTCAATATTGCTTATGGAAATTGATTCTTAAAGCTAAAGTCAAGGGGTGAAAATTCAAAATAAAGGTAGTTGGGGCTTTACCTGAGGTTTTAGTCACTGATTTTTATTCTTCTCTTAGATGAGAGGCAGTGTGAGTTTGGCTTCATAAGAATATTCTTATTTCATCTTTAAAATACTTGAACTTTAAAAAACTTCCAAGTTTAAACTTGTGTGGCAGTGTAACCACAGAATAGCCCATGCCTTTGTGAACTGAAGGATTTCACCTTCCCTCTGCCTTTCCATGATTGTTTGCAAACCCTCCATTCTTAGGGAATGCTGAACTGGCTCTTGTTTAATGGGATCTTCATTGGGAAGGAATGTGGATAGAAGACACATGTGCAGAGATTTGTTGGCCTGTGTGAAGTTGGAATTACGGCTCTTGGAGGACACGGCAGTGCCAAGTCTTTTGTTGGAGTCATAAATTTATTCAAACCAAAGCAAAGGAGTTTGGTGGCTTTTGTGACTTCTTGGAGTTTACCAGAAAGCAGAGCATGTGTGTGTGTGTGTGTGTCTGCAGGAGGGCTCTGTTGGGTAGTGCAGCTACACCAGTTCACCAGGAGCAGTAAGTGATAACAGGAAGAAAGGCCAGGATAAGGTTGTTTTATCCATTCCAGGCACCGTGACTCACTTTAAGAAGGGGCAATGTTCCTCTAAGGACAGAGGATGGGGATGTGGTGGTGACACCCCTTTGGTGGTGCAGCAATGTTATAGGAGTTTTTCTGCTTGAAGAAGTGGCATTGCCAGAGTCTTTGGGAAGTGAGGAAGACTTTGGGAGGAATTTTCTCCCAGAAGGGTGCACAGGCCTTGGCAGGGGCTGCCCAGGGAGGGTTGGAGTGCCCATCCCTGGAGGTGCCCAAGGCAGGACTGGCCGTGGCACTGAGTGCTCTGGGCTGGGGGACAAGGTGGGCATCGGGCACAGGGTGGACTTGGTGGTCTTGGAAGGCTTTTCCAACCTCAGTGGTTCTGGGATTCTGTAAATACAGGATTTTGCTGTGAGTATGTCCTTAGAAGTGAAACATGAATGTTGGAGCAGGAGGTTTTCCCCCATCACCCGTGCAGCTCAGGTTACATGTTTTCATTAGACATCTGGTTCAATAATTGGTTCCTCTCAAACGGGGAGGTTAAAACAATCACAGGAATAAAGTTTCGGAGTCGTTGTGTGCAATTTCAGAGATCTCTTCTCTGATATCACCATGTTTGCATTTTTGGTATCTGCAGCAGGCTAGAAATTCCAGAGTTCCACATGAAAATGGTTTATTGGGAGGGAGAGTGGAACGTACTTGGGTTTTTGCATCTAAGATCTTTAAACCTATTTCATAGTGTCACAGAATCACAGGATGGTTTGTGTGGGAGGGACCTTAAAGCCCATCCCATCCCACCCCCTGCCATGGGCTGGGACACCTCCCACCAGCCCAGGTTGCTCCAAGCCATGTCCAGCCTGCCCTTGGACACTTCCAGGGATCCAGGGGCAGCCACAGCTTCTCTGGGCACCCTGTGCCAGGGCCTG
>JAWWMO010000174.1:61613417-61623469 GCA_035047845.1 Dendrocincla fuliginosa | reverse complement strand
GTGTCCCAGGCCAGGCTGGACGGGGCTTGGAGCACCCTGGGCTGGTGGGAGGTGTCCCTGCCCAGGGCAGGGGGTGGCACTGGGTGGGCTTTAATATCCCTTTCAACCCAAACCATTCTGTTATTCCACGATGTTATGACTTAAAATTCTTAAAGGTGAAAGAAAAGTGTTTTTTAAAACAGGAGCAAGACAGACCTGAGGAAGTTACACCCTAAAAGCATTTCCCATATTCTCTAAGCACGTGGTGCAGCTCTCACAAATAAACTGAAAGCAAATCCCACCCTCTGCCAGAGCTTTCTGTGAGCTGCAAGGAGTCCTGTGGTGACTTGAAGCAAGTCCTGAAACCAAACTAACCAACCCCTGGCCCAACCTCCCCACGTGCTGCGCCAACAGCTCTGCTGCCACCACCAACCACCACCCCCAACACCACATCCACCCTCCCTCACGGAAACCCAGGAGTTTAATAAGAAAACAAGGCAAAAGTCTCACTTGACAGGAGCCCTGGCGTAGACCTGGAGCCAGTCTGGGATGTCAGCAGCGTGGTAGGGGTTGGCAGGGACCAGGAGGGGCTGGCTGCGCTCGGCCGGCTGCGCCTGGTAGGACACGGGGGGCGGCTGGTCGTACCGCGGCACGCTGGGGACGGACAGGGGACACCCCTGAGCTCCTGGCAGGCTCTGCCACCACCCAGGGCTCAACAGGCAGGCACAAATTAAGAGGGGTAAAGGCTGAGGGTGTCCCCCAACACGAGGGGTGTGGCTGCCCTGAGCCACGTGTTGTGGTTGTTTCAGTGTTTCGCTGCCATCACACGGTAAAATTCACCTCCTGCCCACTCACCAGAGCAGTAAAAAGCACTGGGGCTGGCTTTAAAACATTAAAAAAGTATTGATTCAGCCTAATAATGCACCATTTAGTATGTTAGAACAAATGGATTCAGGCAGCAGCTGATGAGTTGCTCCATATAAAGACATCCTCATATATTTCTCATATATTCATATATAATACATATTTATCTCTTATAATTATCACTCATAATAATATTCATATTATTATAATATTCATATTATTATAATATTTATCATAATAATTATCTCTCATAATTATCTCATATTTATCTCTTTCTCTTCCTGGGTAACAGCAAAATACACTGAGTGGCAGAAATCGACTGTTAAGATTTGTTTTGTGTTAACTTTATTTTCCCTGGAAATTCCAATTGGCTAAAACACCAATTTCCATTCTAGACAAGCCTTAACTCCTGTTTCAGATGCTCAGGGAGCATCAGATGGAGTTTCTTTCCAGTCTACAGTTCAGTTCTGAGCTTCACTCACAGCTGAGGAGCTCCTTTGGTGGAGTCAGGAGGTGTCTTTAAGCTCAGGACAGAAACAAGAGACAACCCCCCAACAATTACAGCTCCTCCTAAAAACCTCAGTGGAGAGACCCACCAAAGCTCACCCCTACAAAGAAGGTTGAGCCAGAGGCAGTTGCCCCTGCCCTGCCCTGCCTTACCTGGGGGCACAGGGGTGTTTGTACTGGGCTCTCTTGTTGATGTGATCCACGTAGTAGACCCCGAACTCGGCCGACTCGACGCGCTCCCAGCCCGGAGGGAGCCCCTCCCGCTCCAGGGGGTGGCTCCAGTGCGTGGTGTTGGTGTTGTGGTCGATGTAGTATTTCCTTCCTCTGATAGTCCAGTCCACTGACCAGCCAGGAGGAAGAGGTAAATCCTCAGAACTGTGATTTGTTAAGTTTCCTAGGGATGTAGCAGCGACTCTGCCGATGCCTGGGAACAAAGGGACATCAGAGTTCGGTTAAAGCTTCACAGGGATGGTAATTGTGTCAACACACAATCCACAAAAGAACCCTTTTTTTGTAGTTACAGGCAGAAATCACAACTATCCAACAAATGCACCAGTCAGGAACAGCAACAGGAGCAGGTGAAACAAGAGAGAGGGGATGAGAAGGAACCAGTAGGGGATTAAATCCCCACCTCTTCCCTGCAAACACAACACACATCACTGGATTCCAGGGACTGCTCACTTGAAAATGTGACAAATTAACATGATGGATGGTGAGAGAGGCACTCAAAGAACACAGTTCCTCGCCCATCCCTTCCTGTGGTAATTAGGAAGCTGATTGAAATTAAAAACATAATGGCAATTAAAGAAAACTAAATTAAAAATACCCCCAAAACCTCCTAACCACAAACCCACATGACATCACCAGGAATGCTACAGGTCTCTGTCTGTCCCTGGGATGTGCTGGCACAAATTCAACCCACTGATTTAAAACCCTTTCAGGAATTACCCTCAGTTCCCCCAGTTCTACAGTTCAACAGCCCCTGGCTTTAAAGAAATCCCAATGACCTCCCCATCCCATGACCAAATGCATCTATTCAATCACAACATCACCACTTTGTGTGTCACCATTTCCAGCAGGAGGGACTTGGGGGCCACTTTTCCCACTATTTTAGAAGTCACCAAGTGCCTCCACCACACATCCCACGTTTACTGATGGGAATAAAGCCCTTTCCTCCTGTTTTTCAGGACTAACATTTTGGTGTGACTGTTTATTGAGAGAGGGGAAAAGGGAAAGGCAGAGTCCCCCTCACCTAAAATGACAGACTGAAAGCTGGGAGGATTAATTCCTAATAAACTGTGGCATTCATCAACAATAAAGTCACAGGGAGGGTTCCAAAGCAACTGGAGGAATATAAAATAAATTAAAAAACCCTCACATTGCCCTTTCAAACTTTGTGCTCATCCACAAATCCTTTCCCAGCCTTTTCATGCTCTGAACTGTCTGGCCTTGAAGAATTCCCTCTAGTTTCAGTACTTACCTCTTTGTCAGCCTCCAAAGGGCAGCTCAGGGCTGTGTCCACATTTAATTGGGATTGAGCAGCCTTTAATTCCCCAGAAAAGAACCATCCTGGAGGCTTCCTGCCCTCTGGAAGTGCTGGGCAGGGAAGCTGTTTCAGCCCCTCGCTCCAGGGATGTCACTTGTTTTCATTCCAGTGACCAAATACAAACGGTTCAGATTGAAAACACTTCAGAGAAACAAATCCTGGATTTTCTCCAACTAACTGGGCTGCTGGGTTGTAATTTCGTGTATTCCTGGGACTGTTTATATTTACATATTGATATTGGTATATAACAGTCACTCTTTAATAGTGACCATTCAATCAACGCTGCCAGGAGATCTGAACACACAAATTGGGGGAAAAAAACACCCATATTTGTTTTTTACAGTTCCTCCCCCTTGAATTCAGCAAACACACATATCTATTTTTATTTATTCCTTGGGGTAAAGGTTAGGGCTTCCCAACACCTGGAAGTTGGGATTAAAAGCATCACAAGTTCTCTTGATGTGGATTCTCCTACTAACAGCTTATTTTTTATCTCATTTCCAAGATGCAAAGAACAAAACTGATACCAGACCACACATGTATTACACATTCCTTTGCCATTTTGATTTCATATGTGAAGGAGCAGAGCCACACCATTAAAATAAAGCTGTGTATCAACAAGGAATCAACCCCCAGATCTGTCAACTGGTGGTCACAGATATTTCAGGTTGTAACTGTTGTTTTTCCCCTTAAAATCACAGCTCATATTGGAATTCTTGCTGTGTTGGAAGTTTAAGATGCTGATATTCATAGTGCCTCAAAGCCACCAACCCACTGTGGCATTAAAACCAACTGTTAGTACAATTTAGACCGTTTTTTTTTCCTATAAATGGAGTTTAATTAGAGAAATTCAATGTTGGTTTTGCTGACAGACCCCAGCAGATGCTCTAAGGGAGAGTGGAAAGAGAGGGGAGAGAAAAAGCTCCTGCTGGGATTCCAAACAAGAAGAGGAAAATTGACTTTTTTTATATACATATATATATACATACCTATAAGTATCAATAATAAGACTGAACTAAGAGTAAATTCCTGTGTGATCCTTCCCAAAAACTAAACCAGAGGAGAAAGTTCCAAGGCAGCCTCAAACCCACAGAGTGTGGAGGGAATGACCCTCTGCTGGGCTGGAATTCCAGGCAGGCTCTGGGCCCATTTTCCCAAAGCTCCACAGAGGATTTGACTGCACAGGACAAGGATATTCCCTGGATCAGGGGCTGGTACCACATCTAAGTATCCCAAATAATCATAATCTCATTCTTCCTGCTTTCCCAAGGAACAGAGTTGCTTAAATTATCTGGTTTTTACATCAGTGCAAAGAGTTCCTTCCCTTAAAAATGTATCTTAAGGTACCAAAGTCCCAAATGTGCAAAATCTGGGGTGTTTTCTTCCAGCAAGGAAGTTGTGTGGGGTTTGTTCCATCAGGATGGACCAAAAGCAACTGGAATTGATGTGTCAGTGCTTTCCCAGCCCAGGGAAAGGGGGTTTATTCCCTGCCTGGAAAGAAGGCTGAGTCTTTTGGAGGAAAGATTTCCATGCCAGCAAAGGACAGGAGGAAAATCCCACGAGCAGCATAAAGGGAAAAGAGGAAAACCTCTTGAGGAGAGACTTTGGGAGGAACTGTGCTGATGCTGGCAGGGCAGGCTCAGAGCCCAGGAACTCCCCTCAATTCCAGCCACATCTCCAAGGGCTGAAGAACAAATCAAGCTACACAATGATTGTCTTTAATTAGCCCAGTTGTCTGCAGAGCCTTTTTTGCAGGGTGCCAAAACCCTCTCCCTTCCCCTCATCAAACAGGGATGAAGAGCAGGAAGAGAAGTTGAACACACTTGTTCAATTTGATGGGAATAAGTACAAAACAGCCCAAAGCAGCCCCAATAATTCCTGTCTGGACAGGTCTGCAGGTCCTGGGCCTTCCTAAGCCACTCCAAAGCACGTGAAGGAACTTCCTGAGCACAAGCACCTCCTTTGTCAGAGGGGATGGGGGGTTCAACTTCACAAAGAGGAAAGGACAGGAAGGACTCAGAAAGCTGCAAAGTTACTGCAAAATCAGCACAAAGGAAGAAAAGGGCAGGGATTGCTGCTTGTTTAAAAACCAGAGAAGGGCACACCCCTCCAAAGTCTGCCTGGTTTAGCTCCAAACGGGTCTCATGTAAAGATTTGTATTTATTGTGCCCTTCTATTACACACAAACCCCAGTTTGCAACTCTTAAGGGCACGATTTAGAGGATGAAACTCTTTCCCCAAAGCCCCCTGTTCACTGTTTGTCTCCTCTGCCATCCCAGTGAACCAAAGCTCCAATGCAGCCCCAGGAAAAGTCCCTTCACACCTTCAGTGCTTTCAGTCTCAGCAATTTTCACAGACACAGAAGAAGGTTTCAGCTTACCGCTCACACAGGGACAAATAACTCTGAGGTCTTGGTTACAAGTTACTTCCAATCTACACTGGAGGGATAACTTCAACCACAGACCTCCCCCAAACTTTAACCTAGAAGAGAGGAAAGACATGGCGAGGAAAGACAGGTAAAGGCTCTTAGAGTTAAGTTTGAAAAGGACACTGAAAAAAATTAAAACAACGGGAAAAAAATGTCAAGAAATGCCAGAGAGGTTGGTAAAAGTAGGAGGGATCTCAACTGAAGGCATTGCTCAGGGAAATCAGCAGCACTAGACAGGTGAGTAAAGGCAAAGTGAGTGAAAATGAGGAAAGGAGGGCACGGGACAGTTGAATGATGACAGAGAAAACATGACTTCAAGGGGAGATGCCTGTGAAAGAGCATGGAATGCTGGCAACAAACCACGAGACTGTCTTAAAGAACCTGCTGGACACTTTGGGGATCTCACTGAGAACATGTTTTCAGCTTCTCTCCTAATTATAAAGGGGTGGATCTTTATTTTGAATGAAAGCTGAAGTTCTCAGGCACCTCTTTATTTCCCAAAACTCAGCTAAATGAAGTACCACCAACAGCACCAACACCCTGTGTTCATCAGGCACCATTTCCTGAGGAATCCACCCAAAATGCACCAGAACTGGCTGAGGGGACCCTCAGGGGGAGGGTGGGACAGGAGGGAAAAGGAGAGGGCAGCATTTACAGACTCCACCTAATGAAGAGTCTTTTATTTGGATTTTGTAGCTATCAAGCAATTTTGCCAACAATTATCTCAATTAAAAATATTGATCAGGTCAAACATTTAGAAAGAACAGCGGAGATGTGGAAGGGAAAAGTAACTTAGACAAAGACAGTGAAAGCAAAAGGCCTGTCTCAGGATTCTGGAAATGCAGGAGAAAAGGAATGAGAAATGAAAGCAAAATGACTGTAGCTCAAGGGAAACACTCAAGGTTTGAAGGCAAATAAAAAGAAGCTTCGTGGTGGGATGAAAGTAAGAAAATCTAAGGTTTTCTTATTTTGGGCCACATAACTCTTTGACTGAGAAAAAGCATCAGCAATTATTGCAAAGAGGTACAAAATGAAGGACATAAGTCAATATTCTTACTGTGGTGAAACAGAGAGGAATTTCAGAGTTCCCATTCCAGGCTGAGATGAATTGAAAAAAAACCAGAGGAAAGGGAAACACTTTGGCAGAGCAAAGGCTCACCCTTGTCTCTCCCTACAAATGCAGGAGATTAAATCCTCACCCATGACAAAATCTGTGCAGAATCTGTTCAGACTATTCAATGTCAAACCTGAGAGTGAATGACAAAGCCCAAACAAACAGCAGCAGCTACTTTATGGTTCCCAGGGCTGAGGGGACACAGGTAAACACACAGCAGGGGAAAAAAAGCCTCTTTAGAAAGAAAATGTTGCTACAACTGAGAAAAATATGGCTGTGAACCCTGCTTTTGGCTTCTTTTTAAAAATATCTGATAGTTTAAACTCCTTTCCTGCTAGAGCTTTCATTTTTGAGGTCTCCCCAGCAGACACAGCTACTGTGGTAATTCTGAACTTAAACTGATGGATTGGTCTGTGAAATCCTCCCCTCCTGCCTCTCTTCCCACAATACCCCAGCACATTCCACCTCATTACCTGGAGCAGGTAAGTGTTTAATGACTGCTGGATGAGCAACAAGCAGCAGAGATGGAGGTCAATCAGATGTATTTAGCAAAATAAAGGAGGGCAGCAAGGCTTAAATGAGGATTTCAGCATTTCCTGCCTGACAGCCCTAACATCATCCTGCTGTCACCTCTCTTGGAAATGTTTCTGTGCCAGAGGAAACACAAAGCACTGACAGGTTCTGATTCCACACAGGAGCTCAGCAGCATTAAATGCTGGATGTTCCTCCTGGCACATTCATTTTTGTAGACAGGACATTCAATTCATTACAGACTAATTACTGTTTTGTTTGCAGATTACCAAGTGACAACATAATTCATGTTGAGGGTACGTTATTTACAGGTTTGAAGTGTTTGTTTCAAACTCCTCCTTGAACACCTTTTTGCAGCATCAAAGACAGAATCTAACATTTCAGAAAAGTAGTATTGAATGGACTCTTCTTTCTTATGCTGTTCTTTAGTAACCAAAGACAAATTGCAGTGAAACAGAGGGGGAAGACAGGCATATTTACAAACCATATCAAAAGCTATAAGAAAGGAGCCAAGGAGGAGGACTGGATGCCAATTTGCTAATTACACAAAGCAGTCATCCCTCCCTTTGGTTATTTATAAGACATCATTTTAATTATTGAGGTCAAATTAAATAATAAGACAATGACAGGTAAAATACAATAATCCCAACAATAATAATGCTGCAATGTTATAATTTAGAGCTGTTGGTTACTTTCTACCTCATTAGTAGATATCCCCTAAAAATCATCAAAATAAAACCTTCTTTGCCAGGAACTCACTCAGCTTAGCACAGTGGAGTTCATATACCCTAAGCATTAAAAAACCCCCAACTTGCTCAACCTTACCCCATTTATTTAAGGCACAAACCCTACAATAAAGACTATTTTTCCCTTCTGCAATCACGCCATCAAATCCTCCCCAGAAACACCACGAAAACAGCCGACACCCCCCAAATCCTAAATAAAAACCCACCCCTAAACCCTCAGGGAACTCCTTATTCCCCCTAAAATCAGCCAGCCCTCCTCACCTGAGGTGTGCCTGCCGTGGTTGTGGGCCATCCTCTGGAAGAGCTCGCTGCTGTGCTCGTAATACCTGTAGTCCTCGTGTCTCCTCCTCTGGCCATCGTAGAAGGGCTCGTAGTAGTAACAGCGGGCGGTGTCGCCGTTCTCGCCCTCGGCCACGAAGGGCTGCGAGCCAGAGCCGTATTCCCTGGGCACATCGGCCACGCCCCGGGCCAGGTAGGAGGGGGCAGACAGTCTGTGGCTCTCCCGCCTCAGGATTTCGTGAGGTGGCCTCTGCACCGGAGGTCGGAGGAAACTCTGGTTCCTGGACACCATCCCATCGCCAGCAGGGCCGTAGGAGGGTGTGGAGTCAGGGGGGCAGAGGTCAGTTCGTCTGGGAATGGTGGGGCCGTGGCGGATGAAGGAAGGCATCAGGCCTGGGGAAGAGCAGGGAAGAGAAGTCAGAGCTCTGCCTGGGCTTACATTTAAAAGTATTCGACCACCATCCCAAAACTGGGGAAATGCGTGTGGAAAATCCATTGAAGGCAAGTGAAAACAGAATGGGAACGCTGCAGGGTGTACTGGAGCAACAGAAAGCAGCACAGCCTCCACCAGCAACAACCTGGTGCCAGGGCAGGGTCAGTAAAACTGCAGCTACAATGAACAAACCAACCCCAAACCCATCACAAAACACATTACCAAAAAATAACCCCAAACCTCCCACTCAGTGCTGTGCCTACATCAGTCAGGGTTTGTATCTCTCTATCAGAAGGGGTGAGAAAATCCAAATATCAGGGCTGCTGCTTCACTGGGAACTGGTTCTGAACTGGGAATAACAAGATGTTAATGCCCAAATATTCACAAGAATCCACGACAGGAACAGGAACAGAATCCACACCGTGTCCACTCATCCCAAAGCCACAAAGTTCAGCCAGAGAAATGCTGCCATTCTGCACATGTTAAATCCTCAAACTGTCGTGGAGATATTCCCCTTTTCCCTGCACAATTTCACTGCCACCCTCCAGTAAGTGAAACATTCCTCCTCTCTCTACTTTTACATGACATAAATTAAGTAGTTTCCCTCCAGGTAAGTCAACACAACTTTGATTTAGGCTGAGGTTATGCCCATTATTAATTACTTCTTATTAACAAACTCTTACAAGTAAAATGTAACTCTCAGGGTGAAAACCCTGTGCACCCCAGAAGGTGTCAGCAGCAAATTTACAATGCACAGCATGGAAGAGCTGGTTATTACAGCACAACTATGTCAATTTATGAACCCCTCAGGCACACCCACAGCTCAACAGAACCAAAATTAGTGGGTTTCTGTGTTTAAGGACTAAGCCAATGCAATCAAACGACTAAATTATTTGGCCTGTTGACTGAGGAACCAGCTCTTCACCCAGCAAAGAAGCTGAGTGCTTTCCTCCTGCCAGCAGATCAGATTCTCCTAGCTGGGAACTCCAACCTAACCCTGCAGTTACAGTGTAAATAAACACGTTTCAGTCTCTGGTTGCCTTCAAAGATCAACAAAAAGAAGTCCCTTTCCAGTGGGTATTTGCCAGTGTTCTACCCAGTCCCAGGAAAACGGGGCATGAGAGCCACGCACTGCAGGTGACCTCAGCAGGCTGACATGGATAACACCTGGAGCGTTTGCTTCCACAGGGATTTTAGGAGGGAGAAAGAGCCTGGCAGGCCAGTTCTCTCCTTCCCAAAGCACACACCGGGAAAACAACCACTCCATTGTGGCAGGACAGGGCTCACAGAATCACGGAGTGATCTGGGTGGGAAGGGACCTTCAATCCCACCCAGTGCCACCCCTGCCAAGGCAGGGACACCTTCCCCCAGCCCAGCTTGCCCCAAGCCCCGTGATCTCTTCAGATCGTGGGAAAACCAAGCCTGGAGACTCCCTGACCCTGAGGAAACTGAGGGAATCACAAACCCCACAAACCCGGGCACAATGAGCGCCCGCAGGGATTAAACACACAGACAAGGCGGCAAACGCACAGGGGGGGACACACGGAGGGGGACACACGGAGGGGGACATACCGGGGGGGGACACACCGGGGGGGGACACACCGGGGGGGGACACACCGGGGGGG
>JAWWMO010000174.1:61579624-61590311 GCA_035047845.1 Dendrocincla fuliginosa | reverse complement strand
CCACGGGGGCCACCCTTGCTGGGCCACGGGGGCCACCCTTGCTGGGCCACGGGGGCCACCCTTGCTGGGCCACGGGGGCCACCCTTGCTGGGCCACGGGGACCACCCTTGCTGGGCCACGGGGACCACCCTTGCTGGGCCACGGGGGCCACCCAAGTGTCACATGTTTGTGGGACCTCTGATGGAAGGAGTGAAGGTGTCAACACCAACCCTTTGGGAATGTTGAGTTTCTCTCTCCAATTTCCTGACAGGAGGGAGGAGCCGAGGGATGTTGGGATCTGCTCCCACAGAACAAGGGACAGGAGGAGAGGAAACAGCCTCAAGTTGTACCAGGAGAGGTTTAGATTGGATATTGGGGAAAATTTCTTCATGGAAAAGGTTGTCCAGCCCTGGCAGAGCTGCATCCCCATCCCTGGAGGGATTTAAAAGCCCTGTGGATGTGGCACTTGGGGACACAGTGGTGGCCTTGCCAGTGCTGGGGGATGGTTGCACTCCATCTTAGAGGATTTTTCCAGCCTTCCAACTCTACAATTCTAAATAATTTCCCAACTTTCTGTGCCAAGTTGGCAGCCACCCACTTCGAATGCAGACACAATGCTGCATTTACCAGAGACACCTTCCAGCCCTCAACATTTGCTGGGATGCTCTGGAAGAGAAGATTTCCCTGGAATTATTTCTCCTCCCTGGCAGTCCAAGGCCAAGGAGAAAGCCTAGGAAAGCTCAGCCAAGCAGGCAGACTGTCACTCCCCTCCCTGCCTGGGGACAGCCCCAGGAGGGCAGGAGCAAAGTTGCTGCAGTGTTTTAGGAGCAACCAGGCTGAGTGGGTTGGCCAAAGCAACTTGGCTGTAGATGGGAAACAGCATCACTTGTTTTGGGGGGAGAAAAAGTCCCTTGTCATGTTTAGAAGTCTCCTCTTGTCCTTTAAGAGCATCACTTTGAAAGCCCCTCAAAGCAGCCACTCTCAGCTGCACATCAGGAGGGGGTTCAGTGAAAGAAAGAACTATGAGAGATGATCTAGGGATGTAACAACAACAAAAAAAAAGAGAAATAACCAGAATTTTGTACCTTTTCTTGGGAGATGCTGAGCTGTGCTTTCAGTGCCTGGCTCTGCTGCTCCCAGGATTGCTGCTCCTGCTTCAAGCTGCCAACTGCACTCTCCAAGCAGCTGACCTGAGCTACCTGCAAAGAAAAAGCCTCACTCAGGACCTTCTACAGCTCCAATTTGACTTCGAGGCTTAACCCAGAGGGAGTCACAGCAACACAAAGGAAGCAAAAAGCCCCTCAAAAAGCTCCCAGCCTGAATTTCCACAAAACAGGATCATTATTTCCAGTTGTTCTGCTCGAGTTCAGAGTTACACCACGTCAAATCAGCTGCAATAAAAGCCCAAGAACACTGCCCTCCTTGTCCTGCTGCAGTGTTTGCATCCAGAATTACTCCCTTCCTTGCAATGTTTGGAATTTTCTACGTAATCAAATTACAGCAAAGCTCTGCTCCAGAATTTAAGCTTTCCCCTCTCAGCCCAGCCAAGGAAAAAAAAAACCCCAGGCAGGGGCAACTCAGCTTTCATCTGGCATAAAATTATCTAAAGCAGTTTTAGGGGTTCTGGTGATGCAGATAATGATGCAAGAATTTTAACAGCACGTGGTGATGGGGGGGTTTGCAGTTGCCTTACCTTGTCAATGCATCTGTTCAGTTCCTCACTCAGGGCTTCCTTCTCCTTCTGCAGCTTCTCATTTCTCGTAATTAAGCTGGAAACTTCATTTTGGAGGTCAGAGAGATCAGGGCATCTGGGCAGCTGTGGAAAGCAAACCCCTCAGAGCTGCAGTTCTGTGCTGTTGCACAACTTGGTGTGCAAGTCACAGAGCCATGGAATGGTTTAGGCTGGGAGGGACCTTTAAAGGTTCATCCTTAACAAGTTGCTCCAAGCCCTGTCCAACCTGGCCTGGGACACTCCCAGGGATCCAGGGGCAGCCACAGCTTCCCTGGGCACCCTGTGCCAGCCAGGAATTCCTTCCCAACATCCCACCTAAATCAACAAGGAAGGGAAACCCACTGTACTGACTTCTGATCCTTTCCCCAGCTGAGCACTCTGCCCTCTCCCAGGCTCTCCTGCCTTTCCTCCCTCCATCTCCTGCCTGTAATTACACCCAGCCACAATTCACTTATTGCTGAGCAGGACTCAACTGCTTTTCCTTTTTAAGGCCATTATTGCTGAGCAGGACTCAGCAGCTTTTCCTTTTTAAGGCCATTATTGCTGAGTCCTGCTCAGCTGCTTTTCCTTTTTAAGGCCATTATCCACCCTGAGCACTGGGTTGGGTAAAACTCCAACGAGTTTCACACTGCACAGAAAATGACTTTGTGGAGCCCTAATCAAGGAGGTGACTCATTTGTAGCCTTCATTATCTGTGCTCATTAGCATATATTTACAGCCAGCTGAACTGTGCTTAGAGAGGAAATAACTGAGCCCTCCAGGAAATTATCTCCCTCCATATTCCCAGATGGGTTTGGCAATAGGAATTCCCTGAGAGGACGTGGTGGAAGAGCTCAGTCCTCACAGGGAGCTGTCTGGGTCACCACCAGCTCTCCTGTGGATCCCATTTGTCCTGTCTGTTCCTCGATCAGAGCTTTAAATCTTTGTCTTGGTCAAAGCTTCTCTCTGGAGATCCACTGCTCCCACAAATCATTTGGCAAAGCCCAAGAGAGCCCAGCCTTATTTGTACAATTGTCCAGTGTACCCAGAGACTGTCCCCAGAGGAGTGACATTCCCTTAATTTCTTTCAAGAAAGGTCATAAAAGTAACTATTTCTTATGTTAAAAGATGGTGAAAGTTATCTGATGGCACTCAGACAGAATCACAGAATGGTCTGGGTTGGAAGGGATCTTTAAGACCATCCCATCCCACCCCTGCCATGGGCAGGGACACCTCCCACCAGCCCAGGGTGCTCCAAACCCTGTCCAACCTGGCCTTGGACACTCCCAGGGATCCAGGGGCAGCCCCAGCTCCTCTGGGCAATAGGATGCCATACCTGTTTTGTCTTCTCCAGCTCCTGCTTGAGGATGTGGTTGTCCTGCTCCAGCAGATGAGCTTGAACCTTCATTTTTGACACCTCCATCTCCAAAGACGACACCAGATTTGATGACTGCAAAAAGGAAAGGGCTCAGATTTCCATCTGGGAGCCTCCCAGAGGATACTGAAGGCTGAGCAGGGGATGCTGCAGCCAGTGACAATGGTCAGAGCTGGGATGGCACTGGATGAACACACGTGGGGAGGGGCAGGGAAACATTTGGCATCCCTGAGTTCCATTTCCAAGACAAACCTGCACACTTTTCCCCTCCTGGCTTGTGGAGGTTTGAGCCAGCACTTAGCAAAGCCCAGCTCTGACAGCCCATGCACATCCCGAGACAGGGATGCCACTTCCTTAGCACCTGAAAATCCAGTCATCCCAGTATAACCCATACCTTTATTTTGGAGTTTTCCAGCTCCTCTTTCAGTACCAGTCTCTCCTTTTCCCATTCCTCCAGGGTGCACCTTCCCTCTTCCCTTTCCTTTTCCTTGAGCACCCTTGCCAGCTGCTGGTTCAGATCCTGCACATCTGCTTGATTTTTGGAGTTCCTCTGGCTGAGCTCTGTATTTTCCGAGTCCAGCTGTTGGTTCCTGGTCTTCAGATCTGCCACCTGAGTGGGGACAGCAGAGTCACCTACGACTGGTTTTCCCCAGGGAATGAGATTTTTAACATTTCCTCTCCATTAAGGTGATTAAAGACCTGACAAATGCCCCTCCAACAGTGACTCTGACCAGCTAATTGGCCTTAATTAGACCACTCACATCAGTCACCCAAACACACCACTGTGCCTCCTCCTTCCCTTTGCCACCCTGAGATGGATTTTGGGGGTTATCCTAAGAGATTATTCCAAGAAGAATTCTCCTAAGCAACACTAAGAGGGCCATGAATGTCAAAGCTCCTTAAACCTTCTCCTTTGGCCAGCATAACAAACCACCCTGAAAATAAAAGTAGGGATCACATGGGTCCAGCTGGCAGAATTCCTAGACCCAGCCAGCTGGGAAATAAGCAGAGACTGAGTTACATCATCTCTGTTTCTCCTGGAGTGCTGCAAAGACTACAAAGATTTAAACTTTGTATTTCTGCAAAGTAAACTTTTCAGGTTGACTTTGGAAAGGGCTCTCAAGCCTGTGGAGCTGGATAGTTACAGCTGTTGTCTCCTGTGCAGGTCAAGCAAGCCTCAAATCAATGCCAACAAGAAGAGTTATCAAAGTTTTAACTTATCAAATGGTGATTTTCTGGCTATCCAAGGAAGAGCTTTTATACAGTGATGGTTTCTGGAGAGAAGGTTCCAGGCTCTGACCACACACCTGCTTCTTCAGGTTGTCAACCATCTTCTGCACAGCCACTTTCTCCTTCCTCACAGCCTCTATCTTTTGCCTAAGGAAAAAGGGAACCTCATTAACATCAAAATCACTTATTAATGTGTTAATTAAGATAGGACAAGACTAAACCAGGGGAGGTTTAGGTTGGATATCAGGGAAAGTTCCTTCACTGAAAGGGCTGTCAAGTCCTGGTGGAGTCCCCATCCCTGGCAGTGTTCAAAAGCTCTGGGGATGTGGCACTTGGGGACATGGGTCAGTGGTGGCTTTGGCAGTGCTGGGGGAATGGTTGGACTTGATGATCTCAGAGGGCTTTTCCAGCCTTAGTGATTCCATGATTTTAAGAATGGGATGCTTTTCAACACCTCCAGAAATGGCAGTTCTGGGTATTTATATCTCAGCACCACTGCTTTGTTTAAGTTTGGCTCAATCCCCTCCAGGTACCCCAGGGAGGTCTTTTCTAGAAGGGAAGAACCATCCCAGGATCACAGATGGTTCTGTGCTCGCCAGGGACCAAATCTCTGGAATCATCTGCCTCTTGTACCTTTCCCTGCCTTTGCTGGAGCACAAATAATTGCACCAGCTCAGCTCCCAAGGAGGTGCTTGTGAGTGTTCCTGGGTCATCTCAGTGCCTACAGCCAGGAACTTGGGCATGGAAAAGGATGCCAACTGCTGCATTTCCAACAGCCCCCCGAAAATAAGCCCATTTCAGATGTGTGAAACCCCTCACACCCCAAAGAGCTTGGAGAGAAGGGATGAACCATCATGGCAAGAGCCTCAAGGCACGTGCCCTGTGGAATTCTCACCTCATTTCTTCTCGGGACCCGTTCAGCTCCCTCAGCTTCAGGTTGGAGGCACTTCCTTCCTCGTTTAATAAAGTCACCTCGTTCTTCAGGACGGCGTTTTCTTCTCGGAGCTTCTCGGCCTCACATCTGGGGCAGAGAGGGGACACAGTGAGAGCAGCCCTGGGCAACATCCTGGGAGCCTGAGCTGCCTTGTGATGCTTCCAAGCAAAGCCACAATCGAGTTGGTTTAGGCATAAATGGTATATTCATATTTTATAATTATTTGGTAAGAACATCCCCCGGTTCGTTAAAAAAAGGGGTTTTTTTTGGTGTGTTTTTGTAGAGCTTGAGTTAAAACCTAAGAAGTTTCTATATCTATCAGTCCTTAAGTTACAAATAACATTACAATATGCAGACTGCCAGGAGAGCAGGCTGTTTGCCCAGCTGGAATTCAGAATCCTGGGAACAGCACTGTTGGAAGGAAAGTGCCTTTTCTGTCCTCAGGCGGTTGGACAGAAATAACTTCGCCATGCTACAACACCTGAAAGAACCATTTCCTCCAGGAAGCTGGTGCTGGACAATAATTAAACCACTTTACCCATGAGAAAAAGAAATAAATAAAACTCCTTGCTGAAATGCAGCAGTGAAGAACAAGTAGGGAAAAGCTGTGATATTCTCTGTGTTATAATGGGATTTACCATACTGGACACGTGATGGGTTCCTAATTGGGAAAAAAAGTGACTAATTCTTTAATATTAACTCAAATATTGATAAACCCAGAAACCCTTTTAGCATTTCAATCTACCATAACCCTCCAGCATGAAGCGAAACACTGTGAAAAACAGAAGCAACACTGTGGCCTGGAAGGGAACCAAGGGAGCCAAGTGATATTAGTACAAGCTAAAAGCGCCCTGCAAGCGTTACCGTGGAACTGGGACACGCAACTACAGGGGGTTCTCTACCACGAGCCAGACACCGATGGTGACATCCACGGGACAGCTGGCACGTCGCTCCATGGCCAAGGAGAGGAGTCACCCCCATCTAGACTCATTCCAGCGGTGCTTCTCCAGGCCCAGAGGAGTCAGGGAGTCCAGGGCACCGTGCGCTACTCATGGTTAATCTAGAGTGGTTAAAGCCGGCGCCGGGCAGCGTTAGTGGGGCTACAAGGCTACGTTACCTCAGGCTATCAACCTTCTGCTGCAGCTCAGCACACGTGCTCTGCAGGCCCTGTGCCACCACCACGCTCCTCGCCTCGCCGCGGTGTTTCGGGACAGCCGGATCTGCCACCGCCGTCTCCCTCCCGTTGGGTTCTGGTGGCTCCCCCTTCTTCGCCGCGCCGTCGCTTTGGGAACGGTCCCGTTGACCTGGGAATGCTGTGGGATGTTCTTCCAGCTGCCCACCTCTCGTGTCGCCGTGCGTGTCTACGTTTCCTTGACTGTCTTGCTCTTGGGCGTCTTCCAATTCTTGACTTTTTTGGAGGAGCTGCGCGTTTTCCTCTCGGAACTCGGCGCTTTCTTCTCGTTTGCAACCAAGGCCTCTCAGCCTATGCAGGTTGGCTTCTAGCACTTTGTTCCTTTCCATTAACTGCACCATTTCAGCTTTCAGCTCCTCGTTTTCCACCTGAATTTCTTCCTGGAGAGACAGGAGCTCAGCCTGTGCCATGGATCTGTCTTCCAACTCTTCGACCCTTTTCCAAAGCTGAGCTATAACGCTCTTCAGGTCACCATTCACTGATCCAGGAGCATGATCCAAGAGGAAAGAGGCTTCACTCAGTTCTTCAGCCTTCTCCAGCTCAACCTGCAGCCTCAAAGCGTCACAAACAAGCCCTTTATTTCTGGGAGCTACTCTGCCATTTAGCAGATGAGCCTTCTGCTGTTTAGCATCGTCGTGTGGCATTTTTTGTGCAGGACTTGTCTCGAGATCTCTCTTTTTTGGCAGCAGAGGCACCCAGGAAAGCAGCTCTTGGCTCCTGTCACAGTCCTGACTGCCATCAGCATCCAGGGCTGCCTGATTTCCTTGCATCCAACACCCCCGTGCCGTGAGCGCGGGGCTGCCCGCCCTGGCTTTCCCACATCCTTCCTCCACATCTGAATCCATCTCCATCACATCTTCCAGGTCTGTACTCTCAGCCTCCAAAGGCAGGAGGACATTTGATTCCATCCCCTCCTCTGCATCTGGACAATCACCGGGCAACCCTTCAAAGCTGGGATCCATTTCCTCCGGTTCCGAGCCGGAGCCGCCGGGACTGGGAGGTGGCTCCGGCAGCGCCGCTCGGAGCCGGTGCTGCAGCCTGAGGATCTGGGCAGCCATCCTGACGTTCTCCTTCACAGCCTGCTCGTGCACCTTCTGCAGGTTTTGGAGGACTTCTGTGTCATCCCCCAGAGCTGCCCCACCAGGGTAAGAAGCCATTTGGCTCTTGGCTTTTGCATACTCGCTCTCCAGGGCCCTGTAATGGCTCTGGAGGGCGGAGAAACTCCGCGTCTCCCACCGCAGCTCCTGGACCTTCCCTCGAAGGGCTGAGATCTCCAAGCTCATCTTGGCCTTTTCTGTCTCTGCTCGTGCACAAATGTCTTTGTTCAAGCTCTCCAGAGCAAGAAGTTTAGAGTTGAGCTCCTCTTTCTCTTGCTTATGCTCACTGTCCAGTCTCTCCAGCTCCTGCCTCACCAGCTTCCCATTTTCCTCCACGGCGGATATTTGGTCATCTTTGTCCTTGAGCTCTTTTTCGTGGTCACTTTGGAGCTGGGCTATTTTCTCCCTCAGCCCTTTCTCCTGCTCCTCAGCAGCGCTCCTCAGGTCTTCCAGCTCCTTCTCCAGCTGCTCCCTCTCGCACACCAGCTTGTTCACTTCTTCCTTGAAGTTTTTCTCCAGGAGGTCCCTCTCCTGGCTCAGGGCAGAAGAAGCAGCCCTTTCACTTGCCAGGGTTTCCTTCAGCTTCTCGTGGGCTTCAGCCACCTCCTGAGCAATCTCATCCCTTTCAAACTCCCACCTGGATTTCTCCTCTCTTTGCTGCTCCACAAGTTCACGCAGCTCCTGCTGGTAACGACCTTCCAGGCTTTGAAGGGTCTCTTCATATTTATTCACAAGTGTTTGTGTGTCCACAGAAAACTGAGTCTCTGCATGAGATGCTCTTCTCTTATAGTCACTTGTCATTTTTTGCCTAAACATGGTTAATATAAAATATTACCAAACTCTGGGCTACCTCAAAGAGATTCAAATGGCTTTTTAGGCTGAATGAAACAAGCTGGGAAAATCCCTTTTTCACTGAGTTTCCTACTATTGGATGGGTGTTTCAGAGAGCTAAAGTAAAATTTGAGGCAATTTGGTGAAACTTCAAACAGGAAATGGTTTGGAAAAGTGTAACAACTCATGGAATGTCCTCAGGAAAGATTTCAGGTGCCACGTGTGCCCCCCTTCTGTTCCTGTGCTCAGATTTTTGGGGGCAGATGTTCTAATACCCTCATCTCCCCCAGCACCCCAGGATGGTTTCGGTTTCTTCTGACACTCAACCTTGGCTAAAAACATTTCCCAGCCATCCCTTTCTTTATCAACTCTGACAACCCCAAATGTTTTAGAAGGACAAAGCACAGGATCCTGAACTGAGCTCAGGTTAATCACGCCTGGTTATGCTTTAACAGCATTGCTGCCCCTGGGCGACCTAATGAGCTAAAAATTAACATAAATATCTGCTTGAGAAAGGTCAGAAGGGGAAAAAAAAACCCCTGATGAGCAGCCCAGTGTTGTGGAATAAACCAGCTGGAATTAAGTGTCATCTGCACTAGGTGCATCTTGGTCCCCACACCAAGCCATGGAGGTTGAGCCCACCGTGACCATCCCCACCACCACGCTCACCTTTCCTCCTCCAGCTCCTGCTCGTGCTTCCTCAGCAGCTCCTGCTGCAGCTCTTCCTTCTCCAGGGCGTGCACCTCTGCCAGCCTCTTCAGCTGCTCGTGGAAGCCACGTTCCAGCTCTCCCTTCTCCTCCTGCAGCCTCTGCACCAAGACCCTCATCTTTTCCTCCACCCAGACCCCGTTTTGGATCAGCTCCTCCCGCTCCTGACTGAACTTCTCTTCGAGCTGCTCCAGCCTGGCTCGAACGTCCTCCTCGTGCTCCTGCCTCAGCAGTTCCTGCAGCTTGGCCTTTTCCTCCTCAAAGCACAGCTGCAGTTTGTTCTTCTCCTCGTTGTGTCTGCAGTCGAGCTCTCCCTGCCGTTCCCTGAGCGCTGCTGCCTCCCCCTGCAGCTCTGCTAGTTGGTTTTGAAGGCCACTTATCTGCTTTTCCAGGCCAGTCATCTCCTCAGCATATTTCTTCCTCATGTCCTCCTGCTCCTTTTCCCACTGGGCTTTTGTCTCATCCAGCTGCTTTTCATAGTGGCTCACCTACAAAAGAAGAACAGGGTAGGTTTGACACAGAACGTTCTACAGAGATGTTTCACCTCCATATTTCTATTTTATATATTCATTATACTGAATATTTCCATTCACACATCCTTGATTCCCCCTGCAAAGCTTTATTTCTTACTGGGGGTCACAGAACCCCTGAATGGTTTGGGTGGGAAGGGACCTTAAAGACCATCTCATTCCAACACTTACTGTGTCTTCAAGCTCCTGTTTGAGGTGATGGAGATCCCTGTGATGTTGCTCCTTCATTTGCTCAATGGCCATTTCTGCCTCTATGCTCATATTTAATGGGTTGCAGTCTTCTGAACCAAGCCCTTTAGAAATAAAAATTACACAGCAATCTTTTACATTACTACAAAAACATTATTTCTGAAATATATAACAGTCTCATTCTCAGCAGAACTATTTCATCAGTTTAAATTGCTTTAGGCAGCCACTTGCAGCTCCCAAATTCCCACCACAAACACAGATGGGTGACTGCAAATATTAATTGCAGCTTTCAACACAGTCCAGCAGCCACATTCCAAATCAACACCAAACACCAAAACACGGGTGGTGCTCGAGTCTCACTGGGCAGGTTTTCATGGAACGCCCTCCAAGAGGTCACCACAAACCCCCAGAGCCCAGAACTTGGCCCTGCAGGAGATGTTCTGTACCTTGGTCGGGCTCAATCCCGCTGTTGCCGTGACCCTTCAGATCAATGTCAAACTCCTCTGACAGGGAGTTTTTCAGGCAAGGCCTGAGCACTTTGCCCTGGGCACGGAACTCCTCCAGCTCCGAGTGCAGCTCATCGATCTGGTCCTGCAGCTCCTGAGAGGGGGGAAAGGAAACCTCAGTGAAAGGGACCAAAGCAGCTGAGCATCCAACCCATCAACCATGAGATGTTTAGAAGGGAAAGACTTGTCAATAATCCATCGTGCCACAGTCACCCTCCTGTCACCAAAACAAGGGGGAATGGCTTCCCACTGCCAGAGGGCAGAGCTGGATGGGATATTGGGAAGGAATTGGTGGCTGGGAGGGTGGGCAGGCCCTGGCACTGGTTGTCCCTGGATCCCTGGAAGTGTCCAAGGCCAGGTTGGACGGGGCTTGGAGCACCCTGGGCTGGTGGGAGGTGTCCCTGT
>JAWWMO010000174.1:61559531-61572129 GCA_035047845.1 Dendrocincla fuliginosa | reverse complement strand
CCCCTCACTGCCAAACACAAGCCCAGTGGGAACAGTCCTGCTGACCCCACGGAGCAACCAGGCACTTTGGATTCCAACTAAAGCCAAGGAGGAGCAGCTCAGAGCTGTCCCCAACGCTCCAGAAGGGTTTCCCACTGCTCATTTTTGGGGTTGAGTGTCACTTCGGCCCTAAAAAGGCTGCAGGGAGTGTATGAAGAGGTGCTTTGGGTACAGCCCTCGGCTCCCAGGCCAAGACAGGGAGTAGAGTTCAAACTCTCTCTCAGATAATTAATAATAATTGGAAAAGAGATGTGGGACTTGCATGCCCACAGTGCCCAGCCTGCCCCAGGTATCACTTCCCTGTGCACCCAGTTTATCCTGGCTGCCCCTGGATCCCTGGGAGTGTCCCAGGCCAGGCTGGACAGGGCTTGGAGCACCCTGGGCTGGTGGGAGGTGTCCCTGCCCATGGCAGGGGGTGGGATGGCTCATTAAGGCCCCTTCCAACCCGAAACATTCCAGGATTTTCTAACTCTATACCATTTATTTACTGCACTTCTCAGGTTGTCAGAGCCACCTCTCCTTTACCAGGAGGCTGTTTCCTGCTTTACCTCCCCCAGCTCTCCCAGAGAAGCTTTTTCTGAGAGAGAATTTGCAATCTGCTTTTGGAGCAGCTCCCTGTCCCCACTTCCTGCCCCCATGGGGCAAGGGGACCCTCAGAGCTGCCCCTCCAGGGACAGACAGTGAGGAAGAGGAGGAGACAGGCTAAATGGGATTTGTTCAGGGTTTCTCCTCCTCTTCTGCCAGGATCCAGCTCAGTTTCTCACCTGCATGGAGAGGTGTCGTTTCAGCTGCCGGTACGGAGTGGAGGCCGAGGGTGTCAGTGACTTCCCATTTTTCATCAGGCCATAAAAGAAGTCCTCTACACTCATGGTCCCATCTTGCTCCATGTTGTGGAGCACCTCTTCAAGCACCTGCAAGGAGATGGAAATCCCACCTAGCACCAAACCAGCACAGGAACAATCTGGCAGAGAGAGAACATCCTATTCCCAAGGCTCCAAAAAGAGCAGAACAAGAGTTCCCTGGTACCACATCAGCCTGATGCTGGCACAGCAACCTCTATATGGAAAATTGCAGGTACAGACAGCATGAAAAAAAAGCTTCTGGTCATCTTGGAGTCTCCACTTAATGAGGCAGCAAGGAAAAAACCAAACCCTCAATTCATTCTGCTCCCTAGACAGGGTGACCTCAGGAGCTCAGCACAGTGGACTGAGAGGGGCTAAACCCTCAGCAGAATTGAAATGACCAGGCAAAAATCCCACAGTAAGACCCTGCAAGGTTCTAATCAATCTGCTGGATGCTCCAGGGCAGGCTGCTTTCTGAAAAGCAGCACCAGAGATGTTCACATCAGTCCCTCACTGTTTTCTTTGTCTACAGTTTCTCTCTTTCCCATTTTCTGCCTTAATACCCTGAAAACATTTCATTGCAGGTGCTGCAAAGGAAAACCTGCTCAGGGACATGTTTTATGGAGGGAATTATTACAAGCCATGTTATTTTAACATGCAAAAAGTCTGATTTTTTTTTTTTTTTAATAAACCTAAATCCTAAGTTGACAAAAGACTTTCTTTGCTGAAGAATTCATTTTCTCGTGGACTTTTGCTGCAGGACAGGAACAGCCCTCAGGCCTTCACCAAGTCAAAAGCAACCACCTATGAATATTTAACCTGTATTTGCTGCCTAGCCTGAAGATTCCTGGGATTAAGGAGACATGCCTGGAATCCAAGAAATGTTTTTAAATCCCCCTTTCCCCTGCACCTGCACGAGGAGACACGCACACCATGGTGTTAGGCCAGCTGCCTTCTCCTCAGAGCAGCCACCCACATCTGATGGCCTGACACCAGAAACATTGCTGGAAAACCAGGAGCTGGAAACTCCTTTCCAAGTAGCAACCTGTTGATCAGGACAGATTTTGGGGAGATGCACTAAATCCAAGGCATGGGCATATGAGGGTCCATATGTGGTCACTCACCTCCCCTGCCACTGTGTGCAGCCCATACTGCTCACAGATGGAAACCAGCTTCTTCCTGTTCAGGTGGCCATCCCTGGTGATCCCAAGGTGCTCACACACCTCCTGCAGCTTCTCCTCTACCCAGTCTGGGCTGGGGGTGGTGCCAGGGGAGGCATTCAGGTCATCTGGGTTCCAGAAGCGCAGCTGTCCTGGAAGCAGGGGGGAAATAAAAAAATCACCCAGGTATTTTGGAGTGGCCACCAGGAGATCTGAGAGTTCTGCACATCACAGAGGACCTGCTGCTGGGGTGGGCAGAGCTCCTTCCTGGCTCATCAGATCCCATGGGATCATTTGCCTGAGCTCAATGCTGCTCAGAGCACGCTTGGGATTTTGGGGTATGGACACAGGTCCCAGCAGTATCAGACAATACCAGGGGGTTCTGCTCAGCATTCACCCCTCATGGGCCACCTCAGGGGAGGGAACCCCAGGCCCACAGAATCATGGGCTTGATGAGGTTGGAAAAGCCCTCTAAGAACACTGAATCCAATTATACCCCCAGCACTGTCAAGGCCATCCCCGTGTCCCCAGAGTGACACATCCACATGTTTTAAATCCTCCCCAGGGATAGGGACTCCACCATGGCCTTGGACAGCCTGTTCCAATGCCTGAGCAGGTTCAGGGTGACCTACAGCCAGGAGAGTGGCCAGGAGGATCTTTGGGAATGTGGATGAGTCCAGTGGCCAACGTGGGCTGGCAGTCAGGGGAAGGGCAGCTCTCCATGCAGGCACAGATGGAGAAGGGACCCCTCCTCCCCTGGGCTGTCATGGGATCAAGGGAGCTGCAAGGACTCCTCCTGGGGCTGGAAAAGCAGCTTTAGGAGAAAAAACATGGTCCCTTTCCATAGGATAGGGGTTAGGGAGCAGCTGAAATGCAGAAGAGGTGCTGAAGCAATTAAAAGGAAGAAGTTTTTTATAATGAGGATGGTAAAATACTGGCAAAGAGGTGGTGGCTCTTCCCTGAAAGTGTCCAAGGCCAGGCTGGAGAGGGCTCTGAGCAACCTGGGCTAGTGGAAGGTGTCCCTGCCCACAGCAGGGAGTGGAACTGAACATCTTTAAGATCCCTTCCAAACCAAAAGACATCATTTTATGACTCTGTGACAACCAGGGAACAATTAACAACTGGTTCCTGCTGACACCTAGTGCCCACCCAGCTCCACTACAGCCAGCACCCCCCAGGGCAGGAGTGGGGACCAGGACAGGGGTGCTGAGCTCAGGGACACCAGGATGAAGGAGGCAGAGAGGGTAAGGCCCCCTGGTTTAGCTTTCACCCCCAGCTCGGGGGCATCCCCAAGTGCACCTCCCCTTGAACTCTGCACCAGCCAGGCTGGGATGCTCCACACGCCCAGCTGGCCCCAGACCCTCTCCATGTGCTCCTCTGGCTGATGTTCAAAGCTGGAAGGAGAACAAGCCCCCAGAGGGGCTGCTCTTGGCTCTTACCCTCGGCCTCGTACTCCTCGCTGTCTCGTGTCTTCCAGTGCTGTGGAGGAAACAAAAGGGCCCTGAGTTATTACTATTGCAAGACATCACCCTTATAAAAGAGACTCTGAGATGAGCACTGAGGGAGCTGCAGGGCTCCAGCAACGCCTCGGGGCTTTCATCTCCCAGCGGGCTGGGCTGGCAATCCGTGGCTCTTTGATCCTGCCTCACTCTGTTCTCCACCACAGCTGGAGCAGCAGACACCCAAAGCCCTGCAAATGACCCAGCTGAGGTGACAGAGCATGGCCTGGCAAGGGGATGGCAGGGAGGGAGGGGTTTGCCCTCCAAGAAAATCCTGCTGCTTGTCTTAGGGGTGTTGATGGTGCAGGTGATAGGGATGCAGGGAAGGTGATGGGCTGGGTGCAGCTGCTACCTGGGTGCTCCTTTCCTTCCAGCACTCCTGTTGTCCCTGTTTAAGCCCACTCCAAAACTCCTCCAACTAACCAGGAGACAGACCTGTGCTGGCAACAAGCCCGAGGGCAAAACACCCCACTGCTCCTTGGTGATCTCAATCCACCCTGCTCCCTCTGGCAACACCCCATGGGCTCAGGCAGGAGCGGGGCAGAGGGACAGGATTTAAGGTGATTCCCCTCATGTTCTCCATGTTGTCTCATCCCTGCCACCCCTGTAGCAGCCAGGGGTATTTACACCCATGTGACACGAGCTCCTGGTTGAGCAGAGGCCTCGGCAGATGTTCCTTCTCCACCGGTACCAGGGGATCCTTCTGCCCACACGTGACTGATGGATTTGGAGGCAAAGTCACCCAGGACATAAAGAGGCTCTAAATCACCACAGGAAAAAAGTTCAATACGTCTCATTCAGATTACAGCTAAAAGCCATTAATCTACAACGTTGCCATGGAAACTGGATTAGGTCACTGGACTTTTTTTAGCTCTGCTGCTTGTTCCTGTTTCAGCTGCCGGACCAGGCAGGGGCTGCCACAGCATCAGTGGCCCAACAGGGACAAAAAGCAGGGGCTGAGGCAACAGGTATCAAATTCCATTCCTGGAAGTGTCCAAGGCCAGGTTGGACAGGGCTTGGAGCAACCTGGGCTGCTGGAAGGTGCCCCTGACCATGGCAGGGGTGGCACTGGATGGGCTTTAAGATCCCTTCCCACCCAAACCATTCCACAATTCTATGTAATTGCCATCTGCAAAGACACAAAACAGCTTAAAAGCTGCATGATCTGACACCATCCCAGCCCTTAAGTGCCTGCCACAGCCAATTCTGTGCAAGAGAGGGTCTCTCTGAGTGCCTGAGGTACCACCCTTGTCCTTGTGGTGGTGGGGGGGCACTGAGGGCAATCTGGCAGTGATGCTCAGAAGGCAGATCCACTGTGTCCAGGTCTTCCTGCATAAGCAACCTAATCATATATATATATATATACATATTTCATAGCACTAGCCTCTCTCACCTCAAGGATGCCTCAAACCCAAGAGCCCCAAACCAGAGAAGCTGTGGCTGCCTCCTCCCTGGAAGTGTTTATGGCCACGTAGGACAGGGCTTGGAGCAACCTGGTCTTGTGGAAGGTGGGATCAGAACAAGACAGTCTTAAAAGCTCCCTTCCAACCCAAACCATCCCGGGATTCTATGAAACCACAACACACAACCACCCCAAGAGGCTGAACACAGCAGGGCTGGCAACCCCCTGATGCTCGTGTGACCTCCCCTCCCTCCCCGGGCAGCGCTCGGGGGTCCCTTTGTGTGCTGGGGGGCTCGGGGTCAGCCTGAGGGGGCTGGAACATCCCGATGTCAGGCGTGCCATTGTTCCCCCCAGCCCCAGCAGTGCTCCAGCTGGCCCCAGGATCCCAGGAATGCTGTATTATCCGGGAGGCGCGTGCTCGGCCGGCCCCAGGAGCAGATGGCCACGGCTTTCAGTGCATCTGCAGCCTGTGCCGTTTGCTCGCCGTGGCCTCTCCCCAGAATGAGGCAGCAGCCACCTCTTCCCCCCCTCTGCCATCTGCTCTAGCCAGACAGACCTTTGTTCTCCCCCAGAATATATTGCTAATTAAGATGATGATCAGGGGCGTGCGGCACAAGGTGAGCTGTGTCCCCCTGATGGTGACAAACCCCCTTCTGCCCAGACCCAGAGATCAGCAACCTGGACTGGGCAGCTGGAGCAGAGACCCCAAAAAAGCTGTCAAATCTCCACACCCCACTTTGTCAGGTGCCTTCAGCTCCAAAGCCCCAGTCACATCCATAATGCACTTTTGCAGGAGCTATCCCGAGCTGTTATCCACAAATTCTGGCTTTACAGGAGAATCCCACTTTGGGAGCCCCACACCGAGGACCCAAAGGCAAGGAAGCTTCAACCTGAGCCTCCCAAAAGGTTTTGCTCCAAGGCCATGGCATGCTGGAAATGACTCTGTGCAGAAGAAATCACACCAATGATGGGAGTGAGTGACTCTGGCAGGCACTCAGTGACAGGGCAAGGATGTGACAGCAACTTCTACAACCTCAGGGCCAGGTTAGACAGGATTGGAACAACCTGGTTTAGTGAAAGGTGTCCCTGCCCACGGCAGGGGGTGGAATGAGATGGTCTTTAAGGTCCCTTCCCAACCAAACCATCCTGGGATTCTGTGAACCTGCCAGTAGGAGGGACCTTTCCCAGGGCAGAGCCAACAGCTGGGGAAGGGGAGGTGACAGATGTTCGACAGGGAGGTTTGGAAGTCAGCATGGGGGACAACCTCCTGCAGATCACATCCCACCACCCCACCCTGAAGGGTCAACACCAAACCCAGACCCAGCTGCTCATGATCCAACAGGACCTGAAAATACCCTGGGGATGGAGGTCACGGAGCCTCCCTGGGCAGCCCATCCCTCCCAGAGCAGGGGAGAGAGGGAGGGAGGGAAGGAAACCTCTCAGACAGAGCCTGAGCCCTTTTAATTGGCACCGCTTGAGATGCAAACACCAATTAAGCCACCCTGCCCCAGTTCTCAGGCCACAAAGAGCCCGGAACGCCGACGATGTTTGTACACACAACAGGGCAAAACTGGGGAAAGGCTGGGGCTTGTGCCAAGTGCCAGGGAATGAGCACATCAGGAGGCTCCACCACTTCCCCAGGAGCCCTGGATACCTCCCAGCAACTCACTTCCACCCATACCCAGAGGATCTGCTCGAGAGAATAGAGAGGCTCACAGAGTAGGGATTTTACGAGTTCAGCCTGTTTTTTGCTTAATTTGCAAGAGAATGAACCACCCCATCAGCCCCAAAAGGTGCAACAAGCATTCCCAGCAGGAGACTGATGCAGCCCCGCGGTGACACAGCAGCTGGGTTAATTAACTGGCCTTGTTAATAGACTCCCCTTTTACACCCCTGTGACAGCTAGAACAGAGGAGCAAGATTAGAGTAGCCTCTGCCATCAAGGGCATCGCTTCCCTGGGGGAATGTGGGCAGATTAACAGCGATCCCAAGGTCAGGGCAGCCCGTGTGGCCAGCCCCAGGAGATGGAGGAGCATCCCTGTGGTGGCGAGCAAAGGTCACCAAGAGCAGGGAAAAGAAGCTGGCTCTGGTGGAAAAGCTTCCCTTTGAGGTAATTTTTAAAAAAATTTAAGCTCAGCTTGCATAGGAATAGCATTGAAAACCTGGATATTTCTTCCTTGCAGGGTTGGGTGTTCTGTAGAGTAGTCCCATCCCAAAAGTGAAGTCAACTAATAAGGAAGGGGAGAAAGCAGCAATGCTTCTCCTTCCCACTGGAAAACTCCCACCCCGTGCTCCTGAATCAACAATACTTGGCAACCCAGGGCAGGCTGGAAGCAGCCCAGCTCCTGGGAAATGCCTCTGTGGCCATACCCCAATCCCAACCACTTGGCTCCTTTGGCTTCCCTGTCTGGGGGAGCAAGAGATTGGTGGGATTCAAAGCACTGCCCCAAAGGGAGCCACCAATTTCGCTCACAAAACTAGGAATAAAAAAAAAATAAATTGGGTTTTTTTTGAGCAAGTTTAAGTCACCCAATGCATCCACAGCTCTGCCACCCACCAACACTTCTTCCTCATTCCTTCTGCCAGAGATCAGCGGGGCCACGGGTGGATTTTGGCAGCTGAGCTAATGGATGTGGACGTGCTCCGTCTGCTCCCAGCCCACACTTCGTTAGCCACGGAGGCAGCAGGACAGCCCTTCCCTAATTGCTGGCCAGCTCTGGAGCCAGGAGAGCACATCCCCCCCTGGCTCCTTCCTGACTTCCCCCAGCAATCATACCCATGGGAATTTGGGGCTGGAGCACGGGAGGTGGCACTGCTGATCCATGGCTTTTCGTGGGAAAGGCTCCCAAGGACACCCAGACCCCCTTGGGATTTGGGGAGCAGAGATGCATGGGGGGGACAAGCTCAGCCCAAAGCTCACCTCCTCGCTGGAGGGGATGTGTGTGGGATGTGCCTCCTCTCCCAGGGGCTCGATGACTGTCACCTCGGCAAAGTCCTCCACTGACTCCTGGAACTCGGGCAGGGAACGGCGCCCGTAGCGCTTGCCACCCTTGATGTACTTGGGCTGTGCTTCTGGGGAGGAATCTGTGAAGTTCAAGCACAAAAACACGTGGGTGACACCTTTTTTCATTTCAGATCAAGCTCCCAGGTTGGCTTGGCCCAGAATTCCCACCGGACAAGCACCAAGAGCTGCCCATCCCCAGGATGGATGGCTGCCCTCGCCAAGGCTCTGATGGGTTAGGATTGGTTCTGCTCCCCCTTTAAAAAACAGCTGCCACAAAGTGAAATCAGCCCTTCCCCTCCCTCCCCCTTCCCCAATTCCCAGCTCAGGTTAACAGGATGGGGAAGCACCTCCCCAACCCTGCATGGAAAGCCCATTAGGTGTCTCCTCCTTGCACTGATCTCCATTAGCAGCACCGGGCAGGTTTAATTAGGGACAGCACCGAGGCAGCTCAAACCTCCAGATCTCTGGGACCAGCCCTGCTTCCCCTGGGTTGGAATTCCAGCTCCATTAAAAGCACAAAAAACAACCAGGCAAGTGGAAAAAGAAATTGGGCAAGTTTGGAGGTGAAGAGCTCTCAGGAGCAGCTGATCCAGGAGACAGAGGGGCATGTCCTGCCTTGTGCTGAGCCCTTAATGCCAACTGCAGGATCTAAATAACCCTCCTTTGGAGGGCTCAGCTAATTCCAGGGACTCTGCATTCCCCGCAGCCTTTGGGGACTGAATTATCCAGCAGACAGGGGGATCAAACCAGAAAAGAAATAAGCACGTTTTGGGCTATTTTCAGTGAGAATCACCCGCTGTCTGGAGCAGGGGGTAAATTAGAGAAGGCCCAAATTAACCAGGGATTCAATTAGGGGAAGGCTCCGTGCCACGCTTTGTTTCAGTGTTTGCTAACCTGACTGTCAGAACCCCCCCAGGACTCCCAGCATCTTTTATTTTCTGCCACTCGCAGGGGCAAGAGCAGCAGCTTTTGAAAATTTTATTTGCAGAGGGCTCTGGTATGAAATAAATGCAATACTAATAAGGCACAGGGAAGCTCGTTCCAGCATCGACAAAGGATGCAGGGGAAGCAGCAGGTCTCTAAACCCCCCTACCCAAATGCCTCCTTGGCTAATATTCCTTCAGATATGGCAGAAAAGGCTTCAAGCTTGTTAGAGGGGGGGAGAAAAAAAAAAAATATTCCACAACTTAGCTATGCAATGAATTATAAAATACACAGGATGAGGAGCCCTTTGATTGCTGAAGCCTCGCACTCCATCCAGCCTCGGTGCAGCTCTAGGGAACAAACCCGGAGCCCCTGTTTGAACAAGGCCCTTTTAACAAGATTTGCTGCAGCTGGGACTCAGCACATGAAAGTTGGGAGATGGAGGGAGCCGATAGAAAAATCTCGAGGAGACAGGCTGATTGAGTAAGAGCCCCAGAACAAAAGCAAACCTTATCACTCCTATTAAAGCCTGCCCGTGGTGAACAATCTCCATCCAGCAGCTCTCTCTGAAATGCTAATATTTGTGGCCACTCATTCACCCGGGTATTTTCCTCCCTCCCTCCCCAACAAGAGGGCTGGGGGGCTTTGTTTTATTTCAGGAATCAATTTTGATTCCTAAGGCAGGGGATGTACCTCCGTGCCCATCTGGTTTGGGGCAAGATGTGCAGGGGGAAAGAAGCTGTGATTTAGCAATAGTGAAGCTAAAGCTGAATTCCATCCTGGATTTCCCAAAGAATTTCCAACCCTGCCACACTGACTGGGTGTTTAACCACTGCTGCAGCTGAAAATCCAGCTGTAAGGTGGTCTAGTGGAAGGTGTCCCTGCCCATGGAAGGGAGGGGGAATGAGATGGTCTTTGAGGTCCCTTTCAGCCCCAAACCATTCCATGATTCTATGAAATACAAGCTGAGCCCCCTGCAAGCTCAGGAATGGGAATTGAGAACATCTCCCCACTTCTGTGTTTTAAACACTTGAAGGTTGGCAGCTGATTTTCCTCTCCTTTTTGGTCTGAGCACCCTGGGTGAGCTTCTCTTTGTGATTAAAAACCTGTGAAGCCTGAGAACATCCCCAGGAGGGAAAGGTGACCCTTCACAGCAAGAGAGCAGAAAATTTGCTCCTGCTTTGCTCCAGCTTTCCAACTGGTTGTGCCTGAGCTCAGCTACTGAGGGGATCCCAGCTCAGGCATCCTGAAATCCCATAGCTCAGGCATCCTGAAATCCTGTTTCCAGAGCCAGAGTGCTTCTGTTAACACTGGGTTTCAGCTCTTCCCTTACCCTACCACTGGCATAAGGGACCACATCCCTGCAGCCCCATCCCTGAGAGCACAAATCCATGTCCTTTCCAGAAAGCCTCATTGCACCATCCTCTCCCAGCCATGGGTATCTCCCAGACCTGCAGCATCCTCTAAGCCTCTCCACCTCCTGCTTTCCCACCCCAGCACCCAGGTCCCTGTCCTTGATGCTCCCACCATTCCCAGTATTTAGGGAATGCTGAGCACTCACACCAGCAAAAAGCAGCCACCCCTGCTGCCCCAATGCAGGGAAGTTCAGTGATGAGCTGAACAGTTTCTCACTCCCAGACCAGAGAATCATTAAGGTTGGAAAAGATGTCTGAGATCATCAGGTCCAATCTTAGATGGAAAGAGCTGCTGGATTCATATGTGCTTTCAAAGGGAAAGGAGGAACAGGAGGGAGAGAGCAAAATCAAGCCTTGCAGGGAGGCAGATGCCCACGAGACTGCCCTGTGTGCTGTTTATCCCCCAAAATATAAAATATCCCCCTGTACTGAACAGAGGGGAGGATGCCCATGCCCAGCCCCTGGTACCCCCTTCTCCCGCCAGCTGAGATGCTGCTGCTCACACTCTCATTACTCTGTGGCTGACAAGGCACCAAGAGAAGGGAATAAAAGAGAAAAATAAAACAGGCTGAGCCCTCCCTGCCTCTTACAGCCCCTGGAAACACCGGGGCTTAGTAAAGCACCCACTCCAGAGCCAGTGCCTAATTAAACACCCAGGGCTGATCTGCCCCTGGGCTGGGGGCAGGAGCAGGAGGCTGACACAACAAGCCTCTCACCTTCCTGCCCATTGCCCACAGGGTTTGTGGCCCCCAAAATGCCCCAAAAACCAAAACAACCCACCTTAATTCTACATTTCATGAGCCCTCCCTGATTTAAGCGTTGCAGACAAGAAACCATCAATTCCCCTCCTCGCTCCCACCCCGTCCATCTCCCTGGCTGGAGATTTACACTTGATTTTCTGCCTTTCTGTGCCAGATAAGTCATTTCAAAATCCTGCTCTGCCTTCAGATGCTTGAGGAGGGGTGGGAAGGGGGGGCTCCCCTTTCCTGGGCCCAGCATCAAAGCCCTGAAGTGCAGACAAAAGGGGGTTTAGAGCAGGAAGACCCTCCATCCCAACGCTTAGAAGGGAAATTAATTTCCCTGCTGCTTAAGATTTGGAAGGCAGGGATGCTCCAGCTGCTGGGCAAAGCCCATGGCAGCTGGGATCTGCTAAATCCTAATCCCCTGAGGCTCCAGGTATGTCTCAACTCCTCCAAGTGCCTGTTTCATAAGTGAGGCTCAGCAGGGGAGGTGGAGAAAAGAGCCACGGCTGGGTCACCACGACCCCAAATCAACCCCGTTTCGACCCAAAGGTTTTGCCTGTGCCTAAACCACCCCTGCCTGGGAAATTCACTGGTTGGATACCAGTGAAAAACCTTCCCCTCCAAGGGCATCACCCCCTCCAGCTCCTTTTTGGGAGGAAGAGAACCCAGCAGCCCCAGTGCCCGCAGGGACGATGGAGTCAAACAGCTCTTTAATTTCTCCTGGGTGTTCCCTTAATCCCACACTCCACCCCTGTAATCCCTCCCTGTCTGAGCTTCCACACACTTTTTATTTGCTATAATGGGGAGAAAAAAAAAGCCTGATTATTTTTTTCCCCCCTGTAATCACCCACATAACTGATTTTTCTTTTTTTCTTCCTTTCCCTGCCCTTAAATCTATTTTATTGTCCCAACAATGACAAAGAGCAGCGGTGGCAGCAGGACCCAGCCAGGTCCCAGGAGCTAAAATAATCACTACTTTAAACCACATTCAAGTCTTTTGCTGCTTTTCCTGGAACCTCCCCATCTCTCTCTTCCCAGCAGAGCCTGGGTTTGCCCAGCCAGCCGATGCTCAGGGTCACAGCTGGCTCTGTGTCCCCACCCCATCACCCTCGAGGGGACAGAGCTGATGACAGCAGCACTGGCAACTCTGCCTGCCTTCATTTCCAGGGCTGCTTCCCAGGCAAAGTGCCCACAGAACACCAGGACCATCCTTCCCTGCCAGTCTTCCCTTTGCAAAGGGAATTTTGGCCTCTTTGCCAAGAAAAAAAAACCCTTATATAAATTGCTCAGCTGCTCCCTGCAAGCCTGAGTGCTTCTCCCACCTGCTGCTTCCTCCCAGAATGAGGAACCCCCATGGGCTGCTTCTGCAGGAACCACAGCAGGTTTGGTTCCTTGTCCCCAACCCAGGGATCCTGCTGTGACCCCAGGGCTGCCCTGCCATAGATGTCACAGTGGTTTGGGTTGGAAGGGACCTTAAAACTCATCCAGTTCCAACCCCTGCCATGGGCAGGGACACCTCCCACCAGCCCAGGGTGCTCCAAGCCCCGTCCAACCTGGCCTGGGACACTCC
>JAWWMO010000174.1:61416090-61430498 GCA_035047845.1 Dendrocincla fuliginosa | reverse complement strand
GCAGAGGGAGGTTCAGGTGGGACAGCAGGAGGAATTTGTGCCTGGAAAGGGTGGTCAGGCCTTGGCAGGGGCTGCCCTGGGAAGGTTGGAGTGCCCAGCCCTGGAGGTGCCCAAGGAAGGGCTGGATGTTGTGAGAAAAATCTCTTTATTCAATTTGGACAAGATACAAATATCTGTGAGATAAAGAAGTTTAGCAGAAAAAGGAAAGTTGCTATTTCAGCACATGCTGGGTGCTCAGGCCATGAAGGTCTGAAAAGCACTCCCTCACCCCAAAAATCATGCTTTTTATGTCCCAAGGGTCCTGCCTTTTTGGTATAATGAGAGGAGTGGGCCTCTTCTCCTGGTCGGGTTTGCTGTGCTCCCTGGGCAGGGTCTCCTGGTCAGAGTGACCACTCTGCTCTGCACACAAAGGGCCTGCCATGTGGCAAAGGCTTCTTTCAGCCATATCTTTATCTATTTCCATAATTCCCTATTCCTGAATGCAAATTGTCTCTGCCACCAGCCCCAGACAGGATCTGGTACCTTACAGCTTTTGTGGTACACTTAAAAAAATAATTCCTAAGTTAATGAACAATTTGCTTGTAATAAAACCATGTTTTTATTTCTCATAATGTGGCACTCAGTGCTCTGGGCTGGGTGACAAGGTGGGCACCAGGCAAAGGGCGGGCTCCGTGGGCTGGTGTGAGAAAGAAAAAAAACATGGGTTTATTACAAGCAAATAGTTCATTAACTCAGGAATTATTTTCTTTAGGTGCACCATGGAAGTTGTAAAGTACCAGCTCCTGCCTGGAAATGGTGCCAGGGACAATTTGCATTCGGGAAGAGGGAATTATGAAAGCAGATAAAGATAGGGCTGAAAGGAGCCTTTGCCACATGGCAAATCCTTTGTGTGCAGAGCAAAGTGGTCCCTTGGGACACATAAAAATCATGATTTTTGGGGTGAGGGAGTGCTTTTCAGACCTTCATGGCCTGAGCACCCAGCACGTGCTGAAATAGCAACTTTCCTTTTTCTGCTAAACTTCTTTATCTCACAGATATTTGTATCTTCACTAAATTGAATAAAAGAGATTTTTCTCACACTGGGAGGGCTTTTCCACCCTCAGGGATCCTGTGACAAGGAATGCTGGGTACAGACTGTGAGAAACAGAGCCTCAACCCAATGAATTTATCTTTTATAAGAAAGGTTTATTATATGGTAAGAGCAATGCAGGCCTGGACAGGAGGGAGAGTCTTTGTTCCACCAACTCGTGCACCAGGTAAAATGTGTGTCTGGCTTTTATCCAGCCACTTTATACATATTTATTACATGGTAGACATATGCATTTTACATACTTCTCCTTATATGGCTACAGCTAAGTCATTATTTTTACAACTGGTTAATTACTACATTACAATTTAGTGTCTTGATAACTTCCCACCATAATTCAGGTATCCCTTGATAAAGGGGTGACAAGGGGAATTTTAGGATTTAATGATTTGACAGATTCCCTATCATAATTCAGGTATTCTTCGATAAAGCTTCAGGGAAACTGATGACCTTACAACAGCTGGTTTTATTGTTTTATGAGGGTGCAATAAAACCATTTGTTTCCCTACTGGCACGAATCATACACTTACCTATTACAGGCCTGAGGGGAAATTGAGGATACTGGGAAGGAATTCCTGGCTCTGAGGGACCCTGGCACAGAGGAGCTGTGGCTGCCCCACCCCTGCAAGTGGCCAGGCTGGATGGAACCTGGAGCCACCCGTGCTGGTGGCAGTCTCTACCCACGGCAGGGGGCGGAATTAAATGATTTTTAAACTCTTTTCCCATTTAATTCATCCCTTAGTGATAGAATCCCTCTCGCCCCCAGCCCGCCCGCCCGCCCTGCCGCGCATGCGCGGGCCGTGAGGGCGGGGGGCGTGGCGGGAAGGCGGAAGGGGGGGAGGAAGGAGGGGCCAAGATGGCGGCGGGCGTGGCGGGAAGGCGGAAGGGAGGGAGGAAGGAGGGGCCAAGATGGCGGCGGGGCGGCCGAGGGACCCGCTGAGGGCTCCGCTCTGGGCCCCGCTCTGGGCCCCGCTGTGCCTGGCCCTGGCGGCCGCCGCCCTGGGCAAACCCAGCCCCGTGAAGGTGCTGTCGGACGGCATGTGGCGGGAGCTGCTGGAGGGCGAGTGGATGGTGGAGTTGTGAGTGGAAGACTAAGGGGGTGTGTGGGGGGGGAGCGAGGGGTGTGGGTTGTGTTGTGAGGGGTGGGGGGGCCGCCTGTGGTGACGGGGTTTGTACTCCCCTCGCAGCTACGCCCCGTGGTGTCCCGCCTGCCAGAACCTGCAGCCCGAGTGGGAGAAGTTCGCCGAGTGGGGAGAGGACCTGGGGGTGAACGTGGCCAAGGTGGATGTGACGGAGCAGCCGGGTGAGAGGGGGTGCTGAGGGGCCAGGGGGGTGCCCGGCTCAAACAGTGGGAGATAAACACAGTTCAGAGGGAGTAATAAAAGTCTTTTATCCATCTCTGCCAAAGGCTGGTTGGTGTATGGCTAAACAGTCTTAATTTTGCGTATTGAGTCACAGGATGGTTTGGGGTGGAAGGGACCTTAAACATCATCTCATTCCACCCCCTGCCCTGGGCAGGGACACCTTCCATAGCCCAGGGTGCTCCAAGCCCCGTCCAGCCTGGCCTTGGACACTTCCAGGGATCCAGGGGCAGCCCCAGCTTCTCTGGGCACCCTGTGCTTCCCCACCCACCCAGGGAGGAGACTGCCAGATTATAGACAAAATAGGTAGAATAAATTAGATAACATATAATTACCTTTATGTATTATATTTTTTCTCTAAGGGGTGGTTTGGAGGGTTTCAAGGAGTTTTTTGGCCATGCTTGTTGAGCAGAGCTGTGGTTTCTGCCTTCCCTCTCTTGGCTGGCAAAAGGGAGGGCAGTCTGCTCTCCCTCTGCTCAGTTTATCTGCGTGGGATTTGTAGCTGTGACCTTCTCCATGCTGATCCACTTCTCCAAAGCCACTTAGTTCTTGAAACTTGCCTCGCTTGGGTTATTTTCTTCAGGCTTTCTGGGGGTTGCAGGTCGTGTGGGGAAAGGAGAGCATCCCTCTCTGAAGAGCAGCAGCCAAAGTAGTCAAACAGAGCACTTATTTCTGCACATTTTTTTCCCCCCCTGGACAAAGTTCCTTGCTCTTTGTCCAGGAACTTGTCTTTTAGACTGCTTTGATATGAAGGTTGTGTTTGATTGCAGTTCAAGTTTCACACCTGGGGCTGCCACTGTCTTTATTTTGGTTTCTAATAGCATTCCTTGCCTTTTCTCACACCTTCCTCTCCTTTTCTCACAATAACTGTGTTCTTACAGGATTAAGTGGACGTTTTATCATCACAGCCCTTCCTACCATCTATCAGTAAGTATTTGATGCAACAGGATTTTTTTGAGGTGGTTGGACGTTTTTTTCCTTATTTTTTTGGGACAAATAAATGAGATTTATTATGCTCTTTAAGAATGGGAGTTACTTTTCACCGACTCAACCACTGCCTTACCCTCTGTGACCTTATGGTACTGCCAGATGATTTCTTTTCCTTTCCCTTCAGGCCTTACTTCTTCTGTCTTTTCATGGGTGTTTCTGTTTTGCAATCATTTCTCTGTAGGTTGATCTTTAATGCAGCTGTGTGGCAAGTGCTTTAGGAAGATCATTATCTTTTATTGTGGAATCACAGCCTAAAGCTAGCCAAGATAATCGTGGAGTCAATAGTCTGGAAATAACTTGTAGTCAAGGTGTTTGGAAAACATTTGAGAGCCTAAAAAAATAAAACTGAAAAAAACCCATTTATATATAAAAAGAGACAAGGTGATGGGAAGGGAATTAACTGTTGAGTGGAAGCAAATGCTCCATGCTTGGACCATATAAAAACAAGGATTTTTGTTGTTGTTGGTTTACAGTTGTAAAGATGGAGAGTTCAGGAGATACCAGGGTGCAAGAACTAAAACTGACTTCATTAATTTCATCAATGACCAGGAATGGAAATCTATTGAACCAGTGTCCTCGTGGTTTGGTCCTTCCTCTTTGCTGTAAGTTTTGATTTGGTTTTTGTAAGAATTTGTTGTCCTGAGGTGTGTCACCCCTCGTGCTGCCTCTGTGGCAACAGCTCTGTGCTGGAATGTCAGCCTGGTGGGTGGGTGGGTGTCCTGCCTCTTCCTCAGCTGTGGGAGGGTTGGTACCATGGCAGAGGTGACCTGAATATTGTCAACAGAGCAGAGATATCCTCAGCATTGTCAGCATGGTAGAGATGACCTGAATATTATCAACAGAGCAGAGGTGTCCTCAGCATTGTCACCATGCCAGAGATGACCTGGATATTATCAATAGAGCACAGGTGTTCCCAGCATTGTCACCATAGCAGAGATATCCTCGGCATTGTCACCATGGCAGAGGTGATCTGATTGTTGTCATTAGAGCAGAGGTGTTCCCAGCATTGTCACCATAGCAGAGATGTCCCCCACGTTGCCATCATAGCAGAAACGATCTGATTATTGTCACCATAGCAGAGATGTCCCCAGCACTGTCACCATAGCAGAGGTGCCCTGAGCAAGGTTTACTTAAAGGCTTAAAGTAGTTATAGGTGACTGTGGGTTTTTTATTAAAGTCTTACAGGTGACTTGCTGACACTTGAAGTTGTTTTTTAGGGCAGTGAGATGTTTTGCTCAGCTAAATTCTAGGAAATTTTTTTCCTTCCAGAATCTGAAGGCACCTACAAGGGTGCTGGAGAGGGATTCTCCATCAGGAACTGTAGTGATAGGACAAGGAGTGATGGGTTCAAACTGGAAGAGGGGAAATTGAGGTTGGATAATGGGAAGAAATTCTTACCTGGGAGGGTGGGCAGGCCCTGGCACAGATTGGCCAGAGAAGCTGTGAATTCTGCATTCCTGGAAGTGTCCAATGCCAGGTTGGACAGGTCTTGGAGCAACCTGAGATAGTGGAAGGTGTCCCTGCCCATGGCAGGGGGTGGAACTGGGTGAACTTTAAGGTCCCTCCCAACCCAAACCATTCCAGAATTCTAAATGAGCAATAAAAAGTGGAAAGTAACAAAATAGCAACATAGTTGGAAGTACCAGCTGGTTTTTCATCTGATGTCCCTGTAGCAAAGTGAGGAGCAGAGTAAAAGGGTGAAATTCCTTTGTTAAAGGAAAAGTGAAGTGTGGAGACTCTGCAGGCTGACAACAAACACTGTCTTTGGAACTGTTTGAAATTCTGTGGCTTTGAGGGGCTCCTGATGCTTCATTCCTAATGTTTTGAATAGAATTCCAGCTGGCTTCTCATGGACTGTTGGTCCAAATGCTGCTTGAAACATAAAAGTGGCTTGAAATTCACGTGCCAGCAGATCTGAGTTGAGGAAGTTTGGGAATTTGTAGCTGTCCATATGTGGAAATTAAACAAACATACCAAAGTTGGTGGGAGAGGAGTGTATTAAAAGACAGAAGAGAAAATAAAAATCACAGTAGGTAAAAGGGAAACCAACCAGCAGCAGGAAGTTCAGAGTGGGACTAAATCAGGGAAATTGGAATATCCAGGTTTGAATCTGACTTAAAGATGTTTGCAGTTTCTTTTCTCTGCTTTATTCCAGGATGAGCAGCATGTCAGCCTTGTTCCAGTTGTCCATGTGGATCAGGGTATGTGCTTACATCTCTACCTCATTTCATCTTAGCAGACTTGCCACTCAGCTGTTCTTGGAATGATTCTCTTGTCCTTTATTGCAGCATGGCCATGGTTATTTAACAGAAAATCTTGGAATACCAGTGTGGGGCTCCTATGCTATTTTTGGGCTGGCAACTCTCTTCTCAGGCCTGATACTGGGACTTGTAAGTGAAGCATTTGGACCACACTGTGACTGCTGGGTGTGCTGCTATTAAACCTCAGTGTTTAATAGCATAACCAGTTGGTTTGGGGATACTCTGAGTTGGAAAACAGGGCTGGGCAGCAGGATGAAGCCCCCAGAATCCAAGGGGACGTGGTCATGACCTGCTGCACCACTGAGACCCCCACAGGTGTGGGGATGGGTGGGATCCATCCCAGGGTGGTGTTACATAAATGGTTGGATTTGATCTCCAAAGTCTTTTCCAACCCAAATGATCCCAAGTGCAGAATGTTTGGAGGTTTCACCTCTGCTTTCTTTGCTTTCAGATGATGGTGTTCCTGGCTGACTGCATCTGTCCCTCCAAAAGGCACAGGCCACCACAGTACCCTCAGTCAAGTAAGCCCACTGCAAACTTCTAATTCAGTGAAGCATTTTGGGGAATCTGTTAAATAAATATTGCTGTGGAACTTCCTTGTGTTTGCAGGACTTTGCACCTGTGATTGGGTTTGTATTTTTTTATGTAGCTAAACTCGTAAAAAACTCATTTTTAGGAGGTAGTAAAATGTTTTTCAGAGCATTTTCATCCCTGCAAGGCACGAAATTCCATGTGGGCAGGGAGAGAAGGGGTTTGACTGAAGTGTTGCTGTGACAGCCCGTGATGCTAAAAATAAATATGTTAATGGCATTTATTTGTGTATCCATGTTTTCCTTTCTCCTTAAGGAAAACTATCTCCAGAGACAGATGAGCTGCTGAAAAAGCTGGATGAAGAGCAAGAAGCAGATGAGGAAGATAACTCAGAGGATGAAACAGAGGGAAAAGGGGTGTCCAACAGGGACTCGTCACTCTCCGTGAGGCAGCGCCTGGCGAAAACAACTGCTACACTCAATGAATCTTAGCTGGATTTGTGAGCAGGATTAGTGTTTGAGTCATCAACTCCAAGGGAGATAAATGTCAAATCCTTCAGCTTGGAGAGAAGAATGGCTCCTGTCTTGGTAATGTTGATGCATTTCATGAATTCAGCAAAAAAAAAAACCAAACGAGGCATCTTTGGCATCAGGTGTTCAAAAGTCAAACTTGCTGTTGGAAACAGCTGGAACTTCTCCTGCCTGTGTGCAGAGAAATGCCAAGAAATAATTGATGTGGCTTCTGGAACCACTTGTTCCCTAGGGATTATTTTTACCAGCATGCAAAGCAGTGTACTTGTTGCATTAGGGAACATTAGCAAGGGAAATGCACTAACCTGTTTGCTGTTAAGGTGTTCAAAAAGGGTTCTCAGTGTAAATCTTACCTAGCTGTGCTCTGAGGAAATGCTGAGGGGCCAAAGTTCCTTCAGTTATGGGACACGTTCCAGGCTTTTTATGTGACAAAACCTGCTTTTTTGCTATGACAATGAGTGCTCCAAACCCCCAGGTTTGTTTTTTTTCTTACAGGAGGTGATGGCACAAGCACTGTGTAGTGGGATTCTCTGGCTGACCAGAAACCTGCTCCTTGCATCATTTTCTTTTAGAAAAGGCTGTAGAAAACTATATGAGCTTCTTGGCAAAGTAGTTCTCTGGGGAAAAAAGTTACAAAAGTAGCATCCTGAAATCCTGTTTGTGACTCCAGGTGGGAATAGTTTACATGCAGGGTCCTCTGTGCAAATGCTCCCCACTCTCCCTGCTGGATGGCAGTGGGACTCTGCTTATTTTTAATGCATCATCACTGATTTCTGCTTAATCAAATTTTACTGCAAATCCAGGCAGGCTGTACCTGGCCTGAAGTTGAAATTACAGCTTCCTAATTTCTTTTACTGAAATATTTTTTGGTTTTCCCCCCACTCTGTTTTCACAAAATCATGTTGGAACAATATACCTGAATTTTTTCTTTTTAAAAAAATTGTAGTTTACTGTTTTCTGTATGGTATTTGTTTTCACTCTGTATAGAAATAAAAAGAATGCACATGCCCATTGGACCAGTGTTATCTTGTAAAGAGTTTTCCATATTCTTTTCATTTCCAAAGTATTTGCAAGGGAAAGGTTCCCCTTTTAGAACATTTAGATTTATTTTTTTTTGGACAAGCCTGTTCTTGCTGGTTTGTTTGTTGTTTGTAGTTATTTGGTGGGGATTTTTGAAATCACTCCTCTGAGTGGGTTTGCAGGACTGGTAGTTGATAAATCTGTGTCAATAGTAAACTTGGTTTTGAATATTAACACAGCAAATGTAGAAATGCTCTTGATGTTTTCCCTGCAGCTCTAAATCCTTGCTCCCCTAGTGAGTGTTAAGAAGAGAGAGCATCAGGCAAGGAGCTTGTAATGAACAAGGAGTATTGGGAAATCCAATATTTGGAGCTCCAGCAGGTGAATCAGCTCATAAAGCTGTTAAGAACACATAATAATGTTTGTTTTGTCAGTCTTGAACACTCCTTTGTAAGCTGCATTTTAAGTATATGTGATAAAACAGAACCCGTTTTCCATGTTTTGAGTGGAAAAAGAGGGATTTAGTTCTCTAAATATCTCAGTGGATCTTCCAAACTGAGATGAGCAAGATTGAGTTGTTATGCAAGATGTCTTGGATCTTCCCCCTTTAACTTTTTCCCCTTTTCTGAACACTGGTGCTCTGGAATGACTTGAATTATGTGTTTGGAAGACAGAACTGATGTTTGAAAGGGTCCTTTGGGTTAAAATCAGAGTGTTCCTGTCATTTCTTTTAAAGCTAAACCTTTTCCTGGTGTTGGAACGAGGACCACTGTGTGCCAGAAATGCCTTTCAGGTGTTGGGCTTGTGGGATTGCCTTAAATTCTCTGAAAGTTTAGATTTTAGCCTTTGTCACTCGTAAATAAAGCAATAAATCCACGAGATACTAAGGAGAACCAGCAACACTGTCTGATAAATGGTGTTTTTTTAATCTGGGCAGGGCTTGAGAAGGCAGGACACACAAATGCTGTAGCTTTTGGTGAGGAAAAGCATTGAACTGTGTTAAAAGCTGAGCTGTGTGTGCTCACTGCACTTGGAATATATTTAAATGTAGCTTTTATCAGGGCAGGGTTTTCTAATGTTTCACTTGCAATAAAACTTTGTTCCATATGCAGGGTCTGTGCTGATAACCCTGGGCTGTCTCTGGGTTTTGAAACAACAACCAACCTTTTCTTTTTCATGGTGTGCTCCTGGTTGAACAAGAACTTCCAGCACTGATTTTACCTTTGCCTGCTGCACACTTTTCTCACTGCCCCCCTGCCTTAGGCAAGCAACCAAATTCCAGACCTGCCTCTGAGGGATAAATGTTCCCAGTTGCTGGAATCCTGGCCCTGTGTGTAACTCTTCTGCAAGGATTATCCCTGGGCAGCCTGTGTTTGCTGAGCTCTCTACATGTCCCCATTCATATTTTGCATAATGTTATGGGTTTGTCCTGTGAATATTTAAGTTTCTTGCTATTTTTTTAAAAAAAAAACTCTATTCCAAAGATGTTTACTGAGGCTGAGAGAGGGTTGCAATGTAACACAAGTGTAAGAGCCTGTCCTTTGTGTGTATTGATGATGCTTGAATACCAGTCTGACCGAGCCTGTTTCAGTCCAGAAGGAATTAATTACCTGTAACAAGGCTTTTTTTAAAATGTTTCTGAGAGTCTTGAAGTAAAAAAATAACCACCAGCTTTGGATTCCTGTCTTTGTGTCTTTTTTTTTTAAAGCCATTATCTTACAGTTTAGTGATGAGACAGCTATTTCCATGGTTAAAAACTGTAACAACTGCAGCTGAAAATTATTGATTTGTGATAATAATTTATCACAAAGCTGTTTGTGATAAATCCTTTTGAAAATGAGTCAGAATAATTGTTCAAACTAAAGCTGCACTGAGGTGCTTGGGTACCCCTCATTTTGGGAAGGAGCTTTCACTCATCCCAGGCTTGGCCAGCAATGGGAATAAAATGGGTTATTGTGTAGCAAAAATTGTAGGATGGAGTTGACAAATGAGGTTTAAAATCCCCCTTTTTTTGTTTTTTGTGTGTAACTGTTTTCTGTAGTTACATAAAAGGATGTTTCAGCTGCAGAGCCACTCCTGCCTCTCCCACCTCCACAGGCTCTCCAGCCCCCAGAGCTGAAGGGATCAACCCTGCTGCATTAATCCTGGAGTGGGAAGCTTAATTCCGAATTGTGGCAGCTCTGAAATGAAAGAGGACGAGACAAATCCAGGCAAGGAATGCTCAAAGCACTGCTGAGTAACTCCTGCTGCCACCAGGGAAGCTGCTCCTTGCTTTTTCCTTCATCCCTGCTCTTAGGAGGGGGTGTTGAGGATGTGGTGGCTCTGCTGGGAATGTGGGGAGTTCTCTGGGAAGGTGCAACAATGCTCTTAGTTCCTCCCCAACAGGAGTAAGGGGTAGATATTTCCTGGGGAATTAAAGGGATGCTCATACAAACCTCACTCCTGCCACTCAAAGTATTCTATAGAACAGAAAATAATGAGGAAAAAAAATCTTCAGTCTTCATTTTGGTTTTTTTTTGATTTAAGAAGAGGGAATTGTGTCTCCTGCAGGTGTCTTGTTCCTTGTTTGCATCCTCTTGAGGTCTTGGTTTGACCTGAGCACCATCACTTTTGGCTCTGCCCTGAGTTTTATTTCTTGGCTCATTTCCTAAAGTCCACCCTTGGACCAGCTTTTATTCCCTGGAAAAGCCCTTACCTTGCTGTGGGCTTTAATATCAGGAATTTTCTGCCTCAACCTGCCCTTTACTTTTCCCCATTTAGTTCTTTAAAACTTTCTATTTTCTATTTCATTTCTATTCAGCATTGCTTGTAGAAATTCTCTTTAAGTGCCAGGCACATCCAGAAAGCTCTGAAATACCAACTCCTTGGTCCTAAGGGTTTCATCTTCCCCAGGTGGGTACCCAAAAACCAGGTAGGAATAATGGGAATATTCCAAGGGATTGAGGTGGATGTGGACTCATGGCTGATGTCCTTGAAGTGAGGGCAGGTTCTGAAATCCCTGTGAACATCAGAGGGGGAAAGACAGCAGTGAAATCTTCTGGTTGTCTCTCTTTAAAAGGTTTTTTTATAAGTTCAATTATGTCTCCATGAAACAAAGGAGTTTTAAAGGTGCAAAATGAGAAACCATTAATGCAAGGCCACTATTACAAAAAATTTAAAATGTATAAATATGTATTTGTTATATTTGTTGCCTGTGTTTTTCCTTCCAGACTCTTTTTGTTTTGCTGAGCCTCAACCTCCACTGCCCTTTTCTCCCCCCCCTTTATGTGACTGTTGATTTCTCAGGAAGATTCAGTCTCTCCATCTTCCTTTCAGCTCCTTGGCATGTGGGATGTCCCAAGACTCAAGGGGAAGGTGTGTCTTCTTGGTGTGTCATCTCCCCATTCCTGTGGCTGTGGAGGAAGGCCTGGAGCCACCAGAGATGCTGGGCATGAAGAAATGGCCAGGACACCATGGAAGTAAGAGGGATGCAGGACCTCTTTGGCTCTGGAGGGGATGTGCCATCATCACTCCCCAGTAATGAATGAGCAAAGCTTTTCCTTCTCGTGCCTGTGGAGCCTGGCTGGGTTCTTCCCACAGACTCAATCCGTGGGTCTCCCAGGAAAATATCCCACATTTCCCTTTGAATCTTCCTCCCTGCTTACTGCATTGCAGGGCTGATTTCTTAGATGGTTGGAGAAGGAGATTTAGAATAGAAATTGGGAAGGAATTCTTCCCTATGAGAGTGGGCAGGCTCTGGCACAGGGTGCCCAGAGAGGTTGTGAATTCCTCATCTCTGGAAGTGTCCAAGGCCAGGTTGGACAGGGCTTGGATCAACCTGGGCCAGTGGAAGGTGTTCCTGCCTGTGGCAGGGGGTGGAACTGGGTGGGCTTTAAGGTCCCTTCCAACCCAAACCATTCTGGAATTCTCTAAGTGGTTCTCCAAAAGTGTTTTCTCCACTTACTCTTCTCATCCCCTTGTCAAATATTTGAGAACTATTTTAAGTGGCCTTATATGGAGCTTTCTTTTATGTATTTACTTATTTCAATAGGACTTTGTTAACAATAACTGGAGATTAAACCCTCAGAATTAAGCAGGTTTTAGATTGGCTCAGGAATAGAAATGACACCTGATGTCCCTTAGATAGTGCCTGTTCCTTTGGCCAGACTTCCCAAAGGTTCTGAGCTCCTGAAGACTCTGGTGTGGGCAGTGATGCCACAACACACGAACTGATCAATGGAATCCCTGCATGATGGTGAATAAAAGCCAAATGTTTCTGAAATCTCTTTTGTTCAGCGAGAATAATCTGTGTGTAATCTCTGGTTTTAAAAGCAGAGGTTTGTAATGAGATTGGAGTGTGTGGGGACAGGTTTCTGAAGGAACTGTCTGGTTGAAGCATCAGTTGTCAGAGCCCTCCAGGAGGATGATCCAGTCCCTTCCTGATCCATCAATGCTGCAACCACTGTGGAGTGATCACTGGAGCCATCCAAGACCCCCCTGGATGGGATCTGAGCTTTCCTTGGAGGGTTCTGTATGTCTTCTCAAGCATGGGAGGCAAGAACAAACCCTGGCAGGAGCTGTCAGCTATGGGAGAAGTTTCTTTGGGTTCTCTGCTGGAATTGTGAGGCCCTGACTGAAACCCCAACCACCATGGGGTGGTGTAGTGAGACCTGGCTGGGCAGGAGGAGCTGCCAGCACAGCACCTCATCAGGGGCATGACAGGGAGGAGGTTTAGTCATTATTTTTGCAAGATTTGCTGATTGAAAGCCCTCAGCTTTTCCAGAAGTCCTCTGGTCGCTTTGGGAAACACCCCATTTGTCTTCTGTTTCCTCAGAAAATGGAGAACCCAGCAGGAGCTGCTGCAGGAGTTTCAATTCCTGGTGAAACTGGGGCTGGCTCTGGCTGCAGGGTGGTGGGAAGAACATGCAGGTGGAGCTCCCTGTGTCCTGCCTCAGGAGGAACTCAAGGGCATCACTCATTGCTTTTTTTGGGATAATTAGGAGTTGACCAAGAGTTAATGCTGCTCCAAGACTCCACACTGAGATCTGCTCCTTTCTGGGTTTGCTTAAATAGATGTTTAGGTTTTTAAGTATTTTATTTAAAGGGCTTTGGAGGACATCTCCCAAAGGGCTGCTCTGCCACAACTCTCTGGAGTGAAGGTAGAAGTTGTGTGGCCAAAAGGAGAGGAAGCAAAAGGAGCCATCCAGCCACGTGGTGGCAACGTGGAGATGCTACAGAGGGATTGCTTGGACCTGTTTCCCTGCAGGAAATTTCACCCCGAGGGAGAGACCTCAAGTAAGTTCATGCCTTAAAAGAGGATGGTGAAGCATGAAATGTAAATATTTTCAGCTGTGTCTCCTCACACTGAGGATGTTTGGATGGACCAAATAAATGGAAAAACCAGGTTTTATGGATTAGTGAGAACTTTCTGAGCAAGATGTCAGGAAATGAATAATTGAGACTGAGCTTGAGGAAGAGCAGCAGGAAGGCACCTGGCAATGGGATGGGGCTTGGCTGGAGGTAGTGATGGCAAAGGGATTTATCCATCTCCTTTGTGCTTTCCAAGGATGGATTTACTCTGTGGTGATTGGGATCATCACTTGAGCTTCCAGGGTGACCTTCTCCCTCTCTCCAAGTCCCTGAGAGGAGGGGAGAGCCATGTGGGGGTCGGGCTTTGCTCCCAGGGAACAAGGGACAGGAGGAGAGGAAAGAAGCTCAAACTGAAGCAGGAGAGGTTCAGAATGGGTCTTAGGGAAAACTTCTTCCTTGGAACAGGCTGCCTAGTTTGGCAGTGGAGTCTCCATCCCTGGAGGGATTTAAAAGCCCTGTGGTTGTGGCACTTGGGGACATGGGTCAGTGGTGGCCTTGGCAGTGCTGGGGGAATGGTTGGCCTCGATGATTGTAGAAGGCTTTTCCAACCTAAACAATGCCATGACTCCATATCTCTTAGCTGTCCTCATACACGTGCTCCTTGGTGTGTTCTCCTTGCTGTGATCCCATGGCTGGAGCTGAGGAAAAGCTCTGGAATGGGCAGGTGTTGGGCAGAGCCCACCCCACCCCACCCCAGGGCTGCAGAGCTCTGGCTTTTCTGCCCCCTGAGTGAGCACAGAGCCCGGGTTTGCCCTCAGGGCAGCACATGCCAAGGGTTTTGTCCCCTCAGCTCAGTGGCCACACCTGGTGTCCCAGTGGGATCCCCGATGGAGCTGCAGGGAAGGTTCTGCTGCTGGATGTCCTGGGGGACCACACCAGCCTCATCCTGCCTGTGCCAAGCAGGGATGATCCACGGGCCTGCCCACCTTGAACCTGGAGTGCCACTGCTGAAAGAGCCTGCATGGATCAAATGGCCAAATGAATGGAATATGGGAGTGTAGGGAAGAATCCCTGAAGGAGAATATGGGAACACAGCCTTGTCACTTAAATTGGTTGGGGGTGTCCAGCTGGAGAGAATAAGGCTCTGGAGAGACCTGAGAGGCCCTTGCAGTGCCTAAAGGGTCTCCAGGAGAGCTGGAGAGGGACTGGGGACAAGGCCTGGAGGGGCAGGACACAGGGAATGGCTTCCCAGAGCCAGAGGGCAGGGCTGGCTGGGATATTGGGAAGGAATTGGTGGCTGGGAGGGTGGGCAGGCCCTGGCACAGGGTGCCCAGAGAAG
>JAWWMO010000174.1:61357970-61371130 GCA_035047845.1 Dendrocincla fuliginosa | reverse complement strand
GGAACAATGACAGAGATTGGGATGGGAGTGGGAACAGGGACAGAGATGGGGATAGTCGTGAGGAAGGAGAAGGGGATGGGGAAGAGAATAAGAATAGGACCAAGGTTAAGGATGGGGACAGGAATGAGGATTGGGATGGGAACAGAGACAGGGATGGGGATAGTCATGGGGAAAGAGATAGAGATGGGGAAGGAAATAGGAATGGGGATGGGGTAGGGTTGACAATGGGAATAGAGATGGGAACAAGGCTAGGGATGGGCATGGAGAGGGGGAGGGGGTAAAAAGGGAAAGGGAACAGCGTCCTGCCCACATTGCCTCTGTCTCTCTGGCTCATCCAGCTCAGGTAACGAGCAGGTTCCCTGCCCTCGGCTCCCCCGCCGGGGTGGGGAGGATTTTTCCAGCACCGAGGTTGGCAAGTGAGGCATCAAAAAAGCAGACTGAAATAAGGAGGTCATTTTTAACCCCACGAACTAAGCAGTGCCATTTCACTTGGAAAACACATGAATTATCCTGCTATTTCCCTGCTCCCTTTGTTCCTCCTCATCTTGTTTCCCACAAGAGGGATGGAGAGACCTGCAGGAGCTGGGCAGTGTTAATGGGGCATGTTGGGTCTGATAGGAATCAGGTCCATCTCTATCTCATCTCTGCTGGAGAAAAAAAAAATCTCATTTTCTTTGCCTTTGCTGATTAAAGTTTAATTACGTTGAATGCAAATGATTCATCAAAGGAACACAGATTATTTTTTTTTTTAAGAAGTTCATGTGTAGCCTGGGAAGGAAAGTGTTTATTGAGGTGTTCCCCTGAGCGGGGTCTGCTCAGTGTAAGGCAAAACATCTGGGAAGAGGCAGGGAAAAAGTACCTTTATTTCATTCCCAAATCACTTTCCCCTCTGTGTAAGATCTCCCTGAGCACTTGACAGCATCACACAGCCCATTGCACAAGTGACTTATATTTTCCTGGTCTCCACGTTTGCAAAACGATTGCTGGGAATTGTCCAGACTGGGGAAAAAAACGGGCCCTTTGCTGGTTTTCCATGTTCTTTGTGCAAGTTCATACTCCAGGATATTTGATTGCAAAACCAGTCCTGGAGTCAGGGAGGCAGAAGGGCAGGTGTTCCCACTGCACTCTGAGTGTCTCTTCTTTTGTTTTGGGGTGTTTAATTCCTTTGTCTTGCTTATCTTTCCTAAAGATGCCTCTTTAAACCCAGGGCCAGACTTGCTGGGCAGCCAACAGTGTTATCAGGGCTGTTATGAAATATCTGCTCCCCCAAAATTAAAGGGAATGGCAGTGTGGGAACACAGCTTGGAGGATAAACAGCCTGTGCTACGAAAAAGCACCTCAGCTTTGTATCCTGATGGATTTAAATGGCTGAGCTTTGCTGAGGAGGTGTTGCCATCACCATGGCTTTTACATGCAATCCCAAGGGAGCTGGTCCTGCTGGGATTGGGTTATGGAGGGGAAAGGATTGCTCCAAACAATGCTCCCCACGAAAGCCCCTGGAAATAGAAAACAAAATAAATGATGCTGTGTTTTCTGCCCTTCCCAAAACCACCCCCCATGCAGAATTTCTGAAGCCTCTGCAAGACCATGGGTTGACCCTGTACTGCTGGTCCAGCTTTTCCCCAGCCCCCTGCAGATGGTTGCAGGAATGAGATGCTCAGAGGAAGCCAAACCCCACTGATAAATCCCAGCCTGGGGAATGGGGGCTGTGGATGCACCAGCACAAGGATGCTGCTCCCCACGCACCGGTGGGAGCCTTGGGGTGAGGGGACAGCCATCCCCCAGGAACCAGACACTCCCAGGAGCAGATAAAAGGGATGGCACTGGCTGCCTGCCTGTGGAAAATCCCAGCTCCCTCCTCACCACCCAACCTTCTCACCTGGAGCTGTTTGCAGTGTCTTCTCCCCCGTCAGCATAAGCAAAGCTGAGCTGGCTGGGTGCTGCTGTGGCTGCGCTCAGCTGCTGCTGCTGCTGTCTGGGGCTGTTTTTAATGCCTTTCCCTGCTCTCCCATGGCACCTGGAGCAGGAGCAGCAGTGCTGAGGCCAGCCTGGCACGTCTCAGCCTCCAGCATGGGCAGACAGACATGCCCCAGTGGCCTTTCATCAGCTGGGCACCAGCGGGCTCAGCCCTGCCTTGCCCCTTCCGTGGGTCAGCCATGGAAATTCCCGTGCCAGCCATTCCCTAGGCTTGTGACTCGTGTTGGGTGTCATGAGAATGATCCTTTTGCACCCCTAAACACCCACTTTTCCAACTCATAGCAAAAAATCCCACCCAAAAACCCCAAGCCAAGCCCCCAGACACCTGCTGAGCTTTGCAAACGCAGAGGCACGAAAAGAATCGATCTGCAGATGTTGATAACACATTTGCATAATGAAGTGATATTATTAATCACCAATTAGTAGTCAAACAGGACTAATGGCACCCTGCACAGGTGGAGAACATGCAGCTGGGGCTCTGCAACTGGGAAAACACCCGGTGCTGTGTAATTAAATGTCTTCTCCACGCTCACCCCACCGGCTGGCCCGGGCACTTTCCGTGGGAAGCTTCCCACACTGCTGGGATGGGGCAGTGCTTGGATGGGGCAGCTCCAGGATGGGATGCTGCTGGTCCCATGGGTGTGTCAGCCTTTCCTGCTGTTGCTGGGATGGCTGGGATGGAAGGCATCTCTCCATGGGGTGTAGGGCAGGAAGGAGCAGCACGAGCCTGGGAGGTGGTAGGAGCTTGGAGCGATCCCTGTGGAGGTGGTTGGGGAGTCGGAGGGGTGAGAGGAGGTGTCGGCTTAGGCTGGGTGTGAAGCCCAACACGGGCCTGGTGTTCCTCATGCAACAGCTTTAGATCCAGCCCCATCATAAAAACAAGCAGGGGAATGTGGTAAATCCGACCCGGCTCCGCAGGTAGGGCTGCTTGATGAGCTCGGGGATGGAGAAATGGAGAAGGCTCTTTCTGCCTTGGGAACTGGCCTGATTCTACTGGAAAAAATATGGATTTATACTCGGAAAAAATATACTGTGAGCATTGTTTGTCTACTTTGTTTGGCTGCTCACCTCCTAGGAGCACTGGCTGGGCAGATGTGTGTCTGCAGCAGCATCCCATAATCCTGAGGAAATATTCCCATATTCCTAGGAAAACCTCAGCCACGGGACATTTTGGTTCTTGGCCATGCTGGAAAGAGGGGCAAATCCCCACTGTGGGTAAGGGTGGATGGGGAGGTGGCACTACCCTTCACACCAGGGGTACAGTCTGTGCCAGGCACAGGGCTCCTGGCTGCTCCAGAGAATGATGCAGCTCTTTCCTTACACACAGAGCACAAAAGTTGAGCTTTATGATATTTAGTTTTATTTGGGGGGGGGATGTTCCTTTTTGCTTTGTGGGTGATGAGTTGGAACAACTGGTGCCAGGGGAGCCCTGGGAAGCCACAGGCTCTCCAGAGCACTGTGGTGCTGGTTGGAGCCATCAATTCCTGCTCTCCCAGGCCAAACCCTTCCCTTCTTCAAGGCTGATCGTGGGTGGGGTGATCAGTCATGCTGAGGTGGGGAAGGCAGAGCTGCAGAGGGGGCTGGCTCCTCTATCCCAGGGAGGAAGATCCATCCCAGCAATGGGGACCTGGATCCCACTGGACCCCACTGTGGGAACCAGAGACTCTCCAATTAAGCCAACAAGAACCAGCCTAAACCACAGACCAAAGGAGAAGCAGTTTCACATCAGGACATGCTGCAGGCTGGGTTGCAGGATGCTCCCAGCCCACCTCCAGCCCTTCCCAGGGAGAAACCACCCAGCTCCAGGCAGCACTGCTGCCCAGTGCCAGGGGATGGGGTGCCCCAGCCATGGGAATGCAAAGCCATCCGAGGCTTGCAGAGTGTTTGCTGGCTGCATCCTCAGCTCTGAGATGCAAAGTGCTGGGTCAGCACAGAATTCCCATTATTAATTAGGCTCCAGGGCAATGCAGCAATCTCTCTAATCAATGGTGATGTAAAATGAGTCACTCCAGTTGTGTGCTGAGGGTCTCTGTAAATCACGGGGGGTGGGATGTGTTGTCATATCCAGTAGGAGGAGGGAGGTAAGTGGCTTCCCACTGCCAGAGGACAGGGCTGGATGGGATATTGGGAAGGAATTGGTGGCTGGGAGGGTGGGCAGGCCCTGGCACAGGGTGCCCAGAGAAGCTGTGGCTGCCCCTGGATCCCTGGGAGTGTCCCAGGCCAGGTTGGATGGGGCTTGGAGCATCCTGGGCTGGTGGGAGGTGTCCCTGCCCATGACACAGGGATGGAACAAGATGATCTTTAAGGTCCCTTCCAGCCCAGATCCTTCTGGGATTCCATAACTCAGGGGATCTGGTGTGGGGGACTCAATTAGCCGGGATGGCTCAGCCTGGGGGCAGCTGCTAAACACCAAAATTAATTAAGCCCTTCAGAGCAAGGGGTCTAAGGGCTGAATTTGCAAAAGGGAAGGTGTAAAATGGGTGCCCTGCACTGGAGAGAAGCAGGAGGAGACAGAGAAGTCACCTGTGCCACTTGCTCCTGACTATGGAGCAGGACTGGATATGGGAATGAGCCAAGATGGGGGTTATTGTGTGGGAATAATGCAACAGGACCCTCTGCAAAAAAATACACTGATCTTAAATACAGTGAGTGCTGACACAGCCAAGGGAGCTGACAACGGTGCTCTGAGCAGGGTTTCAGGGAGGGTGACAGTTTCCCAGTCCTTTCCTGGGGTGCCCACAGCATCCTTCACCCCTTGGCTTTTGTTCAGGGCAAGTTGTTGGCAGGGAAATGTTGGCACAGGCCAGCGCTGTGCAAACAGGAGCTGTGAACAAGGGACACCTGGGATTTCTCCCTCATTTGCCCATCTCCAGCTTCCAGGCACTTTATCTTTAGTATTTTCTTAAAAAAAAAAAAAGAAATAAATCATTGGAACTAATCTCCCAGGATGGATGAGAGTCAGGGCACTGCTTTTCATGCCCCTGCAGTTGTGGGTGTTAGGGCTCTGATCTAAACCTGTATTTTCCCAGGGCTTTATATCTGGATCACAAAAATTCAGAGGAAAGGGGAAGGAAAAAAAGCAATCCCATGAAAGGAGGAAGCAGCCACAGCTGCTTTTGCTTTATTGTGCTCCTAGACCTCATAAACAGCTTGGGTTTGGAAGTGGAGAGGGCCAGCACCTCTCCAGTGTTGGGATGGCTCCTGCCACTGCCATGGGGTGTTCGGGGTAGAAATCCAGGGATTTTTAGGGTGCCATGAAAATGTGAGCATGGGAGGGAGTGGAGCAAGGTTTTGGGGCTTGCATTGATTATTCCCTGCCTGTGGGATGCTGTGGTACAAATCCCATCTCTGCCAGGTGTGGAGGGGAGAGCTGCAGCACCCACTGGTGGGGTGGCACCCCAAAAAGAGGGGAGAATCCTAGAATGGTTTAGGTAGGAAGGGAACTTAAAGACCATCTCGTTCTAACTCTCTGCCATGGGCAGGGACACCTCCCACTAGCCCAGGTTGCTCCAAGCCCTGTCCAACCTGGCCTTGGACACTTCCAGGGGATGTGGCTGCCAGGGTGGTGAGGGGCATTTTGGGGTGGCCCAGCTGGGTCCCCAAAGCTGCGATTCCTCCCTCCTGCCTTGCCCTGACTTCCAGACACAGCCTTGGGGAAGGGTGAGCCGCCTCCTTCCCTCCCAGTTTGCTTTCATGAAACCAGTGCCTGGGCTCCTGTCGAGCAGCCTGGCTTCCTCCAGCCCCTGGGAAGGGAAGGAGTGGGGTCCTCAGGGGTCTGAAAGCTGAGCAAAGTCCCTCCTGGAGGTGCAGGACCTTGGGTTGGCATCAGCACCATGTTCCCTCCTCCACGTGCAGGATGCCAGGGCACCCACAGCACCCAACAATGCGTGGGCACTGCATTCACCCAGGACCTCCCATCCTCATCAGATCCTGAAGGAATCTGCCATGGAAACCATCTGATCCTCCCCTAGCAGGCTGATCCACGGCACATCCCCGAGCCTGACCTGGCCTTGGTGTGCCCCCAAACCATTTGGGTATTCCACAAATCCCACACACAAAGGAGTGATGACATTTCAGGGCCATATTTTCTAGGGAGTTTGATTTTGGTGATGGTCTGAGATGATCCTGCCCCTTCCCTTCCTGCCCTGCCTGCCTTCCCATGCTTCCCGAGGGGGCTTCCCTATCTTCCCGAGGGGTATGGAGCAGGATAACCCGGCTGGGTGAAAGCTGGGGATGCTCATTTTGGCACAGGATGGTGCCTAAGCCTGACTCACCATTGAAACACGTCCTTTCCTTTGTGCCATGGGTTGGGAGCTGCCTGTGGAGCTGGCAGGAGGAACACACCAGTGGCTGGAGAAGGCACAGCTGCTGCTTCCTGGGAAAATGGCATGTCTGGGAAAGGTTTCCAGGGAAAATTGCCCTTAAAAATCAAAACAACCCCTTGTGTTTTCCTGCTGCAGACAGGAGAGGGTGGGCAGTGCGTGCTGGAATCATGGAATCACTGAATTCCAGAATGGGTCGGGTTGGAAGGGACCTTAGAGGTCATCTTGGACACCTTCCACTAGCCCAGGTTGCATATATAGGACCAGGTGATAAATATAGATATATATATGTGTGTGTGTGTGTGTGTATTCACATATCCACATGCTTTCCCTGCCAAAGGGACACCCCAAAATGATTCCTGGGCAAACACACTGCAATAATGCCCCGTGGTTTTACAACCCCTCAGTTGCATTTGCTCACTTACAGGTTTACAAGGACGGTCCTGAACCTCCTGAGCTGATTTTAATTCCCAGCTAAATAAATAAACACATAAATCCAGTGTTCGCTGCAACAGCAGGGAGATATTTGGGATTGGTGTCTAAAACCTTGGGGTTTCAAGGCTTTTCTGGACATGGTGCCCACTCCAACCTCCTCCATGGATGCCAGGGCAGTCTGTGGTGACATCTCTCCAGTCCAATTTTCCCAGGGAATCGGACCAGGATGCAGCTCAGCCAATGCCTGTGGTTGTTTCTGAGCTGGTGCCAGTTCACTCTGCAGCCCCATAAATGGGTTTTTAACCCTGGGGGGTGATGGAGCAGAGTGGGATCCCTTTGGGCTGCAGGTGGGGTGGGATGGAGTGAGGGACAGGGAAAGGAGAGGCATCAGGTGGAACTGGGAATAAAAAGGAGGTGGCCAGAGAAAAGGGATGCAGGAATATGGGGACCACAGCAGTGTGCTCTGGGATCCAGGGAGCTTGGAGACCTCAGGAGCCCAGAGACCCAGAGAGCCCAGGGACACAGGAAATTTGGGGATCCAGGGAACTCAGGGCCACAGGCAGCTTGGCTGCAGCTCTCTGGCTCCTGTGTGCCATTAATAAACACAAAGGAATTAACAGGCTATTTGTGGGAGCCCATTAGACAAATATTAGCCAAGCTATGGATCCTCATGGAAGCAGTTCAGCCCATTCCATGAAAATCAATTTGCTTTTGGTCGGACCTTTAAAGGATGCCACGGCGGCTTCAAAAAGCAGAGGAATTGCACAAACCCTGCCTGGCACTGCCGGCACCTTTGGAGTTGTTTGTGTCAGGTGCCTGTCCTGGTCCAGCCCAGACACCCCGGGGTCCCACTGGTGCTCACGGGGCTGGTTTTGGGCCGTGCTGGCCGCTGTGTCAGTGACCCCTTTGGGAAGAGTTTCCCAGTCCACCTCCAGCAGCCGTTGCCTCCAAAGGGGGTTTTCAGCCCTGCCGTGACTCAGACCCCTGGCAAGGGCTGTTGGCACCTGCCCCGTGACCCCTCAGGGTGCCAGAGAGGGGTTAGGTGGATGTGGAAGTGGTTTGTGGAAGGTCTCCCTGCCCGTAGCAGGGGGTTGGAACAAGATGGACTTTAAGGTCCCTTCCAACCCAAACCATTCCATATTTCTACGATTCTGTGCCCTGCTGTTCCAGGCTCCTTGAGTGTGGCAGGAGAAGGGATGCTCAGGATGAGCCCATGGTGGTGGTGGGTTCTGTTTTGCCCTGCCTTGTGCCAACCATCACTGTGTGGACTCCCATTCCCTCTCCCCCCTGGCATCAATCTGTTCCCTGCCAAATGGAGTGCTGACCTTGGTCGGGGCCGCTGGGAAGCCCCGGAGCACAAACAGCTCTTCACAGTGGCAGTAAATCATTGATAGATGGGTGATGGATACGTGGGGCCATGGCCAAGCTCCGTGTCCCTGCTTTGTCCCTGGGGATGGTGGGGGGGGACGGGTGGCCTGGGCTGGCTTTTCCCTGCTGCAATCCCACGTGTTTACAAAGCACGAGGTCGGAGTCCTGTTTCCCTGGGCAAAGAGGTGCCTGCCTGTGCCCCTGGCTGCCCACCCTCCCTGGGGGTGCAAACAGCACCATCCACCTTCCAAAGCATCCCAAAAAGTTGTGTTAGCACCAGGCACCTGAGGGTTGGTGTAAACCATGCCAAGGAATGCATTTCCCAGTGTGCTGGTGCCACCCCAGGACACAGGGATGGGGATGGAGCGGGTGCTGAGCCCACACTGCCCCATGCAGTGGAGGCCTTTGTGTCCTTCCTGTGCTGGAATTGGTGTTTAAATTATGTGAAAATCCTGGTCTAATCATCTTAGGACACGAGGGTGCAACTGGAGTCGCTCCAGGAGAGGAAGCGTGTCGGAGGATCTCCAGTTCTCCCAGTGTGAATGTGATGCTGGTCCATGACCCCTCGTGCACAATTCATTCCTGGTGTTGCTGCACTTTGCACAGGGACAGAGCAAACCCAGCCCTGCCCCCCTAACCTGCTTGGCACTGGCCCCTTATCCCAACTTTTTCCCGGAGCAATGATTTCCTCGGTCAGGTTTGCAGCAAACCCGACGGCTCCATGATTCCATTCCCACATTTCCCCCCATGGAGAGCTGAGCTGCGTTCTGCAAGCTCTTCCCCAAAACCTGCTGCTGTGGAGAACATTTGCAAACACACAGGTGAGCTTGGAGAGAGGAGCTGGATCGCCAGGATGCTGGGGGTGGGATGAGCCCCCCGAGCCCCCTTCTCTGCAGCACCCACTGCACCCCCAGTCCCCTGATGGGTGCCCTGGCTCTCTGCAGTCTTTCACCACCCAAACTGCACGAATTGCACTGGGTTTTTTTTCAGCAGAGAAACTCCCATCCCAGTTTTCCTCCCACCCCACACCACCGATGGGGATTCTCCGATGTCTCGTAGCCTTGGGGCTGTGGTGACCCCCTCCCCCGAGGGGGCCCCTGCTGGGGTTTCTCTCCCGTTTCAGGGGACAGGAGCAGCCCTGAGGCATCTGCCCCTCTGTCAGATGGGACTGAAGTGCCGCTGAAGCCGGAGAGACGGCACAGACGGGCTAAAAATATTCCCAAGCTTTCTGTGATCTTTCCTCCCCGTCCGCTCCTCCCCGCCGCCCTTTCCTGCTTTACACCACAATTCCACGGGCTTTCCAGCAGCTCGGGCAGGCTGAGAGCAAACCCTGGGAATTACCCCCAGAGCCGGAGCCCTGAGCAACCCTTTCGAGCCCCAGAAGAGGGAAGGGATGAGAGAGCTGCGAACGGGAGCGGGGGAAACAGGCTTTCCCAAGCGGGGGATGCGGAGATGCCGAGCGGATTTGGCAATGGGCCGGGGGCGAGGGGAGGCAGAAGCAAAGCCCGACCTTCCCCATGTCAAATCCTTGGTTTATCAATAATTTGGCAATAACCCCAGCTCGGGGTGCCGGGTCGGGAGAGGAGCCGTGGGGTTCGGTGTGGGGAGGCAAGGCTGTCCATCCATCCATCCATCCATCCATCCATCCATCCATCCGTCCATCCCGAGGAATCTCACAGGCTTTAATCGCATCCGGCTGCTGCCCCTCGGTGCTGGGGAGGCTGCGGGGTTCAAGGCAGCTGGAAATACCGCGGGCTGCATTAGCACAATATCCCCTATCAGCACCGAGCCGGGGGGGGAGATGCTTCCCTGCTTGGATTTTCCTGATGGTTCCAATACTTGGGCGTTCGGGCTGGATTATCTCTCGCTTTTCCAGCTCGTTGGGCTTAAATCTCGTGCAGCTCGGTTTTATTTTCGTCCTTGCTGACTTCCCAGGCAAAGCCTGGGCAGGGTAAATAGAGAGGGAGATTTGGGGGGGCAGTTAAATATCCTAAATATACTGACACCTCCCTTCCCCGCCAGCTAAAATCTGATGGCAACACCCCCTCTGGGATTATTCCTGCCGGTATTCCAGCTCTGACACGCTGCCAGCACGATCAATGGGCCATCCCGCTCCCAGCCACTACCTGGCTACGGAGCTGGGATGTCCCCAGGCCACTCTCAGGGATGCTCCCCCTTTCCCTGGACCCAGTTAGGGATGCTCAGCACCATCCAGGGCCAGCTCCTGAACGCTGGGTACTGGATTTCCCAGCTTAACTGGGCTGGATGGAGTTGGGGCTGTGGGGGAGTCACTTCCCCAAGGGTTACATCCAGGCAAACAAGAAAGTGATGCAGAATCAGGGCAAGACCCCTGAGGAGGGGTCCCAGTGTGTGCTCAGGATTTTAATTACAAACCAAATTAAAGCAGAGGCTGATTATGTGAAGAGGGTCTTTATGGCCAAAAAGCAGATGGGATTCTCCTAAATGGCCAGAAAACACTGGAGGTGGTCCCTCCATCCTGTTGCTTCCATGCTGGGGGCACAGGGAAATGTCCACCCCAGCCTGGATGGGGAGGGAGGGAGGAAGAGCTTCCTCAAAAATCCCATGAAATGCAGGAATCAGAGTGAGGTCCAGCTCGTCTCCAGAGTTTATAGCAACACACCGGCTGTTGTGGCTCCATGCCGGGGTTTCTTTATTTAATTTCTTCCCCTTATGGGCTGAGAAACCATCCCCAGCCCCAGCACAGCCCGTTCACAGTAGCTGGGATTTGTTTTCCTCTCTCATCCAGGGAGGAATTTCTTAATCCCAGCTGCAGCCAGAGCTGGAGCCCTGATGCTGTGCCAGGTGTCATCGAGCAGCGGTGACACCCCTGTCCCCAAATGCACCCCACAAGGCTCGTGGTCAGTGCTGAGGTTCCCATGCTGCTGTTGCAGGGTGAATTTTCCTAGCAGGACATCCCAAAAATCCCTAAAGATGGATTCTGATGACAGAAGGCCTGGGCTGGCACAGCCCTGGGGAATTCACAGCTGATCCATCAGCCTTGGGGAAGGAGAGTGGGATGCAGAGACCCGGATGGGTTTAGTTGTTATTCTGTTGCTTTGTTTATAATTTTTATGTCATTAAAAAAAATCCGAGGGAAACTGAGATAAGGGAGCTCCCACATCCCTGTGCCCATCCCTGCCACTAACAAAGCCAGTATTGAGACGCTGGGATGGGAGAAACTCGGCTGGTGATAATGCAGGATCACAGTGAGCTGCTGCTGTTTCCTGTCCTCTTCATATAAATACATCCAGTGCGAGTCAAATCTGTGTATTTTATGGGAATGGTATTTTCAATCACAACCACAACACCCTTTTTATTTTCTCCCCGTTCCGAGATAGGCCCAGCGATGCCATTAGCTCACTTAAACCTTATCCAAAAAAATAACAAAAAGAATTCCATTGATTACGTTTTCCGTCTGCGTTTCCTCTTCTTGGGACTTCGAGCGAGATTAATTCCAGACTTGTTAGAGAAATGTCACCGGACTCTTTGGGCTTTTCCTTTCCCAAAGAGGAGAGACAGACCGGACACTGGCTAAGGTCCATCTTTCCGAGCTCTCCTCCTGGGATGGCTTTTCCTGGACACTCTTCCCCAGCCATGGGAGCCTCCTCTCACATTGGTATGAGACGAGACATTTCTCTCGGGCTCCAGAACAGCATTAGCACACGCGCCATCCACGTCGATGTTTATATATCGCCTCGCTGGCATTCGAGAGCTCTTCCTGCTGCTTTATTTAGCCTCTGCGGCAAGGCAGGCGCTGGGATTCTGTATCCCTGTATTCCGTGAGGCCAGGGGGGGGATGTGATGGGGCAGGGAATGTGCCCAGCAGGACCAACTCATCTTCCTCAGCGCCACAGCAATGGGGCCGTGTCCCGCTCATGCCTCCCCCCAACCCTTAAATTGGGATAAATGAGCCACATGGCAGCTTTGCCTGGTTATCCTCCCGTGTTCTCTGCAGGATGGGTGTCTCCAGAATGAATTTTCAGGGAGAAAAACATTCCCTGGAATGGAATGGTGGGCCCTGCTTCGACAGGCTGCCCGTGCCCTCGGCAGTGGTGGCATTTGGCACCGGTGGCTTTGCAAGGAGTCAGACCCACACAAGCAGGAGCTGCCAGGTAGAAACACTCTCCCAATTCCACACGGCATGGAGAGGATCATGAGAGCAAGCCCAAAGCCAAGGGTTTTCCAACGCCAGGCTGTTTTTTTCCATGAGGAGAGCAGCGCGTTGGATTCCCACTGCTGGTACCGTGCACTCACATAATGTAATTACCCAGCACGATCTGTTGAGCTGCAAACAGATTTCAGCAAGGAGTGTCAGGGTGTTCACAGCAGAGCTGCTCTTTATTTAGGCCCGGGAACAAGCGGCTGTTCTCTCCCGGAGCCTCGTAGAGACTGCGGGGGCCGAGCCGGCCTCGCAGGTCATCCTGAAAAATGCGTATAGACACTTAAAAGTGAGGAATAAATAACTCCTCCAAAAACAATCTCACCAGATGGCACTTGTGAAGGAGGAGCGGCTCGGAGATGCTTTGCTGCTAATTTATGGTGCTGCTGCTGTTGCTATTCCCGTCCTGGGTCACCTATGGAGAGGGATCCGTGTGTGCATCGGCCCCGCTACGTGCACTGAGGGGTGGCTGGGCCTCACATGACTGAGCCCAGCTCACCTTTATCCACCTGCCAGGGCATCAGTGGGGGATTTAAAGGGAATGGGATTTGGCCCTAATTCTGCTCCCGCCTCAACTCGACTCCTAAGGACTGGTTTAATATGACAGTAGCACAGCAAGGGCTGGGGATACTGGGATGGGTGCAGGAGGTGTTTGGGTCTCCAAAGCAGGCATGTGAGTCCCTTCCTGGGAGATCATAGACTCCCAGAATGGCTGGGATTGGAAGGGACCTTCAAGACCATCCAGTTCCAAACCTGTTCCATGGGCAGGGACACCTTCCACCAGCCCAGGGTGCTCCAAGTCCCATCCAACCTGGCCTTGGACACTTCCAGGGATCCAGGGGCAGCCACAGCTTCTCTGGGCACCCTGTGCCAGGGCC
>JAWWMO010000174.1:61313543-61324375 GCA_035047845.1 Dendrocincla fuliginosa | reverse complement strand
GGCAGAGCTACCTGTGCCCATCCTCATGGACAGAGCTGCCTGTGCCCATCCTCATGGACAGAGCTGCCTGTGCCCATTTCTTCAGGCAGAACTGCCTGTGCCCATCCCTGCAGGCAGAGCTGCCTGTGCCCATCCCCACGGGCAGAACCACCAGGTGCAGTGGGGACCATGGGGCCATTGGTGCTGTGGGGACATCGGTGCCCTGTGCCACCACCGGTGCCTCTGCAAAGGGACATGGACCTAATTATGGCAGATGCCCAGAGTAAATTGGTGCTGAGAACCCCCCGCCTCCCCCTCCTCCTCCTCCCCTGCCTGCACAGGAGCAGCTGGAGCCCTGGTTTTCCCATGGCTGGCACCTCGAGGACAACAGTGGCACAGCTGGGCTGGTTCTTGCATTAATTCTAGTCGGGTCGTTTCGGTGCCGTCGCGTCTCTCGTGCCAGTCCTGCTGTGTCAGGAAACCTTTGCTCCTCCACGACACATCCCAGGGCTGGATCCCTGCACAGCAAGTGCCAGAGTTGCTCCAGCCTCAGCCTTAGAGCCATGGAATTGTTTAGATTGGAAAAGGTCTCTGAGATCATCGAGTCCAACTGTTCCCCCAGCACTACCAAGGCCACGACTGACCCACGTCCCCAAGTGCAGCATCTACATGACTTTTAATCCCTCCAGGAATGGTGGCTCCACCTGTTTTGGTGCCTGAAATTCCTGTGCCAGGGCAGCTTTGCCGGTTCCCTTCTAATAATTTGCTTTCTGGGTTTATTTGGCAATGAGCAGACGTGGCGTCGAGTCCCTGCAGCCAGGGGGAATTCAGCCACCGTGGTGGGACCCACGTGGCTCCCCCAGGACAGGCAGAGTGTCCCTGTGCACCTGACAGTGCCCACAGGGATGCAGAGAAGCCGTGTTTTCTCTCTTCCCTGCTCCCATCTGAGCTGTGTCCCAGAGGAGAGACTGGGAGCTGAAGGTGGATGGAGTGCCAGGAGCATTTAACCTGTTGCACCATCCACCCAGGATGGCACCAGGAGCACTGCCAGGTGTCCAAGAGTCACAGCCTGAGGCGAGATCCCCTTAAAGGGGATGCTGAAGGGATGCTTCAGGCTTTGGTTGTCTTAAAATCCTCCCTGTAGCCCTGAATCCCTGCGGATGGAGCACGTGGCACTAACCGTGCCTGTGGAAGAGTTGTGTTTTTGGGGTCATTTTGGGTAAGAAAGCACCAGCTGTCAGCAGATGTGTGAGATGCTCGGTGTTCATTTCATTCCTTTTTGGATCTGGTGTCTTTGGCTTTCCTTTGGAGCAGGTGCAAGGAAGGGAGGGAAGCAGGATGAAGAAGCTGTAGAGAGTCAGGAGTGCCAGAAATGTGTCTCCACAAATCTCCCGAGACGGTGCCAAAGTGCCTGGGACATTTGTCATCGTTAGGGCTTCATTATGTTTGCAGCCAATGTGATGGCCAATTTGGGGTAGGGCTGGGCTGAGGAACACCCCTGGGATGAGCTTTGGGCCCTGGGCTTGTCCCTCTCCTTCCCTTAAAGCTTTGGGTGGGTCTGGGTTTTGCTGGGGGCTGAACCCAAACCAGAGGGTTTGTTCCTCTTCACGGAGACCTCGGGAGAAACAGGTCTGAGTCTGCTTAGGACAGGAGAGGTTTTCAGTCCAGAGGAAGCCATGGAGATGCTCCAAAGAGCCCCTCTAGTCTGGAGACAGGCTGGGAGAGCTGGGGGTGTGCACCTGGAGAAGGGGAGACCTTCCAGTGCCTAAAGGGGCTCCAGGAGAGCTGGAGAGGGACTGGGGACAAGGGCATGAAATGACAGGAGAAGGGAGAATGGCTTCACACAGAGGGCAGGGTCAGATGGGATTTGGGAAGAGGTGCCTTCTCAGGGCCTTCCTACCCCCTCTCTGAGTCTGCAGCAGTTTGGGGCCCTTAACTGGGGGGTCACCAGCCATCCACAACCTCCCTGATCCCTCCTAATCAGCCTTCAGGGCTGTGCTGCTGGAGCAGCTCTGACCCCGCTTGGAAAGTGCCCGAGCAGAGGTTTGGTGGGAAAATGTTGACCACTGACCCATTGGTGGGTTCCATGGGTTTGTGTAGGACCTTGGGAAGAGGCAACAACCTTGGGAAGAGGCAACAACCTTGGGAAGAGGCAACAACCGTGGGGCCAGAGCTCCAGGTTGACCCTGGGACAGCTTTGGGTTTTCAGGAGGGGCTTTTAGGCTCGGTTATTGAAGTCCCACCGACCGGATCGTGCCACATCCCCTGGATTTGTGATGCCCTGGAGCTTGCAGGGCCGGCGCCATCGAAATACGTTGCATTATTTATCAGCTGATTTAATAGAATTGCTGCTCAGCCTCCCATCCTCACTCGGGGGGGGGTGTTTTGGAGCCGCCTCCGGTGCTTCCCTCGCTCCCCGTCTAATGCTGGCAGGGAGGGAGGGACCCTCCCTCCAGCCTCCAGGCCGTGGATAAAAACGGGGAATAAAGGGAATAAAAAAGATTATTTTCATGCAGCAACCCGGGCTTATGGAGAGGTATAAGCAGCAAATAAGGGAGGCACTGATTATTGGGGTTTTTTAAAGCCTAAATCTAAGCCCTGTGTGTTTTTATTAAATGATGTAGAAGTTAGGCTGTGTATCCACCCTGATCCTGTATGGAACTGAAGGCCCCCAAAGGGCAGCTCATACTGGGAAAAATATAGAAACCCACTGAAAGGGAGGTTTTCCAGCACCAGGCAGGCAGGAGAAGGCACTTGGGACAGCATTTTGTGGAGCAGCGTGGTCTGAATGCAGTAGTTGCAGAAGGATTAAAGCTCTGGGAGCAGACGTGGATGGGGATAAATGAAGCACGTGGGGACCACGGCATGGCCAGGATGGATTGAGGTCCAATTCATGGGAAGGGAGGGAATCCAGCACGTCTTGGCGCTGCTTAATCCAGGCTTTTGAGGAGTTTCTTTGGCTTTAGATGGTTTATCCCTTATGTTTTTTTGCTGTGGAAGTGTAAAACCACCGCCCAGGCTGGTGACTCTGGGGCTGCTTCTCCTCCCTCTGTGTGATATCGGTGTGTGCTGAGCGTGTGTCATTCCAGATACAGCCGGAATGGTGGGAAAAGCAGTGCCCTTGACTCAGCAGGAAGCATGGCAGGGATGCTTTGCCTGTGTTTTAAGGGCAAAACAGGCCGGTTCAGGGATTTTTGGGGCTCCCTGGGAAAACTTAAGATGCTGTGTGTGGAGGGTTGTAAGCGATGAGAAGCGGGGTGAGGATGGAGACAGGCTGGGGAATAGCGTGGGAAAGGCTCCGAGGGCACAGCTCGGGAGGGAAAAGCAGGTTTTGCTGTTTGGCAGGAGCATCGTTGGCAGGGATAATGTAGGTGGGTCGGGGCTGGAGCAAAGGGAAGCTGCTGAGCACAGGGCTGTGGTGCTGCTGCCTCTCAATCCCTCTCCACGTCCCTGGCCCCAATTCTGCCACGCTGGCCGTGCCCTCCTCTCCTCATTCCATGGGGAAGGACCCAGGTGTACTCGCCGCCTCCGTAACCAGGGCCTACTTTAGCCTGAAATGCAATAGGTTCCAGGGGAAAAAAGAGGCAGCAGTGGGGCACAGGAGTGAAATTTAATTGAGATAATATGGGTCAGCTCAGCGACCGAGGATGGAGCAGCAGCACCAACCTACTTCTGCCCAGCCAGCCCAGCTAACCCGGTTTGCAGCACTGCCAGGGCTCTGCATCCCTGCCCGCATTCCTGCCTGGGTCCCTGCCCTCATCCCTGCCTGCAGCCATGGCTGGATGCCTGCCCTCATCCCTATCTGCATCCCTGTCAGGCTCCCTGCCCTCATCCCTGCCTGCAGCCACGGCTGGATGCCTGCCCTCATCCCTGCCTGCATCCCTGTCAGGCTCCCTGCCCGGCTCCCTGCCCACATCCCTGCCTGCATCGCTTCTCACATCTCTTTCCTTATCCTTGCCTGTGTTCCTGTCCATGTCCCTGCTCACATCCCTTCTTGTATCCCTGTTCACGTCCCTTCCTGTATCCCTGTCTTGATCCCTGCCCTCATCCCTGCCTGCATCCCTGCCCAGATCTCTGCCTGCATCCCTGCCTGTATCTCTGCCCATATCCCCACCCACATCCCTGTGTGCATCCCTGCCTGTATCCCTGTGTGCATCCCTGCCTGCATCCCTGCCTGTATCTCTGCCTGCATCCCTGCCCATCTCCCTGCCTGTATCCCTGCCTAGATTCTTTCCTTTGCCAGGCCATGAAATGTCAGAACCACCACAAGCCACAGGAGATTATTTTTCCAAGTTATTGATTGTGAAAATACAGAATAACACAGGAAATTCCCCTCCACTTTTATTCCTGTAATTTTTTCCCCTCTTTTCTGTTTTTTAAATTGTTTTTCTCTTTTTCCCCATCTTTTTTGCTCTCGCAATTTTTTTTCCTCTTCTTTTTTCCCCTCTTTTTTTTTTCCCCTGATTTTTTTTGCTCAGAAACCTGCTAAAACCATCCCCACTCCGTGCCAATCCTCCACCTGCACGTTGGGTTGTGTCCATGAGCAGATTCTTCACTCCTTTCACAGGTGTCTCAGAAATGCCATTGCACAACAGCTTTGTGGTGAAACCCTCCCAGGATAACAGAGTTTTTTCCCATAACCCACACCTAAAACACACCAAATCCCAAAAAATAATCACAGAACTCCCATCTCCACGTGGTGAAGCCACTGTTTGAATCCTGGCTCTAAAGGCACCAGTTCTGGGTGCTGTGAAAAACATGGAAAAGAAATAGGATCCCTGAATGGCTTGGGTTGGAAGAGACCTTGAAATCATTCAGTCCAACCTCTCACTAGACCAGGTTGCTCCAAGCCCTGTCCAGCCAGGCTTTGAACACATCCAGGGGATAAACAAGGAAAATCAATCAATCAATCAATCAATCAATCAATCCATCAATAAATAAGGAAAAAAAAGCTCCCAGCCTTGTTGCTTCGAGGACAGGGATGGGAAGAGAAATACCAGGCAGCAAAAGCACCGGGAATTCGCTCTACAATCTCACCTGGGCTGTGACCTGTTTGCTGTATTTGAAGCTTGAAATAGAGCCTTATGAGTAATGTGGTTCAGGTGCTTATCACCAATTAATTAATTCTTTTGTACGGTGGATACCTAATTAAAGCAGTCTAAGGTAATTCCTGGGGGGGGGCTTAAAGTAATGGGCCGGTTAACGGGGTTGTTTCTCTGCTGATGTAACTTGTTGGGTGATTCCCAGAGGCTGGAAAGGGTTATTGGGCTTTGTGTGAGTGTTACTTAAAATAAAATTCTAATAAAGGTTTGATCAGGGTGAAATCATCGGAGAATGATTTCTCATGGCAAGGATTTCTGCAGCCCGGGGCTTCTCCTGCTGCAGGAGTTCTTTGGGAGGAAAGGTGGGGAAAAGGAGTAATTTGGGGTTTATTTTAGCTGGAAATTGCTTGGCAGGAGGACGAGCCCATAAACTGGAATGACCTGCTGAGAAATCCACGTGCTCCTTCCCAAGCCCTGCGGTCACATGGAGGTTGCCCCCTAAAAAATAGGATGTTTTAGCCAAATCAGGGCAGCTCAGTGTCTTGCCCCAATTCCTTTGGGGTGGCTGCACCCCCACACTGATGGGCAGGGATTGGTAAGTCATGGAATCATTTAGGTTGGAGAAGATCTCTAAGCTCATCAAATTCAACCATTCCCCCAGAACTGTTGTGGACGTGAATTTGGGGTGACTTTGCCTGAGGCTCAGGGTGGGTTTGGCCCTTCAGGAGGACCCAAATCCTCTTGGATTGATGATGCTGAGTCAAACATCTCCACTTTGCAATGCTCCCTCCATCTTCCCTTTGCTTTCAGTCCTCATTTCCCATCTTCCCATAAAGATCTTTATCTTGGCCCTGGCAGATTCTTCAGAGCAGGATGTTAAAAGCTGAAACCCAAGACTGGATCCGTTAATTAATGTGAAATAATAGCTCTTGGCTGCTTCCCTTAATTAAGGGTCAGGAGTTCAGAGCTGGATGGATAAGGGGAAAATGCTTGGCTGTGAGGGTGGGCAGGTCCTGGTACAGGGTGCCCAGAGAAGCTGTGGCTGCCCCATCCCTGGAAGTGTCCAAGGTCAGATGGACTTGGAGCACCCTGGGCTCGTGGAATGTGTCCCTGCCATGGCAGGAGCTTGGAATGACATGGTCTTTTAGGTTCCTTCCAACCCAAACCAGTTTGTGATTTTGGGATCTGTGTGCTGGAGACACTCTGCTCCATCCATGGATTTCAGGGAATTCTGAAGCTTCTCCTCTGCTCACGTGTGCTGAAGGAGCTTTCAGTCTCCCGTTGCCTCTGGGTGTTGTTTAACATCTTATTAAATTTAAAAAAAACCAACCCAACCCATCCAAAACCAACCCAACCCAACCCAACCCAACCCTTACAGCATTTTCGCTTTCAGTGAAGTGCAGCAGTGGGTGGTGGGGCTGAGCCTTGGTGGAAACCACAGGATTGGAGCCTGTGCTTAAAGCCCCTGGAAGGTGGTGCCAGGGGTGGTGTGACAGGATGTGTCCTTATCTGTCACCCAAACGTGACAGCTGAAGAGGCCTCTTCCTTTCTGTGTCACAGCACAAGCAGAAAACAGCCTGGTTTTCAGTATTTGGGCAGCCTTATTCCCTGCTCTTTGGGCATCCTTATTTCCCAGTATATGGGCATCTTTATTCCTGTATATGGGAATCCCTGAATTCCCCAGTATCTGGGCAACCTTTTTCTTTAGTATTTGAGCATCCTTATTGCTCAGAATTTGAGCATCCTTATTTCCCAGTGTTTGGATATCCTCATTCCTCAGTTTTTGGATATCCTTATTCCTCAACATTTGGGCATTCCTTATTCTGTGGTATTTGGACATTCTTACTGCCCAGTATCTGGGCATCCTTATTGTCCACTATTTGGAAATCCTTATTTTATCTTGCTTGGTCATCCTTATTCCCTGACATTTGAACATCCTTACTGCTCAGTGTTTGTGCTTCCTTATTCCCCAGTATTTGGAAATCCTTGTTTTATGGTATTTGGACATCCTATTTCCCAGTGATTGGATATTTTTATTCCTCAGGTTTTGAATATCTTTATTCCTCAGTATCTGGGCATCCTTATTGTCCACTATTTGGAACTCCTTATTTTCTGCTCCTTGGGCATCCTGTTCCCCAGGATTTGGGCATCCTTATTCCCTGGTATTTGGCCAAGCTCAGGACACCCATCCTCCCAAATCTGCGCCCACCACTGGGTTTCTTCCATGTTCACAAACACTTTCCCAGGATTCCCCCCCCAAAAAAATACTTTTCCTTTCCCCAGGGGTGCATCCCTGAAGGCTCTGGGACAGGCTGGGGGGATTGCTTGGCTTTCAGTGCATTCCCTGGTGGCATTCCCATGGTTCTGGTCCCTTGTGCCAGCCCCGGAGTGGGTCAATGCTCCCTCCCTGTACTTCCCAGATGGAGAGAGCCGATATTTTGGATGAATGGTGGGACCAGAGCAGATAACCCAGCCTGTGCCAACTGGCAAACGAACCTTCACCTGAATAATCTTTAAAAAAACCCTTTTAAAAACCCCTAGAAAAACAAAAAAAGGAAGTGGAGGGTGGTTCCTGTTTGCTTCGGTTTGAGCCCTTGCGGCTCCTGGGAGAAAACCAAAAGCTGAGATTCTCACTTTCACGTGATGCCCAGGGAGCAGAGACTTCTCCAGGCAAAAAGAACAGCCCTGCCAGGCCTGGAATGTGAGGCTGGAGCCTCCTGACTCCATCTGGGCTTCAGGAGTGCTCGGCTCTGGCACACGAGGTGGGTGGAGGGGACATCCCGAGCCAGGCTCTCTGCAAAGCCAGCTCCAGGGCTGAGCTCTTCATTTAATGCCCCAGCCAAATTAGGGAAGAGAAAAACCATTCCTGCAGCCCCCTCTTGCTCTGCTTTGCATTGCCTTGATAATTCCCATCCCTGGAAGAGTCCAAGGCCAGGTTGTATGGGGTTTGGAGCAACCTGGGCTGGTGGAAGGTGTCCCTGCCAGTGGCAGGGGGTGGCACTGGATGAGCTTTAAGGTCCTTCCAACCCAAACCAGTGTGGGATTGTATGATTTGGACCAGAACGGGCACCCATCCCACCTCATCCCCGCTTGGCAGGAGGGATCAGATGTTGATGTGATAACGGAGCCGTTCCCATGGAAACAGGCTCATTTTCCACTCCGTTGTCTTTTCCTTTATTTATTTCTTTGCCAGCACATCTCTGACCTGCAGGCTGCTTCGCAGGGATTTATCCACTGTGTTGGACAGCAGGGCTAAGAAATGGCTGTTGGGAAAGGGAACCAAATCCCTTTGGATGGGGGCTGGGAGCCACCACTCAGCATTAAGGTGCTTTTCCCCCAGCAAAGCAGAGTGGTGGGAGCCCCCAGGCACAAACCACGCTCACAGCATTTTCTCTCCCTAAGGAAAATAAGGAAACCCATGGAATTTGGGTGTATTAAGGCTCTTTTCCCACCTAGATCCATAACTGCTGTCGGCATCCACGCGACTCCCCCATCTCCCACCCCCTGGAAACGTGGCTTTGCTATTTCTCTTCTTTGCCTGCAATATTTTTATACTTTTCTGGATATATTTAGAAGTTATTTTTTCAGCTGAGCCACCTATTTTTAGCAGTGGCTTTTAGCAAAAGCAACAACAAGGAGCCTGGCAGAGCCAGCCAGCCCCTCACGAGGGATTCCCACGCTCCAGCCGGCCGGTGATCCCTTCTGGATACTTTGTCAGGGCTGGTTTTGGGGAGGAAAAGGGAGTTTTTGGGACAACCTGTTTGCCTCGGGGGGGGATGTTGGGAAGTGCAGGGAGCAGGAGAAATCCTGGTGTGAATGAGAGGTGGGATAAATCCCTCCATTGCAATGCTCAGCCTGGAACCTTTTCTGGACCAAATAAACCCCTTTTCTTGAACAAACCCCACCCTTTTCTGGACCAAAAAAGCCCTGGGTGATGCCTGCCAGGTAGGAATGAGCCTGATCCCTGCTCCCCCCAAAATCCTGCCTGCCCCAATGGGATTCACTCATTTTGCCACTAACTGGGTGGAAAACCTGGTGCATCAGGGGTAGAAAACATGACTTTTTAATTGAAATCAAGGATCAGGAAGGCTCCTGCTTGCACAGTTCTGGGTGGTGGGTGATGCTGCTTTTGGGCTTTGTGCTGAGGGAACAGCGAGGTTTCACCCTGGCAGCACTTTCTGTTTCATTCCTGCTTTTCCTTTCGGTTCAGCCGGGAGGTGTGGTGGGAGAGAGCTGAGAAAAAACTCACTGGGAGGTGAAAAAAGTCTGGAGAATTGAATCATAGAATTGTTTAGGGTGGAAAAGCCCTCCAGGATCATTGAGTTCCTCCAGAACTGCCAAGGCCACCACTGCCCCGTGTCCCCAAGTGCCACATCCACATGGATTTTAAATCCCTCCAGGGATGGGGACTCCACCACTGCCCTGGGCAGCTGTTCCAGTGCTTGTTCCTCCTATTCCAGTTCCAGCTGAGACACAACAGAGGGTGTGTTCCACAGGTTGGAAACTGCAGAGGACCACAGTTGGATGGGCAAAGGCTGCAGACCCTGAGAGACACAGGAGATGCCTCGTGACATCCATGAAATCTCACTCTGATGCCCCTTTGCACCTTCAGGAACGTAAGGAGAAGCTTTCCAAGGGTGCTTGTGTCCTCTTTAGGATGATTGTGCTAATTAATCACCCTTAAAATCATAAAATCATGGAATGATTTAGGTTGGAAGAGACCTTAAAACCCATCTCATCCCAACTCCTTGCCTTGGCAGGGACACCTTCCACTAGCCCAGGTTGCTCCAAGACTCATCCAACCTGGCCTTGGACATTTCCAGTGATGGGGAAGTGCCATTTTCTCCAACATTTCAGAGAATTCCTGTCTCCACCCACACGCAAGCTGGCTAAACCCCAAGTGAAGGGGGGAAAAACTGCTAAGGGAGGGGAGGTTGGGCTCAGATTTCCCGGGTTTGGAGCTGGAGCATTCCAGGATCTGCTCTTCCCAAGCACAGCTCTGTGCAGAGCAGGCTTGTGCTGACGAGGAGCTGGCAAATGAAGCCTTTTTCATTGCTGTTTCAAGCAGGGCTGGCAGCTCCAGGGTGCCAGAGCCCCATAGGAGCCCACTTTGGGAGGGAGGAGTGGGATGGCAGCTTAGCAGGAGGGTTCAGCATCAAGAAATGCTCCTTTTGCAGGGAGTGGGGTTTTTTTTTGGCTCGTATGTGGTGTTTTGTGTGGAAATGAGTCCAGAAATCAAGGTAGATGGGGCTCATTTACTGGGATTGAGGAAGACTTGGCTGTGCCTTGGCCCAAAGCAATGTTGGCTTTTAACTCAGAGCACGTTAAATCCCAATCTCACCCCGCTGAGCCACTTCCACATTTGTTGCTCCACGTCATAGGAAGGAGCTGAAGATTTTGGCAAAGCTGGGTGGACAAACCAAGAGCAGCCACTGCCATAAATGCTTCATCAGAGCCCTGGGATCAGGGGTTTCCCTTGCTGTTTTCCCAACTAAGTCCCAGTTTTTGGTGCCTGCTTTGTCTGGGTGCTGAAAGGATAAAACGTCATTCAGATATTTCAGTGGCTCTTGGTTCAAGAGGCATCAACAAATTAGGTGGGTTTTTGGAGCTTAGGTCAAAATCAGCAGCAAAACTTCCAAGTCCAGGCATTTATTGCAAGTGCTTTTCATAGAATCATGGAATGGTTTTAGTTGGAAGGGACCTTCAAGACCATCTAGTTAAACTGCCCTGCCATGAGCAGGGACACCTCCCACCAGCCCAGGGTGCTCCAAGCCCCGTCCAACCTGGCCTGGGACACTCCCAGGGATCCAG
>JAWWMO010000174.1:61278615-61293756 GCA_035047845.1 Dendrocincla fuliginosa | reverse complement strand
CCACAGCTTCTCTGGGCACCCTGTGCCAGGGCCTGCCCACCCTCCCAGCCACCAATTCCTTCCCAATATCCCATCTATCCCTGCTCTCTGGGAGTGGGAAGCCATTCCCCTTTGTCCTGTCACTCCAGACCCTTGTCCAAAATCACTCCAGCTCTTTTGAAAGCCCTTTATTTCTTATCTAAGCAAGTAAAATTTTATGTTGGCCTGTGCAGGCATTGGGATTGGGAGAACAGTCTCACTTAATCCTGGGGGATTAATTATCTGAGTACTGTTGTTCTCAGGCAGTTCAGGGTGGTCCCATTTTCTTATTTTTGTCTCTGTGCTTTAACTGCTGATGCAGGTCTTCTTGTTTCCTGCTTTTTCTTTGGAGAAGCCTGAACAGTTAGCATGGATGGGATTTCCCTTTGGTTCCAAGGCACTTTGCAGTGTCCCTTCCCTCTGTAGGGAGTGCTCCCTCCCTTGGAGCATTCATTCCACGTTACTTTTGCCTTGGACACAGTTACATCTAAAACATTTATTGTCCAAGATGGCCCAAAGCACAGGGGCAGCTCAACTCATTCCATCCCCTGCAGCATTCTGTATTCATGAGAACCTTGCTGGAGCTGGGAATGTGTGTCATCTCCTCTTTCAAGTTTTCTCATGTGTTCTTGTTCCCTTCCTTGGAGAGTCATGGAAAGGTTTGGGTTGAAAGGAACCTGGAAATTGAAAGGAACCTGTAAAGAACTTCAAATCCAACGCCCTGCCCTGGGCAGGGGCACATTCAGCTAGGCCAGGTGTCTCCAAGCCCAGCCTGACCTGGACTGTGTCCAGGGCAAATGTCCTGCAGTTGCTCAGGTGCCTCCGGAAGCGCCTCATGAGCTCAGGATCTTCCTTCAGCCGACGCATCAGCCTGTAGGCCTTGCAGCAGGAACCGTCCTGGCAGGATGTCTCTGGAGACACCTGCAAGGCACAGGGCAGGGAGCATGATGGAAAGGGCAGAGGGGCCTCAGGGGGGCTGAGACCACTCTGAATGATGGGTTTGGCCTCTCCTGGAGACGCTCAAGCCTGGCTGGGCTGCCCTAGGCACCCCCTGTGCGAGAGTCACGGAGCAGTTTGGGTTGGGGGGCACCTTAAAGACCATTTTGTTCCAACTCTCTGCTGTGGGCAGGGATACTCAGCCTGCCCTGGTGTCCTCTGTGGTGGCTGAGACCCACCTCTGCCTGCTGGGGCTGGCAAAGGGGTGGGGAGGACCTCCCTTCTCCTCATGGTTTCCCAAACCACCCTCCTGCCATTTCCTCTCCCTCACCTTTCTCCTGGCTTTTCTGACAAGGATACACCCCAGCAGCAGCAGGCACAGGGCTGAGGTGCTCCAAAAAAACACCTCAGAGGTGGTGACCTCCTTCTGGGCAGTGCCCTTCTGCTCCAGGGGAGGCACATCCCACACCAGCGTGGCCCAGGTGGGAGAGCAGGAAAAGTCACTGCCACGGGGGAAGAGCCAGGAGAGGCCGAGGCTCAGGAGCAGGGGGAGCTCTGCCCGGAGCATCCTGCTGGGATCTCTGCTCTGCTCAGCCTGGGCCGAGCACACGGGGTCTGAGCATGGTGCTGGGCTCTGTGCCCAGCTCACCCCAGGCCCAGCGCGTGGAATGTGAGCTCTGGGGGGTGGTGATGTCACTTGTCACCCACCCCGTGCCACCGAACGCGCCGTGATGTCACAGTCCCGTTGCCTGGCACGTGGCAGGCAGGGAATGCCATCCCAAACGTTGGGGGTATCACCTGCCACCCAGTGCCATGGGCAGGGACAAATTCAGACAAATTCACAAAGTTTTGTGAAGTAGTCATCAAATTCAGACAATGTCAAAAGTACACTTTGTTTTCTTTAAGCTAAATAAATATAATTTTGTGTGCTTGTTTTCGCCCCGTACTCAGAGGAATTGTTTCTCCTCAGCTCCCCTGGGGCAGCAGTAGCATAATTGCCTTCATTATTTAATTTCTGGATCTAGCAAACCCCATTGTATATATTTATCCCCTTCTCCCTGTGGGATTGCCTTTATGAGAACTTACTCTAAAGTGTATTAAATGCATTATATTTAGCCCAACATTTATTGCAATAAGTTATTCTTAGACCCCTCTTTTACAGGGAGCACATGTGGAACCCTTGGGAACTAGGGCAAGGTTATGAAGAAGTTGAGTTAAATCTCCACAGTCACAAGAGTTTCATCTCCTTCTAGTGAGAGTAGGGGACACAAATGTAATTACTGGTGGCAAAATAATAACAGCCAAGGTGCTGTTTTCCATTATAATTCCTGCAGGGCTGAGCTCTGCCCAAGACATGATGGGATATAAATACCTGCAATGGGAACATTAATAGGGAGCTCCAAAATACCAGTTTATAAGCCCAGAAGGCTCTTGGACAATTAAAATGCCCCAAAAATCCAGCTCGGTGCTCAACTTGGAATGAGTTATTTTTGTCATGAGCTCTAATGGTGGTCACATTTGCCTCTTAATTTTCCAGCTGATAAATATAAGGATTCTACCCCTGATGGTGCTAAAAATGCTGACAACACAGCCAAAAATGCAGAACCACTGATCAACCTGGATGGTGAGTGTGCAGCAACCTCCTGCAGGGGAATGTGTTCCATGGCCTGTGTGTTCCTCAGGTTTGAAGTTGTTTCATCCTCTGATACAGGTTTTTAAAGCCCAGTTTAAAGCTTGAGGGATGCAGAATTCCTGTATTTTCCACCTGCTTGCTCAAAGTGCCTCTCTGTGAACAGTGGTTGGAGAGTTACTTTGAGTTGTTTGCACTTGTCCCCGTGAATTCCATAGGGATGTGATCTTCTCCTGTTGGGAATAAGGGAAAGGGCAATGGGGAGAATCTTTCCCAGCAGAATGAAGTGCCCAGATCTGAATAATTGGGGAGGGCTCTTACTGGCAGTGAAGAAGCAGCTGAAGGGTGTTTGCCTTGACAGCTTTGCAGAGAGTTCTGTAAACCATACACACTTATTGTGGGTGAGGAAGAAATAGCAAAATACCTTAAAAATAAAAAAAAAAATCCAAGGAAACGTGTTTGCAGTTAAACCAACATATATTTTTAATGACAATGATTCTTTTCCAGTGAATAATCCTGATTTCAAGGCTGGAGTGATGGCTTTGGCTAATCTGCTTCAGATCCAGCGACATGATGATTACTTGGTGATGCTCAAGGTGAGTTTCCCATTTTTCCCATCTCCTTTCTTCCTTCTTTTCCTATTGCTTGCTATGTGTCTAATACCTTGTGTTACTGATAACTATGAATTTTTAGGCCCAAATAGGAAAAAACCATCATTCTATATGTGTCTTTCCAAGCAGATGAGAACATAAATCCTGGAAATTAATGTAGGGATAAATATCTTGGCAAACAGTTCAATATGAGCTGAGTTCCTTGAGGAACTCCAAGGAGAAGGTTATATTCCAGGGCTAGAAATTTAAAGAAACTTGAAAATACAGAAGCTAATGATGCAAAGGATGTTTTAAAACAAATATCCAAGGGAAGACCCATTTCCTCCTCCTTTTGATCCTGTGAACCATTTATTCCTTGTCATCACTTGTCAGTTTATTTTAGCTTTGACAACTAATTACGGCTTTTAAATGCACTAAATAGAAGAATTAATTTTCTAAACCATCCTTTTTATGCCTTTAGGAAAATTCTTGACTTACTAGTGGAACTTTTTAGATTTGGGGTCAAAACTGTACTGTGTTTTTAAATACTCTTATTTATGGGACTGCAGCAATCCTGAGTTCCTACTCAGTCATGCCATAAATATAGAAATAAACCTAGTTTTGTTTGGCACCAAAATAAAAGCATTTCACTGAAAACCCCATGAAGTTCATTCATGAGAGCAGCTCTGAGATTTGCCAAACTTATTTTGGAGAAACTAAACACCACGAGCATTGAAGTTTATTTAGTGTGTGTAGGTCTGTAACAGGTCTGCTGAAAGAGTATTTTCCTGGGGCTCTGGTTTCTTTAGGAATTGTCAACCTGCAGTTATCCCATCCATTTTTTCTCATTCTCTTTAGGAAGGTTTCCTCCTCTTTTGGGAAGCCAAAATAACCTTTGAAAGCTTCATCAGTCTTAAAGAAAAACCCCAAAAAAACCCCCAACCTAAAATCCCACAAAAATCAATGAAAAGGGCTATCAGGTAGAGAGAGGAGACCCTGGGAATGGAGATGCTGAGGATCTGCAGCATGAGCTCAGCTCTTCCAGAGTTCCCTCAGGTCTAACAGGATTGTTCAGGGCTGCCAAACTTTATCTGGGTTCACCAGGTTTGGTACCAGCAATGTGTTTGCTCTGTAAATAAATTCACATTTCTGTCACCATTTCTCCCTTTCTGTCACTATTCTTACATTTCTAGTCTTGCTTTTTTCAGGTTGGACAAAACCAGCCTGAATTTTCTTGCTGTTAATTATAATAAGAGGAGATTCCTACAATGAAAATCCAACAGCAGTGCTGGTTTTGTGATATTAGAAGGTGTCAACTTAAGTCAAACTCTTAATTTTACACCACAATAAGCAGGTTTTCAGTGCGCTGGAGGGAATTTATGGTCCCTGTTGAGGCTTGGACATTCTGGAGCAGATGCTTAGGGAGAGCCAAAGGGTGCAGGCACACCACAGACATCTGGCCAGAGTGAGCAGAGATATTTGGAATCCCATTTTATTCATTTAAATCTGGCAGGTTGATCAGGAAGCATCTGTGTAACACACAGTTGGATATCCATTTTCTAAGGCAAAAGGCACTCGGAATTCTCTTCCACAAGATCTGGTTTCACTGCTGGAATTTGCTGTTAAACTCCTCATCAAATGATTCTTCTGTCCAGGCTACTTCCTTCACTTAGAATGATTTCTAGAAGTATTTTGTGGCAACTTTCTAGGATCGGCTCAACTTTCACCCTGACCAAAACTGGGAGAAATCCTGGCCGAGAAACACGAAGTGGTGAAGCTGCTCCTGTCACATTTGGCTGCTCAGCAGGGAAAGTCTGAGGAATGTGTTTGACAGACCCAGTTCTGCTTTCCTGTGGCAGGCTGCCTGCCTGGTATTCCTGCAGTTATTCTTAGGGCATTTGGAGCTGTAGGGATGAGTAACTGATGGGATTTCGTCCCATGTACTGGAGCTGGTGAAAACAGATGAGCAGCAGGATTGTCAAAGTCCAGGCTGTTCTTGTTCCTGAGTCTAAAATTAATTCCTTTCTGCTCTCAGTCTTTTAAAACCTGGGTGGGTGGCCTTGCTCCAGCTTTCTCTGTGGATGGAAGGTGGTTCAGCACCTTCTAGAAGGTGCTGTTAGCAGGAATTCCTTCCTGAAGCAGGATTTCCTTCCCGAAGAATCCTCGTTGCTGCAGCGTTGAAGGTGTGAGATCACAGGGACAAAAAGTGGTGCTGCTGCTTTGGGATTGTGATCAGCTTGTTCTGGAAGCATAGATTTGTTTAGGATTGGTTCTCTTTAGGAAAAGACCATGAAATCATAGAGTCCAACCATTCCCCCACCACTGACCCGTGTCCCCAAGTGCCACATCCACAGGGCTTTTAAATCCCTCCAGGGATGGGGATCCACCCTGCCCTGGGCAGCTGTGCCAGGGCTGGACAACCTTTTCCATGAAGAAATTTCCCCTGATACCCAACCTAAACATCCCCTGGCACAACTTAAGGCTGTTTCCACTTATCCTCTCCTTTGTTCCCTGGGAGCAGAGCCTGACCCCCCTCAACCCCACCCTCCTGTCTGGGAGAGAGAAGAAGGTCCCCCCTGAGCCTTCTTTTCTCCAGGCTAAAAATCCTGAGCTTTCTGCTTTGTTCCTTTTACTTTGCAGCTTCTGGGCCAGTAGTGACTGAAATAATCCTTGTGAAATGAATGTCCTTGTCCTTGTGGTTAAGCTGCCTCACACACTTGTGTGAGACACCAAGAAAGAAATGAAATGCAAAGCTTTGAGGTCTGGAAAGGTTTTCCAAAACAGTTTTCACAGAAGTGTGTTTGGGGTTATGCTGAGTTATAATTATTGCTCCTTTTCCCTTGGAATTGCTGAGAAATGCAGCAAGGCATGACTGAATTCCTCTCACCTTTCCATGTCTTTCCCAGGCGATTCGCATTTTGGTTCAGGAGCGTTTGACACAGGACGCCATAGCCAAGGCCAGCCAGTCCAAGGAGGTTTGTATTCCCATTCCACGTGTCCAGGGTGAATTATCCCCTATCAATTAATGAAGATAAATGGCTGTCCCCTCAGGCAAAACCCTTTCTATATCAAGTGCCTTTAGGAGGGTGGTGGAAGCTTCCTTTATCCTCACCGTGCTGGTCCCAACAGACCCAGAGGATGTTGGAGAGCAGCATGCAAAGCCCTCTTTGTTTCAGTTGAATGCAAATACACCTGTGTGATATATCCTGGAATAGCTGTTCCCTGGGTTATTTCCCAGAGGATTACTCTGACTGTTCAGTGCAAAAGGCCTATAATGTGAGAAGAAATGTATGAGCTGCCTTTTCCTTGGAATCAGCAGCGTTGGGTGCATAAACAGATTGAAACATTCCTTGTATGGAGTGTTTTGTTTTGTGCATACACCTCATATTTGGGGAATGGGGTGTTGCTCATCCAACTCCTCCCTCCTCTCTTCCCTAAGAATAAAAGAGAGGTTTTGAAAGAAACTTCTGCCCTTAAACTCAGATTTTGCAGCATTCTTTTGTAACCTCTGTTAGGAAGATGTTCCAGGGGATGACTGTGGTTTTTCAGCTTGTCATTTCTTCAGCATTCCACTTCTCTGAGCCATCTCTCTGGCATTTGGCACAGCAGCTCCTGGCATTGAGTTTGGACACAGCTGGGAAAGGGCAACCTCACCTGCCCTGCAGGTGTGTGTGTGTCCCTTCTAAAGTGCCTGGATCTGCTCCAAGAGCCCAAATCCCTTTATCTTTCCTGGCAGCTGCTCACAACAGTCCATGATTTATTTATCCTCACGCTGCTGAGGATGTTTTCCAAGAGGGAACCACAGGTGCTCTGAGCTGCAGTAATTGCCAGAAGCCTTGGAAGAGTAAATCAAAGCTTTGGACTTGTGTATCCATAAAACTGTTAAAGGAGCAGGAAAGTATGAAAACAGCTGAGACTTGTTTTCATTTTAGGTCCTATAACAGTAATAAAAAGCAGCTTTTAGTTGTTGTTTTTCATAGCTGCACACAAAGGGATCAAAATGGGATTTTCTTGGAGGAACTGGGAATTTTTTTCCTGATAAGGAATTTTTCATATTCCAGAAGTCTTCAAAACATTGTCAGGTCTTTGGTTGAGACATCACTGACTGACACATGTCACTGGGAGTGGATTCTCCTTAGGAATGCCAAATTCCAAGGGAGGTGGAGAAGAGGCAGGAAAACAGCTTGATCTGTGCCAGCAGAGATCACCAAAATCATAATGTGCCAGGGGAATGGAGAAAACATCTTCAAAGCACAGGGTTGCAGGCTAAAAAGAAAGGAAAATTAAACCTCTGCTGCTGATTTTGACTGGTTTGTTAATGGCCAAAACCCTGGCCAGGGACACTTTGTGTGTTAAGAAACAAGTTATAAATAATAAAAGCTCTGGCTGCTCATGGCAGGCAGCTTGAGACACAAAACACCACGAGCTGCATTCTTGGCACTATCAGGAGAGAGTGGGCAAAAGATAAAACAGATGGGGAGATGTTCTCTGACTGAAGGATGTGGATGAGGAGACTCAAAGTGCTGTGGCTGAGATTTAAATGTACTGAATAAAATGAGATTTGTGTTGTTGGGTGGTGAAGGTGCAGTTTGCAAGGTAAGAGATTACTTCTTTATATTTTTTAGGTTATATTTTAAATGGCAGTTCAAGGAGTTCAGATTTTTACTGAAAGGGTTCAGATTTATGCTGACAACCTTCAGGCTGTCCTGAGCTTTCCTTCTCTGGTGAGTGTATCCCAAGTAGGATGAAGTACAACAACTGCCCTTCAGGATGACTTTAGGGATGCTCCCAAAATCTGTCCTTGGAATGTTTGAAAACACAACACTGGGGGTACATTTTCCCCCTACTCTGAAAGCTGGACACTTTTTTTCCTCCCACTCCCAGGGAATTTGGTTTCATGGTTAATATTTCCACTTACAAGGGAGTTGTCTGTGGTGGTCAGGCCCATTGCAAGTGTTTTATGCAGCATTTAGAAATTAAATTTGGAGGCTGGAAATGGTCTGTGTAGCTGCAGATGTCAAGGTGCCCTTCATTTCTCTCCCTGTTTGAAGCTGCTGTGCAAAACAGGATGTGCTTGTTGTAGTAGGGGCTGGGGGGATTCCAAAGGCAGCTCCCACCACCCAAAAAAGGAGCAAACATGGACTGTAGGAAGGAGGCAGAGTAAGGAATGCTGAAGGGGACACTGTGGTCACTCAGTGTTGGAGGAACCACAAAGAACTTGGGGGAAAAAAAGGACACAAAAAATGACCTGAATTTTCCTGCTCGTGTGGCTCTGAGGACACACCAGCCTGGCAGGGAGCTCTTTGCAGCCTAAAGTATAAACCTCATTTCTTAAAAAATCCAAGTAGGAATTCTGATCCATTGCTAGAATCTTTCTGAAGTGGCATTAGTGGCCTTTTTATCACCAATTTTAACAGGGGTCGACTGCAATCTTAAAAATATATGGATTTTCCTGTAAAGGCCATGGAAAAGAACCACTTTCTGAAAATGGGGCTGCAGTCACCATTTTGCATTTCCTGTGTGTTTTGGTCCACTCAGATTCTTTCTTCACATCTGTATAAAGGCCTTTAAATGAAATCCTCACCATTTAGAGGCTTTACAACCCCATCGTTGCAGAAACTGATGGTATTGAGCTCTAATGTTTTTCTTGTGCCAAATGCTTTGCATTTGGCAAATGCTGAAAATTCTGAGATTTGCAATGTTTGAATCCAATTTTAAATGCATTTTGAGATGTGGTGAGTAATTATTTAGCATGACTGCTCCTCTGCAGCTGGAGAGGGTAAAGGAGACAGAGCAATGCTTATAAATGGCCACTAATAAACTTTGCCTTGGAGTGCTTTAATAGAGCAAGTGTTTAGAAAATTGAATGTTTAGTTTATCCCTGAGCTTAACACTTGAGCACATGCTTTGAGGGATGTTGCTGGAGGTTGTGAGCTTGAGAAACTCTTAGTGCAGAGAATTTTTGCAGCTCTTTCGAATCATCCAGTGCTTAAAAACTGGCAGCTGTTGAAAGGCCGAAGTTTCTAAGAAAGCCCAGTTTGTGCAGGGTTTTTTGTTTGCCTGGGCAGTGATGCTGCTGGATTGGGTGTTCTCTCCCAGCCCTGCTGTTGGCCTTTTAAGGATTGAATGCAGGCACTGTGTGGCCAATGGGGTTTGCTTCACAGCTCAGGGGATTATTAACCAGGCAGATTTTTCTTTAATAATCCCCTGGGTTTGGTGTTTCAGGGCAGAGATTTGTGTGATCAAACTCACATAAGTGAAACTCCTGTTCTCTCCTCCTGCTCTACTACCTGCTTTTATTTACCCACATCCAAAAGGACGTTTTTAACTGCATTTCAGCATGGGTTTTTTTCTTTTCCAAGGGTCTGCCTGTTGCTCTGGAAAAGCACATTCTTGGATTTGACACGGGAGGTAAGCAGTTCCCCTAATGGGACTTTGAAATAGCCCCGTTTGCCTTTGACAGACTCGATTACTGTCAAACATGCAGCTGATGTGCCCAGTAAAAAACCCTGGAGGGGAAAGAATTCCTGCCTCCCAGCTGGTTATTTATGAGCACTCCTGAGCATTTGGGCTTGGAGGAGCAAAGCCCTAAATCTGAGCTGTGGAATATGTTGTTTCAGAGTCATGTTTAAAGGACAGCTTTTTCATGGCAGCCACGTTTCCCAGCGGAAGGAAGGAGGGAAGGAATGCATCCTGCTGTTTGTAAATCCTGCTGCTACCAGCAGAGGACATCTGTGCTGCTTCCAGGGATTTCAGCTGCCTAATTTACCTAAAATCTAATGGAGGCAGCTCAAGTTGGCATGACCTGATGGGTTATTTATAAGGAATGGTCAGATGATCTGGGACTCCTCTAGTCTGGCTCCGTGCCACCTAAATCACTACTTGGAATGTTTCATACCAACTTTCCAATGGGAATTGTCCCTGCTCATGGCAGAGGGTTGGAATGAGATGATCCTTAAGGACCCTTCCAACCCAAACCAGCCTTTGATTCCCTGATTCTCCAACCCAGCCCTGGATTTTGAGGGCTGGGTAAGGTTTTGGAGGACACCCCATCCCTCTGTAGCAGCAGGGGAAGTTGTTTCCTGTTCCCAGCCTGGAAACCACAACCACCAACTTCAATTAAGCTGTTCTTAAGTCCTTCCTGGCAGCTGAAAATGATGGATGGAATGAAAAAAATCTCTCTTTGTGCCACTCCCCAGATGCTGTTATCAACGAAGCTGCCCAAATCCTCCGCCTGCTGCACATAGAGGAGCTCCGGGAGCTGCAAACCAAGATCAACGAAGCCATTGTAGCTGTCCAGGCCATTATTGCTGATCCCAAGACTGACCACAGACTGGGAAAAGTTGGGAGATGAAGGGATGAAAAGCTTTCAGCCCCACGTGTAGTGCAAGTAGGAACCACGTCCAGCTCCGCACTCCGGCATGAAACGGGATTATTTCACTGTTTGGAAAGAAGACAGGAAATTGAATTCTGACTTCTAATGAATTGTCTTTTTTTTTTCCTTAAATAAATGAAATTGAGGAAAACAGACAAATTGTTCTGGTTAGCTCTGAGTTGGCAAATAGGAGTTTTTTTCCTTTTTTTTTCCTCTTTTTTCATTTTCTTTGGCTTTGTGTGGAGAGGGGAGTGTTACATAAAACCCTCTTTTGCTGAGGGCCTGCCCTGGGAACAGCTTTTCTCCTGGCTTGCTTGCTGCTTCCCCCCTCAAAATATTTAAAAACTAAATCCAAAGGGAAACTTAAACCAACCTCTTTATTCAGTTATTGAAGTAACCTAGAAAAAGTGAAGCATTAACAACGTAACTGGTATTTCTGAACATGTCTTGGTCTACACTGGGTAGGTCTATGAAGGCACTTGGAAGAACCAACAGGCATGAACAGATCAATTCTAGCATATTCTTCTAATATAAATACTAAAAGACATGCATTGAGGCAGTGGTGAAAACACAGAATCCTCTTCTGGAAAATCTTCGATGCCTTTGCCACGTCCCATCCCTGTTCTGCACCTTTGTGGAGCACACACAGTCTCTTCAGGGCTGTAGGTTAGTTAGACCCAGCAAGATACTGCCAGCCAAAGCTTCCCATAGGCACTTAATTTTTTGGATAGAAGGACCTGTTGGTCAGATTGTCAAAACTCTGAAAAATTCATCCATTCTTCTTCCAATAATATAAAACCTTTGAGTAAAAAAAAGCTACATTTTAAATCTTGCATTAAGCAAGAGTTCGAGTAATGGCCTGAGATGCCCAGGACCATTTTTTTTGGTAATACATCATCAATGTTTTCCACTTGGTAAAAAAATACAGTAGTAAAATCTTGAGGTATAACTATAAAAAAATACTTCTTTTTTTGCAGGAAAGCAGGTTGCTTTGTTGGCCTTGGTCGAGGGTTTATTCCCCCTTTTATGCAGGGACAGTTTTCTGGGTCTGAAGTTCCCCTGGGTGCACAGATTGTTGATTCCTTGAAACTGGAGTCGCTATTTCCTTGCTGCAGGGAGGAATGGACATTTTTAGTGTGTCAAGCATCCAGCAGCCATCGGGCTGTCACAGGAGGGTGGGGTTTGGGGTGGGTTTTACCTCCAGGGCAGTAGGGATAAACTGCTGTTATTCCATAGAGATGGGATCGCTGCTCGGGAAGATACTCATCGGTGAAGGAGCCGGTGTCTTTATTTACAGCTATCACCCCATCCCTGGGGAAAAAAGGGTGATAAGTGCTCTATTCACCAATGAAACTTGTTTTTTCCCCCTTCTGTGTGCACTTAAGAACAGAGGCACCTAAAAAGATTGGTTTAAACACCTGCAGGACAAGTGGAAAGAAATTCGCCCCACAAAAGTCTCCCTCCAGCTCACTGAGTGCATTTCTCTCTGGTGATGCAGCCACAGAAACAGCCTTCCAAGGAGAGATTATCTCCCTGAGAGTCTCCTCCAAGCGTGGCAAGCACTTAAGTGTTTGTTGTAATCTAAGATTTGATGGGAGTTTTGAGAGCTTCCAGCTGGAGTGGCAATAGAGGCGAGTTCCTCACGCCGAGGCCTTTGGGTGGCGGCGCAGAGGGAATGGCTGAGGACAGAATCTTTGCTTTGACCTAACCTAGATCTGGAGACTTGGGCCAAGTTTTAGTTTAAAACAAAAACCCCAACACTATTTCTGTCCGTCCCAGAGAGCTGGGGCTGTGTCTAAACAACTCCCTGTGCTGAGATTTACAGGCTGGTGTTGCTGAACCCACGTTCAGCTCTCTAGAGACCCACGAGAGCTCTGGGGAGGCTCCAGGACTCGGGAGCAGGCTGAGGACATCCCTCTTCTCCCTCTGCCACCAAACCTCTCCAGGCTGCTCTTGGGGAGCCCTGGAGGCTGGCTCCCAGCTCTGGGAGAGAGCTCAGCAGCCCCAGGCATGCAGGGAGTGGGTTTTCTCCCCTCACCGTCTCCAGTCCGTGTGGTAGAAGTGGTTGGCGTAGCTGATGATGCTGAAGGGGTAGTTGAGGTTGTTCTGGATGACACGCCGGCCTGTGCCATCAGGGAATGTGCATTCCAGGTGCTTTGTTCCTGTTCAAACCCAAGATATTTATCATACCACAAAAAACACCCCACCAAATACATGCTTCGTGTTTCACAGAACAGTAGAACATGCCGAGTTGGAAGAGACCCAAAGGATCATCCGGTCCAGCTCCTGGTCCTCCACAGGACATCCCCAAAATTCCACCCTGTCCCTCAGAGCATTGTCCAAACCCACCTGGAGCTCTGGCAGCCTTGGGGCCGTGCCCACTGCCCTGGGGAGCCTGGTCAGTGCCCACCACCCCCTGGGGGAAGGACCTTTCCTCTTTTAGTACAATTTGAAACAGCTTTTCAGCCTAAGGATGTAGAATCCTAAAATCATTTAGGTTGGAAAGACCTTTAAGATTAACGAGTCCAACTGTTCCCCAGCACTGCCAAGGCCACCACTGACCCATGTCCCCAAGTGCCACATCCACATGGCTTTTAAATCCCTCCAGGGATGGGGCTTCCCTGGACAGCTTGTCCCAATGCCTGGCAACCCTTTCCATGGAGAAATTTCTCCCAATATCCAACCTAAACCTCCCCTGGCACAACAGGGGGCCCACCTTACCTGCATCTGCCCAACATAGCAGCTTGGAGAAGGGGTCAAACGTCAGGCCATTGGGCAAACCAATGTCTGTGTGCACCAGGACCCTCCTGTTGGCTCCGTTGACGGTGGAAGTTTCGATTTTGGGAGCTTCACGATTCCAGTCCGTCCAGTAGAGGTTGCTTGGGGAAGAGCAAACAGGACACACAACAGTAAGGACTGGTGGGAGATTATCCTTTTGTTTGCTCCTTGTCAGGAGCGAGGCCTGGTTTTCCCCTTATCAGCGCCTGAAACATCTTTATTTGATTAGGAAAATATCTAAAAGCAGAGCAGAAGATATCAAACATGTTTATGACCCAAACTGCAGCTCCTAGACGAGGGCAAGTCTTAGGAGTAGCACATTTTGTATCCCAAAAGCACCCTGGAGGCACAGCTTGTGTTTCAGAGCTTTCAGAAATAATGGCCATCCTGATACTAAAACAGCAGCTTCAGCCAAACCCTGAATTAATAAATAAAAGCCGGGCTGGGGAGCAGAGCCAACCCCTCCTCCGGGGTGTGCAGTGCAGGAGAGCTGCTCTCAGGGTCAGGATGGAGCCTCGTCATGGTCACTTCTATCCACCTTGTGAAGCCTCACACCCAAATCCTTCGGGGATTGCTGCTGCTCACCCTCGGACGGGGTCCACGGCGATGGCGCGCGGGTTGACGAGCTCGGTGTCGAAGAGCACGCGCCGCTCGGAGCCGTCCAGCCGAGCCCTCTCGATCCTGTCCAGGCCGCTGTCCGTCCAGAACATGGCCCGGCGCAGGTGGTCCACGGCCAGGCCCTCGGGGCTGATGAGTCCTGCCGGAGGGATGGCCACGCTGGGATCCATCTGGGATCCCTCAAAGCTCCCCGACCCGCTCAAGGAATGGAAGAGTGGGTGGAGGAGCCCAAAGCAGGACGGTCCCGAGCTGTGACCTGCTGATGTGGCTTTGGACAGGTGTCACTGGGCATGGGGACACACCTGAGCTGATGACGGTCTCCAGCTCGGCCCCTGGCTCCAGGCTCGCCCGGTTTATGGTCCGTCCAGCCACATCCGTCCAGTAGATCATCTTCTCGCGGCAGTCATAGTCAATCCCCACCACGATGGAGCCCTGACGGGGTTGGGAGAGGGACACACTGTGTGAAATTCTGCCAGGAGGCTCACTGAGCATCCTTCTCCCACCGGCCGGCGCTGGAGTTTCCACACTGCAAGACGCAGCAATGGGAAATGACACTCAGATCCCGTTTTTCCAGCACAACCCGACTCCAGCGGGTTCCCACTGCACCCTCCCAGCGGAATCCTGCAGCGGAGCATTCTAGCCCAGCTGGTGCAGGCACACACCCACGGCCAGATGGAGCCGAACCCTTTGCCTCAAGGAGGGGCTGCTCCAAGAGCGAAGCCAGCCCGAGGAATAACCTTCAGGATGGGGAGAGGGAATACTCGGCCAAGTGTTCACTTCCCTGGGGTGCAGGGAGGGTCGTGGCCCAGCTTTCAGAGTTCCTCGCCCCCGGTCTGGCCTGGCTGGAGATGGACATGGCCATGTTCCAAGAGGAGTGTGGGGCAGGGAAAAGGCAAGGCTGCAGTAGAGCTCTGCAGCTGAAGTCCAGGGCTGTGACCTACTTTGGGCAGCTCTGGGAGCACCCGAGATCCTTCTCCTTGTGGGCAGTCCCAGGTCTGGGAGCTGTCAGTGACCTGCCCCTCTGCTGGGGATGCGTGGAGGGAGAGGTGAGAACACTCCTCCTTCATAGAATTCCAGAGTGGTTTGGGATGGAAGAGGCCTTAAAGATCCTCCAGTTCTATCCCCTGCCATGGGCAGGGACACCTCCCACCAGCCCAGGGTGCTCCAAGCCCCGTCCAGCCTGGCCTTGGACACTC